>VZRE01006779.1:281288-384642 GCA_013396775.1 Cephalopterus ornatus
AGCGCCGGTCCCGAACTCCCTCTGTCTCCCTCCTTCCTCCCCCGCTCGCTCCACGCTCGGGGACGCGACTCCCAACCCGCTGCCCGCCCGCGCTCTCCCCAAACCCCACCGACCTCCGGCGGCACCTCTCTCGTGGCTCCTCTCACCGCTCCCGGCTGCCGGCTCTTCCTTCTGCCCTTCCTTCCTCCGGGAGACGGCTGAAGAAAGTCCTCCCAACGTAGGGGGATAGTAACGGAGCTGCGCTGGCCATCACTCCCGGCTCCGTGTCAAAGAGGGCTGCAGCCAAAAGCTGCCCGTGGGCCGTGGGACCCCTGAGGCCTCGCCCAGCACCATCCCTCTCCAGCCGTGAGCAGACAACATGCAGCAGCTGGGAAGATTCACATGCGGTTGGGCAGCGGAGGTTGGTCGCTCAGATCCAGTGCGGACACCAAGAGGCGTTCTGGGCCCAGTGGGGTGTGGCATCGCCCTTCCTTCCCATGCTGACTTCTTTTCTTTGGGATTCTGCCTGGTTGTCCCACAAGAGGTTTCCTTCCTGGCTGCTCTCTCCCCTGTGCAGGAAGGTGTCTGCTCTTGTTGCTTGAAAATGGACTTTGAAGGCAGAAATACTTTTGAGTGACAGCTTGCAGCCACGGTAGATCCAACTTCGCTTGCTGTTCACAGGTGGATGTTGAGTGTTTCTCTGGGAAGCTCTGGCCTGACCCAGCTCTGTCAATAGGGACTGGCCTACTGGGCAGTGTTCAGGAAGGAGAAGCACCATCTGTGCACAGATATATTTCTTGCTCTTCTTGTCCACTCCTTCAGTGGGATGTCACCAAACAGCAAAATTAATCCCTGGCAAGGAAGAAATTCATGTGTGAGCTCGCAAACCACAGCAGTGAGACAGTGATTAAAGTTTGTCTAATTCTAGGAGATCAAGCTTGTAATAGCTAGAGAATGAGACTTAAGCTGCTTTACGTATTCCTTCATATGTAAGATCATTAGGGCATCTGTGGTTTCTGTACATCATGGGAGAGGGAGCCTTGCTGGGGGTGTTGATAGTTGAGAAATTTGGTGAGTAAAGGCATGTGCCATGTGACAGGGTGTTAACCTTTTGCCAGTGTGACCTGACACGTTTGACTAAACCACTTTCCCTGGCCCCAATCTCTTACCTGCTCTCCTGTGGCACATATTTATTACAGGAGTAACAGCTCTTCCTGCTTAATGGGCTTCTTTGATGCAAACCTGAGGCTGTTTGACAATGGCTGCCTCAGACATTTTCTTATCCTTAAATCATGGGTGATAAAAGTTGAATAAAGCTGTCAAACACCCTATTGATTATGTGATTGAGATGTACCCTTATTGCACTTCTTATGTTGAGTTCCTTCCATTCTCTCTCTTTCCTGGGGTTTGGGTGAGAATGAGAGGAGGAACCAGACCTACAAAACAGCACTTGAACGTGCAGTCTGTCAGCCCAATCTGCTCCCACCCACCACATCTCTGTGAGGAATACAACTCTTGGCAAAAATATCGGTCAAATCTCAAGGCCTGCATCCTTCTGGTGTTAAATTAGGGTGTCTCTGACTTTGAGGCTCCAGTAGTTTTCTTCTTGATGTCTTCTTGCCTGGTTTTGGAGGGAGGAGTTTGGTAGAAAATGTGCCAGGTTCACATATCGATTGGATAAAGCCACAGTTGTGGGCTTGCGGTTCGGTACCAAGCAGGATGTGAAAGATGGAGGTTAGTTTCAACTCCAGTACAGATTCCTCCCTAAGATTAGCAAAAATACTTGCCAAAGACAGGCAGGGTGCCCAGTTGGGTTGAAGAGCTTGCTCTTGGTATGATTAACACCCTGAGCTTTGGGAACACCCTCGACTTACACAGAAAGGGCATAACGATGTGTGTCTGTACCCAGAGCATCAATGCACAAATGCTTCTCTGCAAACCGCTCCTCACAAAGAGACACACTGAAAGAGATCTCTATGCAAGGGATATTAATTTCCATTCCTTGAACGCAGATGTCTGAGCAGAAAAGCCGCATAAGTGCCTCTGAATAAGAGCGTGCTAGAGTGCTCCCACAGAGCTGTCGGAGCTCCAGTGCCTCAGAGTCAGCTGGGAAGCAGAGTGCCACAAACAGCTGGGCAAGCACAGGAGCAAGCCCCGGGAGAGGGAGCGGGAGCGAAGATGCTGCAGCGCACAACTGCAGTGAGGGACTGATTGTACTCGTCTCAGAAGAGGCAGAGTTTGAAATGGAAATGAGGAGGAGTTTTCCCTGCCACACTACCCAGCAGCTACAGCAGACGCTGCTCTGAGACAACAGGGAAGCAGGGAGCACGCTGAGGGGACTTTTGTTTCACTGTTATTCAGCTCATCCCAGAGCTCTCATTTAATTGTTACTTAGAAAGTTTCAAATAGGAATGAAACATTAACAAAAAACTACTTCTACCTTCACATCCTGACATTGATATTGAGGTCTCCCTGCATGTGGAGACTTCAGCTTGTGTACTCAAAGCAGAGCAAATTAGCCGTTCTTTACACAAGTCTCATCATTATGGATTTGGAAACAAAATACCCCTGCGGTGCAATGGAAGGGGCTCCAGAGCCAGGAATTCCAAAGGCCTCATAGCTGAGCTGCAGTCAGTACACTGCTTCAGAGTCATAGAATCCCAGAATGGTTTGGGTTGGAAGGGACCTTAAAGATATCTCATTCCAAGCCCCTGCCACAAGCAGGGATGCCCCTATCAGGTGCCTGAGAATGCCTCAGGTCATAGCAACTACTCAGTCCAAAATTCCCATGGGGAAACCAAACCCACCTTCACTGACGTACTTCAGTTCTCCTCCAAACCTTCAAAACTTCCAAACACAGGAGTTCCAGGTGAGAATCAACACAAACAGCTCACAAACTTTTGTGTCTGACCAAAAAAGTACTTTGATTTGTCTTGTCATCATCCTTCATTGCAACTTGGGGACCTCTTCCTTCTTTTTTATGATTCTAGGGAACTCCTGGCTTTCTTAGGCAGGAGATGCATCTTCTAATGGCATCTGGGAAAAAAAAAAAAGGCAAAAAAAAAAGAAACCTCAGGTCTCTGTTTTAGTCATGATAGAGTTACTTGATCAAATGCATGCCAAAGAATACCACAAGTCTCTGTGCAGAGATAAATGTTCTGAATTTTGTACTGCAACACTTTTACTTTAGCACTTCCCAACCATGGATCTCATGGAGCTTAATACAGGTGTCATTACCCCCAGCAATTGTCTGGCCCCCATTGCCAGGCAGTTGATGTGGGGCAGCTGCTGTTTGACCAGTGGCACTCTCTGGAAGTAGATCAGGTAGTGTGGCTTGACTTTGCATTTTTCAGATACATACAGGCACATACAGAGATACATATAGTGAGTGAAAAAATACTTCCCAATAAAGTGCATTACATCACTGGAGAATCCACTACATACACTAAACTCCAATCTTTGGATTAATATCCAGGGGTAAATATCAGTCTGGATCTACATCTACAATATACACACCCACACCCTTCATCCACTGAAAGAATAACTTAGTATTTTTATGCAGCAGTCACTTCCAAAAAATACTACTTTCCAAGATAAAAGTCAAGGAAAAAATATTAATAGTAATTGCACTGTTTCTTCCTTAAAATATATTCCTTCATATGATTTCTCAAGTCGAAAAAACAGATCTCTTGTGACTGCCTTGTGTTCCCTTTCTAAAGTATTTGAGAGATCAAACTTCAATAGTTTAAATTAATTATAAAAATTACCTTAAAAATGAGATTCAAATTGCCTAATGTTATGTCTGGACATATTTATACCAGCAATACTGTAGCCATTGAGGAAAAAAAAATAGTACACATTTCTCCAGTCACAAACAAACTAATTTCTAAAACTAGCTCTTTCCAGGCTAGAGTTTATATTCTGTTCATAAAAATAGAAAGATGGTGGCTTGAGGGGAATTCATGCTTAAAACTGATTTAACAATAAATTAGTGCAAAACATGCATAATGTGTGTAAGGCTGTTTAACAGAAATGAAGATGCTAAATTCAGCCGAGGAATTATTTGCTGTGAATTATTCACTTGGTCCTGTCGGTTCCTGAACCTTTATGAAGGTTCTTTGGAAAGCAGGGGGGGGAAAAAATCAAGCATATGCAAAGCAAAACAGCATCAAAAGTCAAAGAAGTCTCCAAGGGAGATGAACTTCAATGCCATAGTAGGGTAAACAAATGGAATTATTTACAGTATAACATTATCGTTGCGATGATATTGTATTCATTATTTAGTCCCACACTGAGTCTCCCTTGTAGCCTGTGGTAGACGACCCAGGCAGTTTGTTCCATCTTTCACCTACCATGTCTGTATGTAAATGATATAGTTTATTTAATATCTGTGTATATCACACGAGCTGCTGCCTCCTGCCTGTTTCAAACGTATCAGCTTCCCTCCGCCCGCTCTCGGGGCTACGCAGATCTCTGATATTTCCTGCGACTGGGCCTTAGTTTCACTGTCTGTTGCTATTTTTGTTGAAGATGCCCAATATTCAAGCTAAGTTTCAAGAATCTCATGGTTTCCTTCACAATTTGCATAACCACGTGTCAAATGAGTGCTAAGCTTAAGCACCTCTTGGTTTAATCCCCTAATTTGAGGGGGGACAAGGCGGGGGTGGCTCTGCTTGGCAATGGAAATCAGCCAGCGGCGGATACTCCAGGATTAACATAATCCAACTGCTACAACTATTCAATTTGGAGACTAAGGATGATAAAACCTATTTTCCCAGTCAATCAATCATTGTGATCGACTTGCAAAAAAATCAGTGAAAGTTAATGAAATCAGCAGAATTATGTCAAATGACACTGCTTGTGTTAGAAACATCCCACTATTGCTGGGAAGGGAAGTCAACAAATTGCAAGAATCCTTATAATTAAGAGCTTATCAAAGCACTTTATCCCATCAAGCACTACCTTACAGATACCAGGTATTACTTTTCTTAACACTTAAGGAAATTAAGAGCAATGAGGATGCTTGAAACATCACAAGGCACTTGGAGCGAGCCGGGAGCGGAAGGTGACACATCACTGTACATCCTCAGTGATTAAGGAGGTTACTCAGAAAAACAGGAGAAAAAGAGTCATTGCTGGCTGAAGCTGATCCCTGGTCTGCTGTCACTGCCAGTTCCATCTGTGAGCAAATCCCAACTAAAAGACTTCTGAGATTCCTTCCTAACTTCTTCTGCATGACCCCACCACCAGCCCTACGAGAACAATTACATGCTCTGTCTCCTTTCCTTCCTATTGGATTGTCTCAAATAATAAAGGTGTTTGCAAATATTGCCTCACTGAAAACAAGGACCTTCAGCTGGTGATTGTTGCAAATGAGGATTTTGCACTGGAAGAGTGAGCAAAACCTCAGTAACAAATGCAAACCTACAGCCTGTGAACAACCCTCTGTCGCGTTCCGGGGCGTCACGCTCAGTTTGGCTTAACTTGCCAAACTCACTTGATCCCAGTTCTCCGTGCAGCCTAATTAAAACAGGATTGGCTTCATTTACTGGAGGTGATTTCTTAATAGCTGATTCACATTCCCCTAATAACCCATCCCCACCTTCCTCATCCCGGGTGTGCAACTGAGACTTTAACACAGACTCTGACACTGACAAATGCCTCTTTTTGATCACCTGAGGTTGTGTGAATCTATAACATACACATCAAAATCAAACGCAACATAAGGGAAGCATTAATTAAACCGTATCAAACACACACCTGACAAGTCTATGATTTAAGTATAAAACCGCCTGAAGAATTGTGATTCAATATTTTAGTTCGTAACCCACTTTTTATATCATTGTACAGAACTAAAAAAAAAAAAGGAACACTTTCCCCCCTCCACCTCCTTCATCTGTTTTATTTTATCTTTCAACTCAAGCTGGCAAGTCTGTCTCAGCATCGCCCATGAAAAAGGGTGACATAAATTGCTCAGAGAGTTGAAAGAGAAGAAGAGCTTGTAAACAAGTTAGTTATTCTCACACCTTGTTCCCTAATTCCAAAGAGAGAAACAGCAGCACATCTTGCAGAGGATGCAGTTTCTTCTCCTTCAGCTCCAAGTCTTTGAATTGCTCCATGCAACATCTATGAAGGTTCCCCTAAAATGCTTTCTAAAGATTATCCTAGATCAACAGAATAGTCCAAGAAGCTAGCAGGCACAGTTGGTTGGGGTGATTTACCAAAGGTTTACTATAGATGTTAATCTGGTACAAAAGCAAATGATTTGGACTAGAAATCTTGAGATTAAAAACCCTTTTGAGATTTCTGATACTCCCTGCTCCAAGTTCAGCTAAAAGCTGGAAGTTTAGGGGGTCATGAGATGTACAAAGAATAAAAATTAAATAAATCTTTACAGCTGAATACATGTATCTGTCATAAATCACATAACCACTCCTAAGGCCCATCATGGAGGAGGCAGCTGTGGGCAGGAGCTGAAAGATGTGTGGTACAACAGAGGCAACTGCAGTAGAAGTGTTCCAGCAATGCTCCAGGGCCAGCACTCTGTGAGCACATGGTGCCTCCTGTGTTAATTCGTTAAGTGCTTTCCAGCCTTTCTTCCATCCTCTAATGTCACAAAGGCTCATCAGAATATTGCAAAGGCCAGTCTGGCCTGACATTTGACGCCAGGGGAGGTCATGGGCACAACCTCTGAGTCGGAGCCTGTTGGGAGGGCAATGCTAACTTGCCTCTAATACCTTGCCTCTAATACCCTTTTTCCCTTGGCTCTGGGTATATCCTCTTTCTTCCTCTTAATTTTAGGGTAGGCTTGTTTCGTTTCTACACCTCTGTGTACATAACCCTCCTCTGTTTGCTTCTTGGACTTCACACATAAGGGAGCGAAATAGTGCCTTCGTTATCAGTGGGAGTTCATTATTCCCGCTTTTTTGATAAAAATATCTACTCTGACTATCTAATATTTCCACTCATGTATCACTGGCACCCAAAACTCAGGTGAGTCTTGGCACTGTGAAAAGATGATCTTAAACAAGAATAAGATGCAAAATCTTTCCTGACAGCGGGAAGAACCTTGCGTGGAAACCTCCAGTGTTTGCTGCAAGCACAGAGCAAGGCTGTTTGCTCACTTTGTAATCTTCTGCAGTAGCCACAGTCTGAGGCCTTCGCAATTCTTCAGTTTTATGATGAGTTTACTACCAAGTGATCTCCAGTGTGCTGCTCCGCACTTGGATGTGACAGGGAATGGAATTTCACTCACGGCAAGATTATTATTATTATTGAGCTGGATACATCTGAAGGAGCACAAATGTCACACCACTGCTCCCATACATCACTTTCCTTTCTTTGCCATCTGCTTCTGGAGTTGTCAGTCAAAGCAGTTTCAGCATTTTTTGTTATTGTCTTCAAGTTTGCTTCTGCCAACCCAGTTTAATTTCACATTTGCAGCGTTGTGTTACCCAGCATGCAAATTAGTGAAGTTTGTGTGTGTCATTTATCTTATTCCTCCCTTCCTCCAAAATGTGTGCTTTTGGAAATTTGATGTTCATTACTCTTTTTGACAGATCCTGGTACAGCTTGAAAAGGCTCCACAAGACTTATCTGCATTGGCCACATTGATTTATCAGATAAATTTAACTTCTTTGAGGAGGCTTTCAGTGACAGTCAGCTCTAATGTGTCCACAAAAGTAATTCTAAATGTAGAAATGTTAATTAAGGTCTAAATTTCTGATTTGCTTTGTTGTTAAGATAAGGACAGCTCTGAAATTCAGTTCTCTTTGGCTTCCAGGAGCCCAAGAAGGTCCCAGAGGTCCCAGAAGCAGAAGGCCATTTCAAAACCCTCTTCCCAAAACGTGTGGCTTGCTCAGAGCTCTGCCCTCGGTCCTCCCCTGCATTATCATAAGGACAGAGCAACATGGCAGTGGCAGCATTAATAAGATAAGGCTCCTTATTTCATGGCACAGGTAACAGAATAGAAATGAAGGCTTCCAAACAACAGGAAAATGCACAGATAAGACTAAAACTAAACTAGAAAATACTAGAACTTATGGGGATCATTTCACGAACTACACAAATTGCATTAAAATCTGTATAACATTATTTTTCAAAGTTTCCTTCCTATTCTCAGTTATTGCTGCCATCACTTGATGATCAACACCTCCCTGATTTCCAGGTCAAAACTGGGATTAAAATGGAGTCAGTTCTCTCCTAGGGACTTGTCGCAATGGGAGCAGTGTTTGCAAAACTTGATCAAAATACCTGTAGATCATGTCCTTTCCAGGGATTTCTAGCCCCCAGTGGGGAGAGAGGGCTTGGATGCTCGTTGCTATGGCAGCTACTAAAACTGCTGCTCACCAGAATTTTTGAATTGCTCTCTATATTCAAACATGCTATGAAATAAGGTTAAAAATCAAGTTTCAGCACTATTAAAGGGCCAATTACTGACTTCTTTATGTTTTCCAAAATAAAAAAAAAAAATAAATAAAAAAAGTACTTAATGTCCCCTCTGTGTTAATACAAAATTACATGCAGTCTGTAAAGATTCTTCAGAACAGAGATTTGAAGCAACCCTTATAAATAATTTAAGTTATTTATATAGTTAAATTAGAATGCACAATAGCTCTTTTTCTTGATAATTTCAAACATGAGCCCCTTTTATAAATGTGAACCCTAGTTGGAGACAAGCTGCATATCAAACAATACTTGCAAGAAATGGTATGGAATAGGTTCCTAGGCGTTGTGTGTACTTGTGGGTTGGAAGGAGGTTTCCCAGGTTGTCCCACTGCACATGTTGCACAGTGGCTCCCAGACCAGAATCTTGCACTGAACTCCAGCTCTACCACTTTCTTGTCCTGATCTTTCCATCCAACCCAAGCAGAGACTTTCCCATGCCATCTCTGCTGTTTCAGAGTTATTTAAATGCATTTCAGGGACAGCCCCCACAGCCCTGCTGCTCCTGTGGGAGGGTACCTTGGGCCACACAGGCACAGTTGTCACAGCCACGGGTGACAGTGGCTCTGAATGAGGCTTTGGCAGAGACACCTCCCTGGGTTTGCTGAAGCATCTCTGGAGCAATTTTGTGCCCACATTATGGTATTCATTTCGCTATTATAACTGATAATTAAAAGAGAAACATTAAAATAGGTGTAATAGCCCAGATGCAGGGACTGTCTGTCCAGAATCCTGCCCACTTTAGCCAAGACCAACCCGTGCAGTTTTGAGACCCACATGGGAAGGGAACAGTTGATGCTCAAATAAATCCTAAAGAGAGTAAGATGAAGATACTAAAGAGCTTTCCCTTACAACTGCCCTGCAGAGGAGAGATAAAGCACAGGGCATGGAACAAAGGCTGTGGTGTTCAAGGAACAGCTTTGCTTTGCATTACTCTCCAAGGGTTTTGTCTGAATTAATAAGCAATGCCCTGAGGGAAGAGGTTGGAAGAGACTTTGGCAAGATGTTAGTCCTTCCTTAGCTGAGGAGACAAGCCAGCAGCTGTACAGCAGTTACAGAATAATCTGCCCATAGGGAAGATGCTTCTTAGCTCTCATTAGTTAGAGGTGGGGTTATACCCTCAAGCATGAAGCACAAATCTAGGAACTTTAAAAGCATTAGTAATAAAAATCCACTATTAGCATTGTTTCAGCTCCTTTTAATTGACCATAATGCAAATATATTTAAAATGTTTAAAAGATACTTGAAGAGAATTCCAGCAAACAGTCCTCTCTGCTGCTATCATGTTTAGAACTATTACAATGCCCAAAGAAAATTAACTCTCATCTTAAATAATTCATGCATTTATTGGGTCAGAGGCTCTTTCAGACCTGATGCTCTGCCAGTAGAAATGGCAGAGATACAAGTGAGAAATCAGACAGGAGCATTATCCATAAAGTTTGAAACTGGATCTAATCCCAGCTTTCTGGAGGAAGATGTATTCTGAGAAAAGCTGGTTTTCTGGCTTGCTCCTTCTGTCAGCAATGAAGGTTTTCCCAACAGGTGCACTGCCCTCAGGTCATATTAGTTATAGGCAGGGACACAGTTTAGAACAGTAACGACAAAGAGATCATATAAGTTACCTGAATGCAAGGATGAATTTATCCCAGCCACAGCCATATTAAGTCTTTCTGCAACATCAATACCCAGCCAGCACTGGCTTGTATAGGGGCAGAGGAAAATTGAACAGTTTGAAGGTGGAAGTACTGCTGTACGTTTACAAAGTCAGTCCAGCAACCGAGGTGTGCACAATATTACAGGCACGCTACACCCCCAACCCCTCAGAAACACACACCAATGGCATTTTTCTTTCAGCTCCTTTTAATAGACTGGTAACTGCTTAACATTCCTAATAATGGATTGCCACAAGTCTGAGTGGAACCAAATGAGGTGTGCTTTTGACAGAAACCTGCTGATTCCCTTCAGCTGTGGCCTTTAGCACCCTTGGGTAGCCCTTCCATGGGTCTGCCAACCACCACAAACTACGAACTATGAACCATGCCTGTCCATGAGGGTAGTTTATACTGCAAACACCCACTGGAGATGAGGTCAGGGCCACCTCACTTCACTCATGGTCATTATTCAGCTTTGTTTCTAGAGATGGCAAATGTCTGCACTGACCCACATGCTGCAAAGTGAGGTACAGCTTTCTGTTACCCTGCACCTGTGAGTCACAGAATCACAGAATCCTGGAGTGGTTTGGGTTGAAAGAGACTTTAAAGATCATCCAGTTACATCCCCTGCCACAGCCTGGGACACTTTCCACTAGACCAGGTTACTCCAAGCTCTGTCTAACCTGGCCTGGAACACTTCCAGGGATGGGGCAGCCACAGCTTCTCTGGGCAACCTGTGCCAGGAACTCACCACCCTCACAGGGTAGAATTTCTTTCTGATATCCAATCCAAACCTACTCTCTGTCAGTTTGAAGCCACTCCTCCTTGTCCTGTCACTCCAAGCTCTTGTAAATAGTCTTTATACATTGCTCCTGTAGGCTCCCTTCAGGCACTGGAAGGCCACAATCATGTCACCCTGAAGCCTTCTCTTCTCCAGGCTGAACAATCCCAACTCTCTCAGCCTTTCCTTACAGCAGTGCTGCTCCATCCCTCTAAGCCTCTTGTTGCATCCTCTGGACTGCCTTTCCTGTGGTAGGGACCCCAGAGCTGGAGGCAGCACTGCAAGTCGGGTCTCACCAGAGCAGAGCAGAGGGGCAGAATCCCCTCCCTCAACCTGCCCACACTGCTTTGGATGCAGCCCAGGACACGTCTGACAGCACGACAAACTCCAGGCCAAGCAAAACATGCCAGGACTGAGTTAAAATTCTGGAAAGGGAAACTTTTATATCAGTTGTTACCAGTGAATTGTCTCTGCTGGAAGCACTCCAGGGATAGTTGAATTAATTCAGCCAGGGCGTTGCAGAAGGCATGGATAAGCAATCCATTTGGGAGAGGTGGTAATGCAGCACTACGCTCTGAGATAATCAAATGTCAGCCTGGCAACTCTGCTGATATGATCATTAAAAGATGGGCTTGATTCCATGAACACTCCCAGGTTTTTCACCCTTTGAGGTGGAAACAGCTTTACCCCACTTCGAAGAAAAATTAATATTTGCATATATAAAGCTCTTTTATCCCCAAGGACTTCACTCAATATGGACCAGATTTATAAATAGACACTGGCAGGTGTCTTTGGAGTTGTGATCAATTATTGATACTCTGACTCTACGTGTAGGGTGGAACCTGTTTGTAGATCTCAGTATGATTGTGAACACACAAAGGACAAAGGGATTAGGTCCCCCTGTTTGTCCTGTGCAGGTGTGGGGTAGGCAAAGGAGGATCTGCTTAAAGAGCTGAACAGGTTCTTGTAAGACAGATTTTCACAGGGGGCTCAGTTCTGCATGTCATTTACTTCTCTGCCCTGGAACAAAAGAAGACGTGTTCAAAGAATATTAGAGGTCCCTATATAAGGTCACACAATTCTGATGCTCCTGTTAAGATTTCTGAAAGGATCTTGGATAGAGTTGTGGGAAGTGTAGTTTTTTTCAAATAAGAAACAAGAGCTCAATTAGATGGCTTTTCCATCATCATCTTCATAACATGAAGCCAACCAGAGAACTCCACATCTGGGATCTGACCTTGTCATCAAATGTGAAACACTCACTTCCATCCAGTTAGTATTTCCCATTAGGAATAAATCTGGGATGACCTGACTGGTGTTTATCATTCTTGAGGACCTGCTCAAGCTGAAGCCACGTTACTTCTGGCTGTCTAAGAAGGCATCAGCACCACACCAGGAGGTTGTAAGAGCACTCAGAGATGCCTGGAATGCCTACATTTAAAGAAAGGCCCAAAATCCCCAAACCCTGGGATTAAAGTCATTAAAAACAAAAGCAGAAGCTAATTATGTACCTAGTATGGTTATTTCTTCTTACAAAAAGACTTCTTTAACCCAACCACTTGAACTAATCCACCTGCATACTAAATGGATTATTACTTTAAAGGGGGACAGGTTTATTCTCACTCCTGGTAGTAAATGGTGAGTTATTTTGCAGTGCAGCAGTGTCTGTTTTACATGCATGACATAAGCTAACTGAGAGCACACTGGACAGCAGCTGCATTACCATTAACCAGCATTTATTTTCTCAGAAGAGTAATGAATGCCACAGCATTTCTTTTAACATATTCTCCCATTCTACAGCTATCCCAATAAGCTTCCAGGAAATGAGGAGGTCAAGGGAACAGCCAAAGTTGACAGTGCTGAATCTCAAAACTACTGTTATTAAACATGCCAATTTGGAAATGGAGAATTGCTGATACAATGATGATGGGCCACATAGACCAAAGGTGACCGTAAGGCCACTCAAGCAGGACCATCAGCAAAGAGAGTAAACACTGGTCTGAGGCTCTACACCAATGGTATGTTTACAGAGACAGAGAAATGGGTAATGTATCCAGTAAAATAAATCTATAAAACAAAAGGCGAAGTAAAATGAAATGTTGCATCACATGCATCCTCTAGGTCATAAATACAGGTGCTGGGATCACAGAAAGCTGCTGAGCTGAGTCATTTCACAGTCTCTTGGGAGAGAAGATTGCTGTACAGAACATGGGGGCTTCACACACAACCTTATAAATCAGGACTCCCAAGAAAGGTGTAAACGCTTTACAAAACCCACAGTTATAAGTGGAAAGATGTGGCTTTTTCATGAAAGAACCCTGCTGCAAGAATTTTCCAGAAGCACATGACCATAACATACAAGTGGTTTTCCTGGGAACTTCTCTACACTGCAGCTCCTGATGGCGGCACTCTGGGGTGGCATTTTGGGTAGGCACTACTTAGTACTTTCAATGATTCCTGACAACATTTTGATTTACCCAAGAGGACACATGTTCCTAAAGGTCAGCAACACGGCTCTGCTATGGGCAAAGCAGGACGGGGATTAGCAGCTCCCTTTCACATTGTGTCAGCTTGTCAATAAAGATTTCCCAGCCACTGATTTTCTCCTTGGTTGTCATTTGTGGCAACTTACCATGACAATTTTACGTAAGCACAAACAAGTAAAATATGTCTAACGCTCCATCGACAGCTTGCAGTCCACTGCATAGCCCATCCAGCTTCCCCCCTTTCTGCAAATCCTCAGAGCAACAGGAAAAGAGAATAGGATTTATTGAAGCAGGACCAGAAGCCCCCAGATGGCAGGAGATTGCAACAGTCATAAGAACAAAATAACACAGCTAAGTAAAAATAAAGCTTACACAGCTACTGCTAAACTTACTAACTCCCTCCCAGGCTTGGGCCAAAAAAAAAGGAAGGACTATTCAGCAGCATTCCAATTGGAATGGAAATCCTGAAAAACTCAGAGCAAGGGCCCTCTTCACATACAGTACAAATTTCATGTCTATTCACAGGGGGAACAGGGTAACATGAACTCAGAGTATTCTGAATTTCAGGATCTTTTCAGAAATCTAAGTGATCTCTTCAGACAGAGTAGAGGTTCACCTGTGCTCTACATCTCATCTAGAATAATGAAAAATAAAGAAATGCTGAATATCCTAAGCAAGGCCAGATCTTCAGGTTAACACAGAAACTTTGCTCCTACAGAGTCAGTAGCTTCTACTGACCTGCAGAAGGAAAATTGTCAGAGGAGGAGAAGAGGTTTCCGGGTAGGGTCACCAAGTGATTTTTTTAATGGGGCTGTAGGATAGTTCATGTTCTAAGGGATCTTACAAGGTCATGCAGTTTAGCATCCCACTCAGAGCAGGGTCAGTTTTGAAAGCTCTGTATGCAGCAATTCCAGCTCCTACTCCTTTTCCTAGACAGAAAAAAAAAATCCATCAGCCAGAACCCCCTTTCCCAGCCTGCAGCTGAGAGAGGCTGCTGAGGTACTCTCTGATCAGGGTGCTTTACTGTCAGCCAGGGAGTGTCTTATCCCTGTTCCAGCACCTCAGGAAAATCCCTTTTCCCAGTTGTGACAGCATCAGTCAAACTTGCAGGCTCCTCTGAACAGAGACAATGGAGCTCCTTGGCTTTGGGATCACCACGGATGCCCCTGTGACACAGGTCACTGAGCTGCTCCTACAGGGTAGATCCTGGCTCAAGGACCAAGCCCTGACCATGAGCATTTGATGTTTTTGAGGGCAGTACAGTGACAGTTTCATTATTTCAAATTCTCCAGATATGCCCCAGAAAATTCATTCCTCCATTCCCTTTAGAAAGAAGGGCAAGATTCACCACTGGAGATGCAGTCGTGTCTGTACTTCAGTAACAGCAGGGAGACATTGGAATGGTACATCCTAAAATACAACACTGTCAGTTCCTGTTCCTTTCCGTAGAAAGGCACTGGGGTTTTACAGCCTGGCATGATAGATTGCTTAAACAAATGCTCTAATCTCCAGAGGAAAGGTAATTTCCCCTTCTCAGTATTTGCTAAACCCCTTTGTTTAAGTAAATATTTAAAAAAAATAAAAAGACTTCCCAAATAAAATTTCACTCCCTTCTCCTCCCCAACCTGTACCTTCCATCCTGTATTTACAGTACAGAAACATTTCATGCAAGACACAGGAAAGCAGTTATTGGTCTGAGGCAGGGATCTGTATTTCGAGTGGTACAATCTTTTCAAATTAGTAATTGTGCCTAAATAAATTCTGCTATCACAACAGTCAGTTCTGGGACAGGAACGGGAGGAGGTTCCAAGTCTGGGAATTTGGATGAGTTTTTTTTACTTCTTACACACAGCAAAGAAATTCTAAATCCTTCAAAGCCAATGGTGTGCTAACACTGGAAGACTGAAATTCTGGAGTCTTCAAGGATAGAAAAGCTGTTCTGGTTGCAGTCCTGCCCTGAAGATCTGATATCAGGATATGACAGCAGCTAACCTCTATGGGTATTATTCAGATCTTCCAGAGCTTTCACATATTCCTACACCTGGCACCACTGAATAAGCACTGTGAGTACTAACACAGCATATCTGAGCTTACATCTGCTCCTTATTCAGCCTATTATTGGCTTTAACTAAGAGAAAGGCAGAAATGAGATGTCACTTAAAATGGATTCTCCTACACTTACTCCCTTGTAGCATTATCGAAGATTCACACGTATTCAAACCCAGAAGAGATGTGCTTGCTTCAGTAGATCTGAGATCCTGATAAGAGATGAAACACTTAACACATCAGCCACAATGTTATACTGTCCTGAGTTCAAGAGAATATCCAGGAGATAATTCCTTCGGCAGATTTTGAAGTCTCAGTTCAAAACAACATACCCTAATACCTCTCATCACTGTCATTTGAGAATGGTAAAACAAAACCCAAAAAACCACAGCCAAATCTAAAGTACTGATATAAACCCAACCCACATGTGTCTTCTTCCCCTCCCACGCTTCCTGACCTTCAAGGTCCAGTTCAAGCAGCTTTGTTTAACCACACCTTGCATTGCTGCCCTTCTCCCACAGAGCATCTCTCTTTATACCATTCATTCTACTGAGAGTGATTTCACTAATTCAAACATTTATTTCCTTATCCTAACATGCTATCAGAGCCAATCAACATGCAAAATATGGGTGAATCCAACACCCAAAAACATGCAAATTTTTTTTTTATTTTGTTTCATGGATTTCTGGCTCAGTTAGCACACACAGGTCCCTCTTTCTCAGCCTGATGCTCACCTGCAAGCCAACAGCAATAACTGAACTCTAAGCTGGGGGCCCTGCATTTTGGGGCAGCTATTTGAGAGTAGCCCAAGATGGATTTAAGTGGGCTAAGTGTCCATTAGCAGACAGATTAGGTGCACTCCTGGAGTGTCTCTTCTGGCTTGGTTTCATACTAAAGAAATCCACTTTGTGCACTCTAAGAACCACAGTGCAGTGAATGAGAGATTACCTTAAAAGCTTAGCACTGACCTGAATTAAAGCATCAGGGTAAATACCCACCTGACAAGCAGAATTTCTTTTCTGTATCCAACTGCTGTTTTGACCTGATTTACAGCACTACATAATACAACCCCAGCAGTTCCAGTTCCCCAATGTTAGTCACTATTCCCTAATGAAAGAAATGTTACATTAGATAGTTGATGAAATGAGCCTGACAGGTAAGCAAGAAGAAAATTATTAAATCAACTTATAAAATCAAAATCTTAGGGGCCATAAATTACTTTTATTAAAATACATACTACTATGAAGGAAAGAAAATCAACATTTGAAACGAGTTTTCAAAGTCATAAAACTTCCATTTTTTAAAAAAACTTTACACTGGCTTTTAAGTCAGTTTTTAAGAAATTAGTGCTTCAGTGACAGCTGTGATCAAAGCTTCTCTCTCTGCAGTCAGGAAATAAGGTTGCTGCAGCTTCCCTGATGACAGATGTGTTTCTAGTGCTTCCACACTCTGTTCCAACCTATTGCCTGCAACTGATTTATAGCCTTTCTAGAATGGCTTTAATATCTGTCTTTGGGTTTTGTTTAGTTATTTAGCATTCAAAATTTCATTTTATTTTTATGCATTAATAATCCCTGTAGAGGTGCTTCTTTAGCACCTTTCAGACATGGTTTGCAATGTAATTTACAGATGCAAAGTCTCATTACTGCCCGTGAGGACCTGCTCTGCCAGAATATCCCACCTTCTCCCTTTGCTTGGATTGCATGGAGCAGTAATTCATTTGAGCTGATGCTGGATGAACCTGGAAGAAGCCAGTGAGGCCTTGAAACCAAAAAGATTTGTGCATACAAAGATACACATGCAGCGAACAAATTATCGGAAACAGGGAAAAAGACAGTCCCCATCATTTATTTGTGTGATTTCTTGTATAGGTAAGAACAATTCTGTGAAGGTCTTAAGAATAAGCTCTAATCACAGAATCATAGAGTATCCTGAGCTGGAAGGGACCCACAAGGATCATCGAAGCCCAGCTCCTGCTCCTGCACAGGACAGCCCCAAGAATCACAGTGCCTGAGAGCATTGTCCAAACTCTTCTTGAGCTCTGGCAGGCAGGATGCAAGCAAAAAGCAGAGCTGTCCAAGGACTACCCAAGGTCTGTACAAGGCACTGTGATGTCGTGTGGATGAGCAGATACAGACTGGGAAATGCACAATTCCAGCATGAAAAGACACATAGCATGCATTGAGCACAGTGCATGCAATATAAATGAAGGCTGCACACAAGCTTTGCAAATAAAATATTCAACCACTTAGGGAGATAAGAAATAGGTGGATGCATAAGAGGATTATGCTGTATAAAGAAGAACTCTAGCTGGAACTGTTTGGGGGTTAAACTCCTTTCCATCTGCTTGATCCCAAGTCCCCAGGGTCATGTTTGCTCTCTATCAAAGACTTGAATAAAGGTTTGTTAAGCCAGTTTCAAGCTGAGCTGAATGTCTGCACGAGTCTAAGCAAGGTTAGACTCGCTTAGTGCTCCCCACTATTAGTCCTTGGACAAAGAGCAGCTCCCAGAAGAGCCAGCAGTGACCAGCAGGAGTGAGCAGCCCATGAGGGAAGCACCCTTGGAAGAGCTGGTGATGCCAAGTACACAGTAACTCAGTGTTTTGGCCATCCAATAAACTCATGTTTCAGAAGCAAAATTCAACCTGGAGTTAGATTCTATTTGCTATAAGTATAAACCCCCTCCCAAGTTTCCATTAATCTCTAAGTTTTCATTCAATCTATATGTATTTTTAATAAATGACAACTGTGGCACTGACATAACTGAGCAGACACATTTTTAGCTGTAGATGGACCATCAAAATAAACAGCTCCTGTTTCCACTACCCACAAAGAAAACATGAAAACATCTACAGAAGTCTTGACTATCAAAGGCACAGGAAATGAAATGCCAGATTTTGCTCAGGTATAGAGGCAGGCATTTATAAATCTAATTTAAATGTGTATGTAATTTCAATAAGCAAAAAGAAAGTGATCCTGACAATAGTGGTGTTATTGGATTGCATTTACAACACCAATATATGCATTTTATAAACAGCAAGCAATTTGCTTTTGTGTGGAGATCTAAATTTGTCTATTGAGATTTATACTGGGGAGGTCACAGATTGAAAAACCCTTGAGATACAGAGGACTGTTTATATAGCTGTACAGCGTCTAAGAAATCAGGAATTTTACTGAGTTTCGGGGGGTGGTTTCTGTTCGGTTTTTTCCCCCCTCCCCCAACAATGTGCAAATATTTCAACAATATAAGGAAGACTCTGCCAAAAACACAGTAAAATGTATTATGGCTGGAAATTACAAATACTGTATAGACTAATAAACAAGAAGTATTGAGAGGCCTGATTTTAATATAACTGCCTGGATAAAGCAAATGTCACCTTAAAATGGCAAAGCAGAGAAGAAAATACCCAGCCTGCATGCATGGCTGTTCAGACAGCTGTAATTCTTCCCAAGGTACAGCCTGAGCTCAATTTATCACTCTCCTCAGTTTCCAGGTGTGCTAAAGCAGGGATGTATGAGGAAGAAAAGGTCTCATTTTATAGATCACAGAGAGCGGGTGAGGATTTTTTAGCCTAGGCATTATCAGGGCAGCCACAGCCAGAGCTGGATTCCAGGGAATGGAGGGAGAACCAGGGTTAGACTGAAAAAACCCCAAGGGCTCAGAAGAAACTGAGAGCACAAGCAATGGTCTCAGCTCAGGAGTGATTTCAACACTTTCCAAAGGCCAGGGGCAGTGGAGAGCCTCAGGCTGAGGAAATCCTCAGCATTTCCAGAGGAGCCATAGATGGGAAATGGCTTCTGCCCACACCTGTGTATTCTAGACATTCCCCTCATCCTGCTGCAAGAGCCTGTCCTGGAGTTGCCCTATTGATGCCACATCCCACAGGGCTTGTTAGGGAATGAGGATCAAACTCCCACTAGCTCCAGTTTTCTGTCTCACTTCATACCACTAAGTGTCCATCATATCCATTTTGTTGATCCTTTGGGTGGCAGAGCCAGGGATTCATCCTCCTTCCCTACTCAGATTGGCATGGGAAGCCATGCATCTTGACATCTCATAATTAATACCCGCTTCATCCAAAATCAGCTAAATCAGAGTCTCAGAACATGCTGTGAGAGTCAGCACAAGGTGCATGACAAATCACAGGGCTCTCTTTCTCATGTGGAATTACTACCCAAATGTGAATGCAGAACACAGACAACCTTATCATATAATTCCTGTTGCTTATCCACTCATCTAACGCTTTATGAAGTGAAAGAAAAAAACATTAAAATCAAGGCACGCTTTAGCAGTATACACTTTTTGCTGATTTCCTCCCATGAATACATTTTTAACTGGATTTTCCTCTCAATTTAAAATGATACCTTGCAATGATTTAAGATAAGCAGAGGGATGCTCAATGCTCACATACCTCCTATAGTCAGTTTAGGCTCTGTTATTGATACATCTTATTTTATAGGTATTTTATCTCTGTTGTCAAGCATGTAGCTTATAACTGATCAGGTGGCTGGGTCTGAGACCAGGAGTACAAAAACCATGTTAAGCCCTTGCTCACACAGAAAATGCTGGAGTGTCTCATCTGATGGCAACGTGCTCCGAGGCCGTGGCAGGGTTAATGAGGCTTGTGCTGAGGTACAGCTACATGAACAAACTGCTGCAGGCTAAGGCAGTGCAGCAGGACAGGGAATGAGCTGCTCCACAGCTCTTCCCTTGGGGTAAAGCTCTTCCCCATTTCTCCCTGTAGTAATTCATTCTTGGAGCCAGAACCCCAGGAATATGCCGGCATGTGCAACAAGGCAAGCGTATTGAAAGGGGCAGATGTTAAGGATACTTGGAAAGGTTAAGAATCCCAGCATGCCTGAAAAGGGAAGGGAAATACACTGGTTAGGATTTTAGTTAGGGAGGTGAATGCTTTGGCTCCTCTGAAGCCACAGTTGTACTCCCAGATTGTTACTGGTATTTGTGTGAACCATGGCTGCAGCTGGGAGACATTGGGGCAGGGAAGTGATAGAGTGAGAGAAGAAAACAAATTGCTGAGATCTGAGGGCAATCCTTCACAGAGTGACAAGAGTAGGATCAGACCCCCTGAGATTCACCTCCGAATCTCAGCAGGAGCTGTTAGAGCAGATGGAGGGTGCAAGAGGAGATGTCTTCTCTTACAGCAGGATTTACTCCTTCTTTGGGGAAAAGTAGCAAATCACACAGAAATATTGCTCAGGCTGGACCTGGCCCACAAGCTGTGAGTCCAGATACACTACACAAAGTATACTTGCACAGGCAGCTGCTATCAGGAGCAAAACACTCAAAGTGTAGCAAAGCACCAAGCACAAGAACTTGCCCTCAAGGAAAACAGTGCAAAGGTCTCTGAACAGGAAACAAGGGAGAGACAACACCTTGATTGCTGCCACATTACCCTGTGGCACAGCTCAGCAGGGACCAGGGATGAGCTGGAATGGAGCCCTGGGCATCAGGTCTCTGCAGGGAGGCCCCTGGTCAGGGCAGTCAGGAGCTGTTGGTGCCCTTGGGCCCTGACACACTGATGATGGTCAATCAAACATTTCCCTCTACCTTTCTGTGAGAAAGAGTTGAGCACCATCTCACTGAAGCACTGGGAGAAGCTGAAGTTTTTAAGATTTCTAAAACTTTTTCAAGAACGATGGTGACATACAAGTGCAATTAGCATAAATTCCACTCATCTAAGTACACATTTTAATTAAAATCATTTAAAAACCCCTTCAAAATAATTTTTTCCTGAGGTCAATCAACATAACAGCTCTTCATCCTGACCCTACCGAGTCTGGCATATTCTGTATTCTCTGTTTGCAGTCTCATTGACTTTAACACTACTACTGCTAGAAGAAATTACTATAAAGGCAGTGCAGCTCTGTCACTTTGCAGTACTGTAAAAGAGATCAGGTGCATCTTCCTCACTGTACAGCGAATAATAAATTGAGCTCTGTGCTCTAAGCAGTCATCAGAAATATGGCATAATGATGTCCATCCCTCTGTGCTTGTTCCAGCCTCTAAGCCAACTCCTCTGTTGTACCAGATTCCCTTCCATCTTACTGGTTGCCTGGGTTGATCCCCAGTGAGGGTCTCTGCACAGCTGTGCCACAGTCTGTACTCAAACACCAAGAGGGGCAAGGTCAAGTGGAAAGGTTAAGGGCTGCTTAACCCTCACCTGATGCTGAGGGAAAGCTCCCTGGAGCTGTGGCTTGGCTTGCTGTATTTTGAGTGTTGGCCTCACTTCCCGCAACTGAAGTCCAAAATGGCCTAGTTTTAAAGAGAATCAGCAAAACAGAAGCCCACCTTTAACCATAGGTGTCCAGTCCCAACTAGATTTTACATTGTTAATCTGTTAATTAAACTGGGTAGTTAAATTTTCTTAGGTAACATATTCTGCAGGTTTTACTCCATTACTACCCATATTTACAAGACATTAGAGTGGGGCTTACTGTGGCAGCAAGTGCTAGCAGTGTATTTTCTATTTATTTTAAAAAGAAAGAAAAAGAACCTGACACAAAAATAATACTCTTTTTTTACAGACTAAGCTTCAGTAATGAAATTAGGACTCGTAACACAGAGCTATAAAGAGTGACAAATCTCTCTTGCAGTTCTTAATTTGCGTTAACCCCTTGACTCGAGCAGGTCTGGAGCTCCTGACATGAAGTGCAAATGCATTTAGCACTAAACACACACTAAAGGCATTAGGATGATGCCATGCTAATGGAGGCACTCAGGGCCTGTCACACAGGGCGAGGATTTGCTTCAGCTGGGTGTTTGCTACCAGTGAGGCAGCGCTTCAGCATCAAAGCCTTGTCAGAAACTTTAATGATCTTTATTTGGAGAGTTTGCGTGGCATTATCGTGCGTTTCATTGTTTTTTCTCCCACTTTTACCTGCTGAAGCCTGGAGTTTGAAAGGGTGCTCTAATTAACTTCTTACCACTGGTTCATTGATATGGAATTTATGAGGAACAAAACTTCTATACTGAATAATGAATACAACCTTAAGCACAGTGAGAGAAGAGAGTTCTGTGGTCAGTCTGCCTCCTTTGGTATTGGAGTTCTTGGTAAAATATTACTCCTATAATATATTATGAAGTGCACTGTCAAGCAAAGGCACGGTATCCTTTTTAATACCCAGTGATACAACTGTGTTTTGCAGCATGCAACATGCTTATATAAATAAACCTCTAAGTATTGTTATTCCAATTAATAGATCTCTATATTATCACATATATCACCGTATCAAACAAACACCCTAAAATATTCAGGCTAAGTAAATTAATATTACATATAAACCTACATACACCAACACAAAGCCCCCAGAGTAACATAAGTTTGGACCCCTGCTCACAGACTGTACTGGAAATTATGTGTGACTGGAAAAGGGGCAAGTTATCCTTATATATTGGGGTGGGGAAGTCGCTCCCAAGCTCTGACTGGCTCCTTCCAGTCTCATTCTCTCCACTGTTGGGTTATTTATCAGCATCACTGTGCAAAATTACAATGCTCTGGAGGGTTTGTGTTTGCTTTTTAACTTCAGACAATTAGTCACCTAAGTCGTTAAGAATTAAGCACAAATTATCCTGGTAGCCAGAGAACATGTTCAATATTGTCCTCTGGACTTCAGGTTACAAGAGCAATAGAGATTTCAGTGCAGACAGAAGCTGACACCTGATTTGGAGCTGCCATGCAAACAGATTAGGCAAATGTCTGTGGGAGCAAAATCCAGGGCACAGCAAATGGTCTGCCCGTGACATATTTCAAGGTTTGCCCAGAGCAGCAGCAGCTGAGAGCTGACAGTGGATGGCATCTGTATTTCCAGAACAACCCCCCAAATGTTTCTTGTTATTCACAGCTGACAAAGCATCACTAAGACATGCTGCTTTTGATTTCTACCTGTCAGGCTACATTCCAGCCCCTGTGATGCATCCACCTGGAAAACACAGAGAGACAATTTTACGATGGGAGAAATAAGACAGCAACTGAATCTTTGCAAATGAGAAAGCACATGGACTAGTGTGTGTTGTTTCCTCCCAACAGCCTTCCCCATAAGCTGTCCAACGGCAATGCCTGGAGTAACCTGCCTCCTCACTTTCTTCCATAAAATGCTGTTTATGGTGAAATGCATCTCCAGATTTAAATGCTCAATAATTCAGCATGAAAAGACTGTGACAAACTTGAAGAGAAAAACACAGAGCTGGACTTGCATGGTACCACTCACTGCCTTTGCTTCCCCATCATCCCTCAGCCCACAGTCTGGACCAGGCAAGTCCACAGAAAGCAAACCAAGCTGCAGCCAGAAGGAGCAGATAAAGACAGGCAGTGAAATAATTGGTGGGACAACTCTATCCCACACCACACAAACTCAGAACAGGGGAGAGATGCTCTCCTCTCCTTAGACAAACCAGAGTGTCAGGAGAAAGAAGATGTCAGTCTTTCTTATATTCTTTGGCAGAAAAGTCTCTGCTGTATGAAATCCCTGTTTGTGTGCTTTATCCCTGGCCCCACCCAAAATATATGTATTTTGACAGACACTGGCTGGGGCAGGGAGCATCTCGCATACAGCACTTGGCACAACAGGGCTCTGCTCTTGGTGGGCTCTTCAGAACAACCGCAAACGCAGTCAGTAATAGTAATCCCCATTTAAGTTACTGGAGGTATTTTTAGGCTAATGCCCAGCTTAAAAGCATAATTCATTCACAACAATGAATAGCATCAGTAATAATCCTCTCACATTACAGAAAGCACACTGGGATGTTGGAATGGCACGGTGGTGGTGATCACTCCTGCCCATTGCCAACTGCGAGCTGCAATCTGTGTGAGGGATCTCAACATCCAAAATCACTGTTCAGTACAGGCAGGGGTAGAAAATGGATGCCTTACACTACTGAATTTAAAACTAGAAAGCCAACCTTTGGAAATGGTTAAAAAAATATGAAAGACAAAAACGCCACCTGCTCATTTCATAATATGGAAAAGAGTAACTTTGCAAACCCCATGAGTCAGTGTTTCATCAAGTAACCTGAATATGGAAGCAGGAGCTCTGTGAAAAGTGTGAATCCTTCAGTAATAATCCCCTTCACACTTTCTCACCACTATTTTCCCCTTCACTATCAGGCAGAGTGTTTCCCATTTGCCTGTTGCTTCTATAACCCGCTTTGGTTTCCTCCAGGAATTTCCAGTGTCTGCCTATGGAGCGGCTCCACTGTTCCCCAGGTTCATGGCCTTCACTGCATTTCTGCAAGACAACTGCATCATCAAATACTGGATGTGCAGGCAAAGGAGGCTCCATAGTTAAAGAACCACTAAGGTGTATTCCAAATAGGCATAACCATAATATAAAATACTCCTGCTTCCCTGCTAAGGCACCTCCAGTTTGGATGCTTCCCTCAAAATGACCTGTGCTGCAGTGCAAGTGTATTTCACATGTGCTGGAGAAACATAAAACACTAATGGAGCCACTGCAGCTGAAGAAGGGTGTTATTCTCTCCCAGTCACAGGTGCTTTCTACCTGCTCCCTTTTGAAATTCTGTTTTTAAATAATTCATATTTTTTATGATAGACTCTTCACTCAGCCAGGAAAATCCAGAAATTTATAGATTAATGGCTAAATTCAGCCTCAGGTAAGTGGGTTTTAGGAATGGGGTGGCACAGTGAGATAAATTACATGTGATGATGAGGTCTGAAGAGTGGGACATGTGCTAATAGAGCACCAGGTAACCACGGGAAACACCCTGCACCCAGTGTAGCCCATGGATCTGCAAAAACAGCAGAATAAGATAAAACAAACCTCCCTCCTTGTGTTTGTAATGCTTAGAAATGCATACTGCATTATTCCGCCACACACATTAGCAGTTTGTAATTTTTTTTTTTAAAAGGAGCTTCATCTGCATTAATTTATTTCTCTTTGTCCTCACTTTACCCTGGGACCCAAAAGGAGGACAGGAGTAGGAGGTCATTAGAAAGTGCAGAGCTCTGAGGATGCTGTGAGGGAAGGGACCAGAAGGATAATGGGATGCAGGTCTGGTCACCAGTCTGGCAAATGAGGTGGCAACTCCAGCAGCACTCAGACACAAGCTGAAAATGCCCTGCAGCACTGAGAAATTCTGCAGACACCATGAGAAAAGGCAGGAGGGATGTGCAGCTACAGCAGTTTGCTCTCCTCATTTTCCAGGGGCAGGAGGGAGCCTGTGCCCTGGCTTGACAAATGCCCACCCTACAAGTGAGGCAAATCCCAGCAATCAAGAGTACCTGATTTATAACAATTCTGGGCCAGAAACATTTCTGCCAGGAAGAAATCTGACAAAAAAGCAAATGGGCAATGCTGGCCTGAATAAGGGGGCTTTGGGGTTGTTTGTGGCAGGTCACCCGTGCCAGAAAATAACTGGAAAACCCTCATTAAATGATTTGTATCATTTACGCAGATCAACATCAGTCATTTTCATATTGGCATCAAACTACTGAATCTGGGACTTATGTTAATGGCATCTTCTTGGACATGACACATAAATTGTCCTGCCTGCAAAGCAGCAACAATGGACAACACAGTCAATCAAACATCTTGTAAGAGTAATGAAAAGCTTTTGAAAAATGTCATGTAGGCCAGTGACTGATTAAACTTCATGAGGAAAAGGAACATGGGCTGCTTTGGCTAATCACTGTTCCCTCTCTCTGTCCAAACACCAGGCCTTCTTTGGGCCAATGAAGATATATCTGAACATATACCTGAAATTAAAGTGATCTAATGCGTACCAGTAATTGCTTCCCCTCCCTTTCAGCAAGAAGCTATAGATTAACTTGTTAATTCAAAATGTAGCACATTGAACAGTTTTCCCCCTGCAAGGATGGTTCTGGAAAGCTCAGAAATAAACCAGGACAACATTTGTTACTAAACCTGTAAGATTTTCTGAAATAATTAAGAATCTGTGCAGGTGCTCCACGACTCTGCTTTAAGTTCCTAAAGGCTCTGGGCTGAATTTGATGAGGTCAATTCAACAATACAGACATTCTCAGCTGTTTTTGTCTCAAAAAACAAAGAGATATGCATCAGGAAGGTAAAATTTACAAAACCATGTGGATTCACAGACACACAATAAAAAAGGAAATGCAAAAAGATAACAGACCAAGATGCTATCAGAACTTAATCCTGGTTTCCCTGTGTTTGCATTCCTCCCTCAATACATTACAGACCACTATTATGATTTTATTTCTTCAAGACCTAAGAAATGGAATGGGAAGAAGGTAATTTAGATCCCTGCACCTGAAGGTTCCTGCAAAGGTGACTCGTAGAATAAGGAGCATCCCTATGCTGGAAAGTTATGTTGGCTGGGAAAGAAACATCATTAAAAATCTTCACTTCCATAGGCAACAACTGGAGTCCATACCACTGTCTGTACCTCAGCTGTGCCACCATACAGAAAACAGCTCCCAGAGGAGACCACATACTCCTGAAGGCAGATGCCAGGGTAGAGCTGAAGGGAAGAGCCCTTCCTCACTGATGCTGCAGTTCATCATTCCCATTCAGCGGCTCTTTAGGGAGGTATCCACCCATCTCTACAGTTATGCTTATAATTTGCAGGAGTTCATCATTTCCAGAACAGAATAAGAGATAATTTCTTTCTGCTGTAAACCAAAGTGAGCTGATGACTTGAGCCATGTCAGTAACATGAGGATTAACAAACCCGATTTCAAACTGGGTAACAACTGCTCCCTCTGCACTGCTCAGGGGATTTAGCCCTCCACCTGCACACCTGTGCTCAGAATTCTCTAGGCACAAATTTAGCTCCTTTCTGCCCTTTGTGGTGGAAAAGGCAAGCAGGAAGAAACAGCCTGGGCTTCTTCTATGCATAATCAAGAAAAGTCAAGAGCACTGGCATTTTCTGGTTTTGTGTCTGAACTTGCAACTGTTCTCTATACCAGATAGGACTGAAATCAGCATTTCCAAAAGAAAATTTAAAAGGTTAAGTGTGTGGCTCTCACTGGGATACAAGCTGTCTGCTGCTTGTGAAGGAAAGAGGGTTATCTGACTGCTGGTACCACTGTAAATTTAATCCAGACATAATGTAGTTGGGCTTCGGTTGTTCAATTAAGAGCCTATTTTGCATTTAAAGACTACCCACTATTTGCTCTACAAATTTGTCCTTTCTCAGAGCATACATAACATTTTTGAGACATAAAGTGCATGAGGGTGTTGTTCAAAGGCTTGGTTTTTTCTCATAACTGATTCAAATTAACACCACTATGTTCTTTTTTCTCCTACTACCTTCATGTTTCAAGTAAAAACATGTCATAGAATGTCAGTCCAAACCCTCTCCTTCTCCTCTGGTCACCTTTTCTTCTGCTTCTAAATATGAGGTTCAGAGGTCCCTGCTAAATCTCATTTTCTTGATTATCTTCTTGATTTATATGCAATTTATATCCACACAGCAGATATTTAAGCCCAGCACAACTCACCACATCCTTCCCACCAGGGATGCAGGAAACAGATGATTTTTTTTCTCTCTGCAGCAGTGACTTATCTTGGCCTTCTTTAAAATTACTGTTTTGAAAATCTCATTCCAGACTCCATGGGTCTCCACAGCTTTAGGGATCATGGCTAATCCAGTGCTCTCCACAATAGGACACATCTGCATGGTTTGAGAAGGCACCTGCACTACCTCTGAATCTTTGGAAACTACCTCTAACACCTCAGGCTTTAGCAAGATCATCAGCAAATTTTGGAATTCTTTAGTTCAGAATTTGGAAAGCAAAACCTGATCAAATCCTAGTCAGATGCTGCCAACAGAATTGTCTCAGAGGAAATGTGAAGAATGTTGCCTCTATTTGCTTTCAGTCAAGAAGAGGATTCAAACGCATCTGGCTATTATATCCTGTACTCTCTGAGCTGGATGGTTTAGAATTATATCAATTTTGGGCTGGGATTTTTTTTTTTGTGTGGTTTATTTTTTAGTTTGGTTGATTTTGGTTTTGTTGTTTGGTTTGTTGGTTTTTGGGGGTTTTTTTCCACAGATTCAAATGTTTGTTTAGAGCAAAACTAATTTAAAGTTAATAGAAAGATGGTGTTCAGTTAAAGACAGTAGTAGTTAAACAGTGTTCAATTAACCTGAATTGGAGCCTGTGGGACATTGAGAGCAGAGCTTAGAAAAGCTCAGCAAGAAGTTTAGTGTTGACTTCATACACAAACACATGAGCTAAAACAGCAGCACAATAGTGACTGATTAGTATTTACATTTTAGGGGCAAAGACAAAACAGTGGCTGGAAGCAATCTCATCTCTCTAGTTTGAAACTGTTAAATGCCTCATCAAGGGTTTCTGCCTCTTCCCCCAGCATCAGCCAGAGATGGAGACTAAATGGATCATTGATTTGTATCCATATTGAGAACTGGCCCAGGATATGAAGGAAACATCTCACCACCTTATCTGCACAAGAATATAAGTGAATTTCAAGCCCTGCTTGGTAACCACATACACTGAGACAAAACTTAATTTTCCACCCTCCTTTTTCATATATCTTGATTTTCTCCCCCATTTGTCTCTGGAAATTTCTAAATTCATCTCTTCAGCTTTATGAATCAGACCTTAGAGGGCAAGGAGATGAAACCTTGATGATCTGAATTAACCTCTTTGATATTGCAGCTGCTGCTAGAAATTAGAACAGACCTTATCTCTAGAGTTGCCACTGATCCTGTAATATTTGCTTAAAATTAAAAAAAAATACTCCTAATAATAGTAGAATCCAATTAATAATTCATTTATAAATTCATTGCAAACAGGGAGATGCCAGGGAAATGGTTAAGCAGATCAGTGTTGGCCACACAAGCTGGAACATTCTTACAATTTCTCCATGAATATCTGAAAATGAACATTTTCTCTGCACATTCTCCCTGAAATGTCCTGAGGGTTCCTAATTGATTGATAAGCCAGTGCCACTTTTCCTCCCAAATAGGCACTTACCTCAAAATTTAGGAAGTATAAAATCATAGGCTACAACATTATGAATATACTTCTCTTTCCTTGCTTTAATATCTCACTCCTCCTGTCCTCAGCTCTTGCTCTTTTGCAGCTAATAGCAATCAGATATCCAAAAACACTGTTCTAAACCCTTTCCCTTGTCTTATGCATCCCCTCCTCCTCTCCAGTTTAACACTCTGCACTTGGACCAGAATTCTCCCCCAGCGACAAATTCTAATACGCCCTGATCCTTCCATTTCTACATCTGATCCCAACTGGAAACAAAAGCAATTTTACAAATAATAGGAAAGCCTGAAGTTTGGTGTGGAAAAGCTGAAATAGGCAAGGGGATGATGTGATCTTTCTGTGATGCAAATAATGTCCTGCATTAAATGTGTAACCAAAAATAAAGCTCCCTGAGGTGTATTTGCTAGCTCAGAAAAGAAGAGACATCTTTAGCATGTAAATACAGAGTGTAGATTGAAATATTTCTCTGTCTCAAAATAACCAGGGATATAATTAGTGTGGTTCTTGGGCTCAATTGTGTTTTTCTAAATAGTTCAACTTTCTGTTGCTTGCACTGAAAATATTGTCACATTGGGATGTTTGCACAAAGGTTGCCCTGTGTACAGTCGACCATAAAATGCAACTGGAAAAAAAGAGTAAACCTGTTAAACATCTGAAACATTCAAATATAAGAAAGTCATGGTAAAAACTGAAAATCAAGGCCAATTCTCCTCTCATCCAGTTTGCATCTAATAATGCAGATGTCCAGAACTAGCATAAGAGCTTGTAAAAGTTGGGCTGAAATTCACAAAATTTTGTTAAATTTTAATAAAGATAATTCCTTAAGTGATTTAGGAGAAGGGCAGGTTTAATACATAATTATTGATAAATATATAAGGATAATATTAATAAATAAATATGTTCAATAAATAAATGTGTTTGGGTGTTTATCCTACTCTAAGGCCAAAATTACCAGATTTGATGGGTACACCTGAATCATGTGAAGCTAGAAGACTTAGTGGACTGAAGAACCAAAGAGAACAAGTTGGCTGCATTGTCATGACTACTTCATTTGATTCTTCAGGCAAGACTTGGGGACAGCTAATACACACGCAGAGGACTTCCAGCATCTCTCAGAGGAGTCAGTCAAGACCTCTGGAATCTCAGTGTATAGCTATTGCCCAGGGCTGAGGATCAGTGTAGCCTGTTACCTGTATGAGATCTGAGAGAACTTACTGGGCGGTCGGATTTGGCTGAAATTAGTTGGAGGCCTTCGACAGAAAGGCCAATAGGTTCTGCATACGGACAGAGAGTTCCAACATGCCTCGTTTTCCTAGAGTACTTGACTGAAAATTAAAGTCTCTGGCCTTTCTGATTGCAATCAGCTCTAGGAAGGAATCAGGACACAGACAAATAGTCTACAAAAAGAGCCAAAACAACAGCTGAGAAGGACGCATCAGTCAACTCATCCAGAGTCTAACCCAGACAGCTGGAGCAGACCATTTAAATTTTAATTTGAGTGTTTAATCTTCAAATAATAAAGAAGGATGTGAATCCTTCTTCTGTGCAGTTCAGTCTGAGTGGATCTGATGCAAGAACAGCCTGTCAGTCCAAAAGGACACACACCCAAAACAGTCTCTGCCAGTCCCACACTCACCCCCATCAAGGCAGAATCAGCAGGAAGAGACCAGTGAGTCCCCGCACAACAATCAGTCATAGTTTGGCTCTTGTGAGCAGCTGAGCTGTAACTTACCTGGGCAAAGTTTGTCTGGGGACAGGAAATTTTGCTGATCGACTCAGGGATCATGTAGGGAAGTGTATGCACATGTTTAACTTCAATTTTGCAAAACCTTTTACAATGTTGTATGTTGGGGGCTTTTTAAAAGAGGGTTCCTGACTGTAGCCATAAGTGATGCTGCATTACTATCTCATATATTTATGTTAGATAGGTGCAATGTTCACCTCATCAGGGCAGATTGTCTATTCTGCAATATGGCAAGAAAGAGGCTTTTACCTTAACCATGTTATTTACACAAAATCAGTGTCATCAAAGACAACGTATAGATCACACAGGAGATAAATATTATTAAAACTGCTTTTAAAGAAAACTAGAGTATGGGTAAAGGAATCTAAATTAAAGTGCTTGTTTCTGGGTAAATATAGGTAAATAGGGAGAAGACTTCTATCATTTTTGCCTTAGGAGAGAGAGCCATTACAAAACTGATGGAAATCCTGACACTATCTCTGGCTGCCTGGTGCTGGCTGTGTCAGGGAGAGGACTCTGGTAGAGAATGAACACTGAGCTGAGCAAGTACTGACAGTTCCTGTACTCCAGCAGTCAGACTTCAGAGTTAAAAAAAGCCCTTTCCTTAAATCATTTGGTTTTCTTTGATGCATATCCCCCACTCAACACACCTGTCTCATCATCCATCTCACACCAAAGGATGCCCTGCCATTTCTCATTAAAATATAGTAGAAATGTGAATGAGTAAACTCCGTTAATATATGTTCAGCCCATTTTTTCAAAAAGGTCCCTAGATTCTGATATTGCATCAGTTTAGTTCAGGTATGGGTCACATGCATGGGACTGGGCTGTGGATCTTTATTTTAATTCAGATGTAGTAAACATCCTTTGCTGAAAGAAACTCCTTCTGCAACATGTCAGCAGGAGACAATGTGTTCAGCTCCATAATTATGTACTTGGGTACAATCACATGGCATTATATACAAAATCACCACACTGCTGAAAAAAAAAGCCTGAAATGCTAATTAGTTCACAAATTAACATTGATTTGATTTAATGTTGAATAAGGGTTTGCAGCTTATACTTATGAGAGAAGTTCACTTTCAGACATGCTCAGACTCCCGTGTTTTCAATAACACTGTGCTGCCTGTGCCAGGTGCACGGTGGGTTCATTATCTGCGTATAAAGAGGGATGACTTACTCAAAATAAAATGAAGCACAGAGACTCCAGCACAATGTCATCCAGCAGTACAACATCCTTTGGGACTGAGCTACCAAGTAAAAGCAGAGCGTAACAATCATCTGTCTTTGTGCTGCATCATGTTGGAGAAAGGTGAGCAGATCACATTTCCAGTGTAGTGACCTTTCCTGTCACTGATGTCAGGACTGACAGGTGAAAATCAAAATAATAATGCATATTCTAATAACATTTTGCACTCCTAAGGCACCCTCATGGAAATAACTCAGCTTTCAAAAAGCACTGATGATTTCAGTCCCCAGCCACTCCTATGCAGGCAGGGAAATCACACCCTCCTTTTTCTGCCCTAATTCTGTTCATTCAAGGGGTGTTTTGACATTGACTGAAACACAGCGATGGTTTCACTCAGGGAAAACGAAGCACAGGGGAGTTCAAAGGAGGATTTTTAACAGGAGCTGTTCGAGCTGGGACAGAGAATACGAACATTAAAAGTGGCTGCTCCCGCGTGTGATCAGAGGCAATGCTGCTGATTGCAGTCCTGGAGCTCTGCACCCAGCCATGCACAGAGGGCTCCTCAGCTCAGTACAGGGCTGTGAGAGGAATTAATGGGGCTGCAAGCTGCCAGTCCTTCAGTCCTGCTAGTCCCAAAAGCCAGAGTGCCCCTCTGGATCCAGCACACTGCAAGGGAGGCCAGGCAGGCTGTGCATGGTTCACTGAGGGGGTGACCACTGCTTGACAAGGGGAACGCTCTGAGCCAGGGAGGGGCAAGACGTCACAAGTGCCACTTTCCATCACTGGGGAAGCAAAGTCCTTCCGTGTGCTACTTACTGCAACTGCTCTGGCTGCTTGCAAGGAAAATACTGCAGTTAAGGAAAAACACCCTTATCCTTTGGACATGCTGCCAAAAGGGAGCAAAGCTGCTTTCTTTGGCCTGGGGAAGCCAAAACAATGGGGTGTGGAGATAAAAGTAAAACCAGACCAGTCAATTTGATCCTTCATTCTGTGAAGGGTATGACAGGAGCCAAAGATGACACAGCTGAAGGGGAAGCAGAAGATGGAGACTGACTGACAGAGCTGGGCAAAAAGGCATCAACTGGTATGATAAGTTCCAACTTCAATACAACTGGAGTTAGAGGGAATAGGACTCCTTTGTACAGGAGTGAGAAATTAATGTATTTATCTTCCAGATCAAGGAATGGCCACAGCTGTAGAGAAGCAAATGAACAACAACTTGAATGATCAGTTTCTAAAATTCCAGGAGTTTCTTATCTTTTTCTCTCCAGGGTTGTGTTGATAGTTGCGTCACCTCCTTCTGTACAGCTTGTAAGCATGAACACCTCTAAGCCTATCCCAAAACATTCTGGTCCATTTCCAAAGCTACAATAGCCACCAAAACAGCCCATGGACAGAAGTTTTGCCAAACACCAGGGGATGGGGAGCTAGAACAGGTCCATGTCTCAGAGGAACGAGCACAGGGTCAGCAATACACTGAAGTCCATCACAGAGAAGGGACACTGCCTTCCATTCTCAGCACTACAAAGACCCACAGATCCCAGAGGATCAATAGGAAGCTTTCTAAAAACAATGGTGTTCACCCAGGCTTTAGGGCCCTGCTCTCCTGACGGACTGAAAGGCTCTAGTGAGCATGGCTTGACTATACATTCCATAGTCTGGGCACAGAGGGCAGGGATCATCCACGGACCAGAAAGCTGCATCCCTTCTTCTATTCCTCATGCATGTAGGTGCTCCCTCCATAAAACAGGAGCCCAGTGGAAAATTTGAGATTATAACAAAATAAAATAAAGCAAATAAAAGAAAGCAAATATCAGATTTATATGGATATGTAACGAAATTATTTGGCTTATACCTGAAAGTATATCTAAACAAAAGTATCATGGTTTTAAATCCTACTTCAAAACATGTTTCCTTGTTCCTTTATGCTAACTTGACACTTATTAAGAAAACATGGACTGAGTATAAAACGATGGTCAATACAACAGAGCAAATGTTAAAATCAGGACAAAAGAATCCAGGGATAAATTTAGATTTGCTGGGATGAAAATCTAGATGCAAAATAAATCTGACATTTCTGCTATTCACAGCTGAGGAATAATTGTATTAAATAATTTCACAGTTTTCTGGTTCACTGAGTGCATATTTTCTGATAACTCCCCAAGAAGGGAAGTATTTTGTATCCAGTAACTTACAGCAGTGCATTGCTTCACTCAAGCAGCATTTGACCTGCAATACCCTTACCCTGTTAGAGTTCATATTTTCACCCTGTTTGGTTTGATCTGTTCTGCATTTGCTTGACCCAGTAAGCTATTCAGCTCACACATACCATACTGCACAGAATGTAATTGTTGAGTGTCACAAATTAATACCTACAAGAGGGCCACCCCCAAATACATAAAAGAGGGGAAGTCATTATTAGAAAGGTTAATCTTCTCAACTGCTGCTATCAGTTTGACTAGATAAACTCAGGACCTCTTTTTGTTTCCTTATGCAAAATGTCAGCTTCTGTAGACTGTTGCCCTCTATGCCCCACACTAAACAAGCTACAATTGCATTATCATAAAGCATTATGTAAAATAAAGTGAGATTAACTTTCAATTATTTGGGTCAAAATTTATTCCAAATTGAAACCCATTCCCCTGCAGCAAGTCAGGTCAAAGAATAAAAGCTCTCAACAGCAGGATTTAAAACCTTGTGCTAACCCATGGTGGCTTCACAATTAGTGGCCAGCACCCATGGCTGTCACCTTAATGCATGCATAACCTCTTAGCCTGGGATAATTTCATATATTCCTCCCATTTTCAGCAAAAAGCAGCTCCATGCCAATGGCAGGAACTGGAAGGCGTCTGATTTTCTCAGTCGCTACACACTAAATATAATTGCTAATGCAGGAGTAGCTGTTGCATTAATAAACCCAATCAACCGACTCCAGAAAGCTCTTCTCTCTCTTCCCTGCTAACCCCACTGCAATGAGTCACTCCTTGAGGAGTGATCTACAGTTGTATTTTCTGCTAATAGACTCAGGATTTCAAGAGCTGTTATTTACTGGATGGTCACTGGAGATTTAAAAGTGAAGTAACCTTGGCTGGGTTCTGTATGGTAGATTTACATCCAACAAAACAATATACTCACCAGTATATGAGGAGGATTTTCAATCTAGAATAGCAAACTTGACATCAGAATATATGTACATGTGGCACAGAGCAAACATGCATGATCCCAGTCATTTCACTGGCATGGCAAACCAGCAGTGTGAATTGCCACAGCTCTCCTCTTGGAGATAAACGAGTGACAAGGAGCTGGCAGCAGCCTGAGCCAGAGTTATCTATGGAAGCAGCCACAAGAAAGGGAATGTGCTTTATTCTGTGAACTGTGCTGTCAGCCCAGCCTGGGACCAAATCCTGCTCAGGTCCTCTCTGAAGGCAGAGGAGCTGGACACTGGCAGCTCCCAGAACAGCTCCTCCACCTGAAACCATGTCACTGCCTCCTCTGCAGAGACAGGAACTGCAGGGGAGACATGGATCATGGTGCAGGTGGCCTGGGGGAAAGGGGATGTTTTCCTCTGGAAAATTCTTAACTGAACACAGGTCTCCCCATGCAAGTGCTACAGCTTTTCTGGAGAGCCCACGAACTGGGGAGTGGGAAGGGGGAACAGATGTTTTAATGTGCTTGGGCTTTCAACCCTTTCAAAAGCCCTGGCACATACTGACTGCCCTCTGGTCTGAATTTAACATGTGATCCTGGAATAAGGGCATACAGCAGAATTCCATTGGATTACTGGTGGGCAATAACCTGCACTAGTGGCTCAGCTTCTGAGGAAGAGCAGCAGCACACCTCTGGGCCAGCAGGAACACAGAAAGCCCTTAATTCCTGCAGAAGGGGCTCTTCTCCAGCCAGAAAGAGGTCAGTCATAGGACAGAGCACTGACAGCTGTAAACTCTTGGGGGACCAGGTGCCTTAACCCTCACAGGTGCATCTCCCAGTTGGTCACAAGTTCCACAGTAAACACAATCTTAAAGGAGTCCAGTATTTCTGTAAAGAGCTTGGTTCTGTCAGTGTGCCTGCACTGCCCTTCTGTCCTCCAACTGGCACACAAAAAGCCCCAGGAAACACTTCTTGAACTGAAGAATTAATAAGATTGCTAGCATTTTTAAATGTCAGTCAGTTTTTGCACAAGCTCTCTGCCTGTGGAAAAAAAAATGGGAGAGTCACAATCCATAATTGTCCAGTGGGAGTGTCTCCTTCTAATGCAAACGTTGAGGATTCATTTAGAGGATGCTCAGGAATGGCCATCTCAGGCACTGCTGTCTGGGGCTTGCCCCAGAGCTCCTCTGCAACCTCAGCAGGGATGGCAGCTGAGACAGATGATAAGATTAAATGCTCTCCTTCCCCCAGGGCAGGGCGCAGCACCCCCACATCCCTGGGGAGACTCAGCAATGAGAGGGCAAGGATCTCCAGGGCTAAGGAAACGAGGAGGTCAGTGACTTCTCCTGACAAATATCTGCCTTGGAGGCAGCAGTACATGGATGCACTGCTGTCCCTTGTTCCAGGGCTGCGCAGGGCAGGTGCTGAGAGGCTGTGGGGGCTCCTGAAGCAAATGTAGGAAATAGTAAAGACAAAAGGAGAATAGATTTTGTCTGGTCTGTAAGTCTCAACTTGAAATTCGTGCACCAAAATTCTAGATATGATGGAATGGGGTCAGATATTCTGCTCCTCTTAACCCCAACCAAATTCATGTCTCTAAAACCCCAAATATGTTAGAAAATTTCAGTCATATTAAAAAAAAAATCTTATAACTGCAGATGCTTACTATTAGTTTTCTTATAGAATCCTTGAAGTCATGCCATCAGCAAAGCTCTCAAAGCAGCCTGTCAGCTTATGCCTCACTCCTGCAGTGAGACACGTTATCAAAACAATCTAACCTTTTAATTCCTCCTGTTTTCATTTTTCAAAAAGCCCAGCAAGGACAAAACCCAGGTAAACAGCAAGAAACAGCAAGTACTGTCCATGTTCATGGCAAATGCGGACACAGATTAATGAGTCAAAAAATGTCTGTAACACAGTCAGGCCATTGAAAAGCAAATGTGTGTTCCAAGGTAGCTCAGCCTCGCAGCTCATCCTGCAGCCACGGGGGTCCCCACCTGAGTAGGGATCTGCTGATCTTGATTGCTCGTGTGACCTTTGCTGCCTGTGCTCCAGAGCCTCATGGGGAGCAGAACAAGCTGCTTTTGCACTGCATGAAGGCTGCAGGGTTAACCCTGGAGGCAATCAACACATTCCATCCTTGGCATGGCTGCCATGGATAAATCACATGAACCACTGGTTATCAGGAAAGCCTCTCCAGGTCCTCATTTGCATTTGCACAAATTAATGATCCTTATAATTTTTATTCCAATAAATTGGCAAGCTCTTGTAATACATGAGAATTTAAATTTTTCACACTCATTTTAGGCTTAAATCCCACCCAAATGGGCACAGAGATGCAGTTTGACTGCAGGTATAAGAGAAACCAAAGCCTCCATCCCCAGGCTCTTGGAGGAGCCAGGGCAAGGGATGGGAATCCAGTGGCTTCCCTTTGAGACCCAGGGAAATTTTAGCCAAACTTGTGTTTATCAATTAATTTCACTGCTTTCAATATAAATACTCAATAGGAAAAGGAAGTTTGATCAGTAGTTTCTGCAGCCACCTGGAAATGTAACACCACACCTCCTTGCTCCAGAGAATTCCTTCATGGGATTTGGCAAATCCCTTAAGGTGCATTCTTATCCTACAAATGAGTTGCTTATTTATCTTTAACACGAACTAGTCCTTTGGCTGTAAACTTTGGGCCAACAAAATTTCTACACAACTAGAACTAGAACTAGATAAACTCTGCCTTAAGGACAGCTTTTGCTTAGCTTAGTCATGATAAATCTGCAGCACTTTGCATCCATTGGGATTTTCCACCATAAAATCTGCGGCTGTCTGTGGATGGTGAAAACGATTATTGTCTTCTCCATTGGCAGGCAGCATAAAAACTAAGTGTCTGTGTCTCATTTAATAAAACTGGTATTTGTTTGCTGTACGCAGCTATAGGAAGAGGCTGTGCAGAGTTTCTACAGGAGCAGTGACGTTAGAGTTTGTGTTTTTCTATTCATTCTCATTTGAGCTTTTTCAATATTCTCAGCAGCATCTCCCTATCTGACAGCCAGCCACAGCATTGAGAGAAAAAGGGGAAACACAAAAAGCTCCAAAAGAGGCTGGCCAGAGACAAGCCCAGGCAAGAATATTTTATAGAAAATGCAAAACATTTCTGGGTTTGAATTTAGGAACACGCTTGTCCCCATTTACAGCAGCAATGATTGCTAATAGACCTCTGTGAAGAGTAAAAAATTATGTTGATTAGTTTCCAGCAGGGCCATTTGCCTTTGCAAAAGAGCCTGAAGTAAAATGAGTGTGAGCGCTTGTCCATGCTGTGTGAAGGGAAGAATTCAAATTCCGCAGCACGCTGGGGAATCAGATACAAACCCAGTACCTGTGACCAGGGCACCCAGCTGAGAACATGTGCACTGGGCAGCCTGATTCCTCTGTGCAAACTCTTACCTATATTTATGGTCCATTTTAAACCTGGGAGGGGTTTTTAATGATGTTCACCTCGTTTTAAATGGTGGCTGCAAAATCTGCTGGTCAAATGTTCAAGTGCCTGATGCAAAACCACTTCTTGCCAACAGTGAAATGTTAAATGTAAATAAACCTACTGCTTCTGCAATCCTTCCCCAGAGAGACAAATTTATGTTAATTTTATTTTAAGGTACAAGGGAAATAGATAAAAGAGAGCTCTGCTGTTCACCTCAGGCATATTTTTACTTCAGGCACATATTTACTGACCGCTCGCTGGCAGCACTGGAATAGAAACTCTGCCAGACTGATGTCAGGGAAAAGGATGCTGAATGTTTCCCAAAGACAAACTCCCCACTAAAGCTTCAGCAAGCAAGAAAGAAGTTGACCACATGGTTTGGGAGCTGCAGGGTACTTGCAGGATACACACGCATGACAATCCCATGTGGCCTTGGATGTAGAATTTTGGAATTTCCTTCAGAAGTCTTAAATTACGGGTTTTCCCACCTCCACACTTTTGAAGAATCTGCTATTTGATCTCTCTGTGAGAAAAATGTCACCCAAACAGAACAGAGATACACTGTCTTAGAATAACAGACAAGGATACCCGTGTTAACCTCTGAGAAGCACCCAGGCACCATGGTGATAAACAGTATGGAAATGCTGAAGTAGACAAGTGGGTGTTAGATACCAACAGAGTTCACAACAATCTCACTAAACATGACCTTCTCATAACTTGTCTTTCCTTTCATTGCAACCTGCTGCCATGCACTGTTGGCCTCAGCCACCTATTCAGCAACAAAAAGCCACATCAAGACTTCTCAAATGTCAAAACATGGGGAAAAAATATGTATCTCAAACACTGGCAGAAATGCTTTATCCACCATGTGTAACTGATGGAAATGGATTTTTATTTTGCTTTACAGTTAATCTTCAAAAGAAAAGTTTCTTAAAAAGATGTTTTCACCATAGCAAACCAAAAGCACAAAAGGTCCAGTAACTGCCTAAAGTAGAAGCTATTTGAAGAATTAAAGCTGCTGTGGAAACACTGTCAGCAACTGGAACTACCAATGTCCAGCCTCAGCTGTGACAGACAGGGAAGGATCCTCTGCGATAATGAATAGCTCAGGGGTGATGCTCATTCCTATCCTAGAGCTCTCTTGCACTGGGATATGGCAGTTCAGCCAATCTCAATCTATAGAATGTTTTATTTCTCAGCCTGTCCATGGGACTGGGTGAGACTCTCACAATCCTGAATCAGCTGAGGGACCACACATACACGTCAGCAATGTCCCCACAGCATCATTTCCCATCCAAGAGCTTGTTCTTACTGGACAATCCTCCCATGGTGTGGGTGCTGTTGTCCTTGTCACCCTGCTCAAGGGGAATATTAGATTGACATGAAAGAGAAGTGACATTCCCAAGCACCAGGGGGAAAAGCAAGTGGTCTTTGTCCAACAGCAGTTACAGCTGGAGGATTCCCCTTTCCTATCCCTCCTTAGACCTTTAGCAATGTGAGAGTGGACAGGAAATCCATATACAGCATCTGCTCCAGTTCTCCTCTCCCTTGCCTGTTACTTTATCTTTCTTTTACTTTCAGCTCTCTTGTACCAAGAGCACAGTGCAGCAAGGAATGAATCTGCACCATGGGGGATGTTCCCCTCCATGAATAAATAAGGAACTCTCATGGAAGGGCTCCAACACAGTTGAGAATAAAAGAACCAATCTCTGAGGACTGGCAGCTCTGGGTTAAGTAGGGATAACTACCTCTTTCCCCTTTGTGCTGCCCTGTATATGGTTATCTTAACCTTGTACATATAAGTTCAGATACTACCAAGTATGCTTTTGTAAAAAGTCCCTTCTCAGAATTGTTGCCTTCACACATACACACATCAAAAAAAAAGCTGAATATTGGTCTATTTTCCATCCTCCTGCCCTGCCTAACAAGGAGGTTTGACAGGCAGACTGACAATAAAAGTAATGCAGGGCTGTTCCTTCATGCCTGCCTACACACCAGTCACTTCCATGCTCTGGAAAAAGACATTTGCTACCTGCTGTGCTGTTCTGCCTCCTTCCACAGGGTAACTGCCTTGGAGACAGCTAATGCATCTGGTTTTGCTCTTACCTTGCCCTTCACATAGATGGTGTATAATTTTAGGTGTAATTCTGAGTTATCTCTGGACAGGGCACACATACGTGCATGTGTGCACATACATTCATTAACACAGATTTATGTGCTGGTGTTGAGCTGAATTCTCCAGAATATTTCAGTATAAATGTGCACTTTGAGTCTGATTTTCAAATGTAACTTGTCTTTAAACAGACATTTGCACTCACAAACAGTTAAACACAACATCATAGTGTTTGTAGCCACTTCCCAGCCTCAGACACCACCGCTGTGGCAGGGAATTGGGTCCACTCAATAGCTCACTACATGGAAAATCCGAAGCAGCATCACATGGGAAGTCAGCTAAAAGGAAATAGAGTCTGAATATGCAGCACACAGTCAATCTAAACTGCACAGCCAGGGACAAGAACTTCTAGAAATCTCTAAGGAAAGATTTCAACTGAGTTATTTTCAGGGGGATTTAGGGCTTAATGTTTGCCATTTCTAGAGAGCAAAAGAAAAACATTTCACTTGACTGGTCAGGGCTATGTGGGGACACAGAAATCAAAATGACAGGGAATGACGGGGAGACAGAAAGCTGAGAAACCTGTGAGAGGTGAAAGGGGAGCAAGGGCTCTGTGTGCTGCCTGGAGCTGGAGTTCCTGCTGTGTTTAGGGGCATGTTTGTGCAGCAAACAAGCAGCCAACTGAATCTCCTTGTAAGACACCAGCATGTTTTCACCTCTGATTGCCTGAACCTGAGCACCCAGGCTGTAATTTGGAACTTAAATGTGACTGGCCTGCCTTTAGAACACCAGAAACACTAGGCAAGGAAAACAGCCAGTGTGTGGGGAGGTCAGACCCATCCAGCTGCCAGAGTTACACAGATGTGCAACTGGAGTCCTGTCACTGAGCCATTCCTGTGAACATACGCAGTTATTTATTCTCGGATGGATGTGTGTGTAGGGAGAAGGCCTCTGCCACGATGGGGACTGTCATCAGTTGTGGGACAGTCCAAGCCTGCAGCAGAGCTGGCTCTAATAAGCAGTAGCCAAAATAACCTCTTCAACAACACCCACAGTGACACCAGGACACTGCACTCTGACCTGTGCACCGCTCTTGCCCCTCTCCATGGCCTCATTCTACTCAGATTAAATTTGGCCTTTTTAATAATCTCTGAGATTGTTAAAAATCAAGGCCTGATGTAAGGTAGATATTGCAAATGTTGGCCTTTGCTCCTCTGGTTCACTTTTCCTATCTGTGAAGTAGGAATAGTACTTATTTCACAGGGAGATGATGCATCTGATGCATGAGGATAAACACTGCAGTTACCTCACGTAGGAGGCCAGTCTGGAGGTGAAATATGTCTGAGTGTAAACACCACTTTCTGAAAACATTCATTAGCAATGTTTAGGCTAAAGGAATCTCCATGGCCATATGGGCTCCAATAGCCTTATTAATCTGCTTCATTAGTGCCAGGCAGAAAGTTGCATTTATTTGACTAATATTCTCTTTTCAAAGCAGCAGGGGCTTCCCCTTTGCAGTTTGTGCTTCTGCTTGCAGGGTTCTCTTTCTCACATCCCATGTACCTGCACCTCTTGCCATGCTCCTTCCCCACCACACTGACTGTAGACTGGCACCTCATTTCTTTCACTACTTCTTTTCCCCACGTTCTTCCCTGCAGCGAGGCTTAGTCATAAAATAATCTGGAACTTCTTGCAGTGCTTCTGCCCTTGCATCCTAATCAGCAAAGTCTTCATCTCCCAGCCCACAGGAATGATCAAGCTGCAGGTTTACAGAATCCCTTTGCTGCCAGGGTTAGGAATTCCTCATTATTCCCTGAGTCCCTCTCTGAGCTTCATTTAATCTATCAGGATTCAAATCTGGCCTTTAACCTCGACCACTCCCTCTCCCCCAGTCCTGGCCAGTATCACAGTTTGACCTCCCCAGGTCAATGCCATGGATTTTCTGCCTCCAGATGTTCCTTTCTATTCCCCTGTGCAAATACTGGTTGCTACAAGGATAAGATTGGATTTCTCAACTCATGGGTGAAGCATCGGAAAGAAATGACCCTTTTAACAATTCCTGATCACTGATGTTAAAATGATGATTTCATTTTACCATCATTCAGGGCTCTTTTAGATCTTGGCACTTACCAAGCTAAACAAAACCCACTTTAATCAGTTCTAACGAGATGATAAATATATATACACAGGTGATTGCTGAGATGCTGTCCTATTTAATCTTTTTGCTGACAGGAATAATTCCAAATATTGAAAGGGAAATTTTCCCATTCTCTAATACAAACTTCGCCTGATTTGGTTCTGTAGTGAATGTTTGTGTTTGATTTTAAGTATTTTTGCTGGTTATGTTCAACAATCATTTAGCAGCATTTCTGAAATACAATTGAAGCAGTCATTTCTGGCCTGGAGTTTCATAACTAGTGAGTTCTGATTATAAGATCTGAACAGAGATTTGAATTTTCCCAAGTCTTCCACCTTCACCACATTGACCTGAGGCTCATCTCCAGCATAACTTCATGCAAAGAAAATCAGTTCCTAATTTCCACAGCACAGAAAAACTGGGAGGGTAAAATTTCCTGTTGCTTTGCGTTCTTTCAGTTTGCAGAACATAAATGGAGTGCTGAGCACTGGCCTGATGGCTTTTCTGAGTGTAACAGCTAAAGCACTGTGGGTTATCTTTTCTAACACCTTCTGCATTCCCAGGATCCCCAGAATAATTACATTGTGCATGCAGCTATTTGGACATCTTTGTTTCATTAATAGATCAGGAATTTAAGTAAGGGAATTTAAATCCAGCAATCAAACTGTGGATTTGGGATTCTTCAGTTCCTGCCTCTCCCCAGCAATGGTTTCTATCAGACAGGGTGGCATTCCCATGGCCCAGCTCCAGGTATCTAAAGCTAGTTGCCAAGGATTCTGAGAGAAAACTCGTTTGCCTCTGATTCACCCTTTGGAGAAACCAGTTCTTTCTCATAACTCTAAAGGGTACCTACAGCAAACTTCTCAATGCTTAAATTCAGGGGGATGAATCCCAGCTTTGGAATCCAGTCGCCTCCAATAATATTGTCCTACTCCCAGCACACTGCACAGGATCTGAAGTTGAATGAAAAAGGTGGTTTTAGACATTTCTTTGCTGTGGACTTTCACTTCATCCAGTCTCTCATCTACAAATGAAAAGAATTTTCCAAACTAGATCTGGAGAAAGGACCATGCACTGTAAGCACTGAAGTGAATTTTCCTTTTCTGCTGGAGGAAGAACCTTTGCTGACAAGAAAGGCTCTTGGTCCCCTGGGTGAGTGTAGTCCTGTCTCTGTCTGTGGAGACTGACATGGAGATTATTGCTTGAGATCCTGCTCTTTGTGCTGTGGACACCTGGGACAGGGATTAAAGCCACTGAGTTCATTTGATACATAAGAGACCACCAGCACCTTGGAAAAGGGTAACAGGCACCACTGATTGCTTTCAAACCTTAAGGGTGGAAGGGAGAGTAACCAGTTTATGGTTATTTAACAAACACGGTCATTTAACAAACAGATTTGTGATTTCAGTAGGACTCAAAAGACACATAGAAGTTTCCTGTATACAAAATGAAGCTGCTAAAAAGCTGTGATTTTACACCAGAAATATTAAAATTAAGAGAGATCCACCTTAATACAGGATTTCCCTTGGTGCATGTTGAAAATAGGTTTTGCTTTTAATATATTATTGTAAGACTTTGAAGGTGACTTCCAGAGTAGCTGTCCTAGATCATTTCTTGCCCTTTCCTGATTTCTGAGGATTGAACCAGATGCCATTTTAAGGATTGTTAAGCAATAGTTGCAAACAGCAACTGACCACACAAAAGAGCCCAAACTCTGGAAAGACTGAAACCCGATGAAGCACAGGCCCTAAAAAATGTTAATGATCCAAATCCAGACCTGACTTTGAAACCAGTGATCCCCTTCTTCTGAGATAAGAACTCTCATCTTCAGCCTTCTCAATAGACAAATTCCTGTGAAAATGGCTGCCTGAGCTTTGAAAGCTGGAAACCTTGGGGAAGCTCCATATTTTTAAGTAATCCTGAGTATTTCTTCTTGTAGTTTCAATCCTAGCCATTGACAGCCTTAACTGGAGTGTAAAAGCTAATGGACCTCAGCAGGCACCCGGCTGAAATAATAACCACCCTTGGAATATCAAAAAGCAAGAATTCAGAGCATCTATAACAAGTGATTTGCCTTGAAAAATAGGATTCATGTAATTAGCATGTTTTTTCCCCGATCTCTAAACACTCCGGCCCCAATCCTGCTTTCACTTACTGACCCTGTCAAACTCAGTGGATTTATACAGGTGGAGCCATGGGGAGAATTGTACTTGCTGTGCTTAGCTTTAATTTTAAAATAAATGAATTTTCCAGAACAGTGACAGTATTGACCTTACATATTATCCAAATAGAAATTTTAATGAAACAAGTATAACACTGAGTATAGCCATAATAGATATGCAAATATTGGTCTTTTCTTAAAGGTCTCCCTATCTGGTCACATGGATTTTCTTGCCTATATGGGGGGAAGGCAAGGGAGCATTTATTAGAAGCAGAGCCAGGAAGGGTGGCTGCACAGCCATGGAGAATCAGGCCATCAATTAGATTTTCATCCTCATTTCAGGAGAATTCTCCTTTGAACAATGATCACAGGAGAGCTGTAAAATTTGTTCCCTTCCTAATTTCTTCCTGTTATGTGACAGCATCCACCATTGCTTTGCAGGCAAAAAATCCTATGCACATTGTGTTTTAATTGTGCTCAACTAAACAAGGTAGGGAACAATCCACATCGATTGACTCATCCAATGTATACAAGCCAATTAAAAAAAAATTTTAAAAAACCCTAAGCCCACCAGAAGGTTCCCAAGGTGCCCATCCCCAGCAGACCAAAATTGCATTTTGCTTATTTTAAAACTCCAAGATACTGGAAAGCAAACAGGAGGCGGTACCATGGCCTAGATTCATGCATAGGAGTATAAAGGTTGGGAAATGGAAGGGTTGAAAAGCTATCAGAGTCACCAGCTGAGAGAAGTTTAAAATAACAGCCTAAAATCAGGAGCTTCAAAATAAAAGTCAAATAAAAAAGATCGGCTGAAAAGAGCTAAAAAATACATGATCTGAAATCATATTGTCTGTGATTTCTGATAATAACCAAAATCAAATTACCTTCCTACTACATCTGCCTAATATTTCATCAGACCAAATTACCAAGGGCCAGATGGTTAGGGTATTTAGGCACCTCAAGATACAGGGAGGTGTCAGTCTTCCCGGACAGCTAGTCCCCACTTAGATGATTTCCATGCACTGTTCTGACCACATGCAGAGCAGCTGTCTCACTCAGCACCTCTTAAAATCAGGAGTTGTCAACGAGATTCCCCAAAGTCTTCCTTCCCCCCTTTTACCTTCCAAAAAAAACCCTGGGTATGCCTTTCCTGGTGGAACCTGTGAAAGTTACAATGTTCCTGAAAACATGCCTTTTAAGTCCCTCCATACCTGAGTTCTCTTGAAAACCATCTTTTCCCAATCATACAAGTGGGGCTCTTAAACTCTTCCTCTTCAAAAGAGGGGTGTTCCATTGTGCTAAAAGATGGGTGTATTAAAAAATCCCAGGTTTATTTATACACATTTGTATGTAGCAGGTGCATGGGGGGAATGAGAGCAATAAGATCAGATGGTGTTCTGAAATTACAATTGTCATTTGCAAATGATCCTCGGGGTGCAGAGCTGAACATTTATAACTGTGCTGTGGAATGATACTTCGTTAGAGAAGAGTTAAGACAGGAGTCTATTAGACGGACAACATCTACATGGGTTGAGCTCTTAAACCTTCCTGGAGCTTGTCTGAAACCCACCAAAAGACAAATAAATCTAGGTAAGGCCCTGTGGCATCAAGAAAAGGTTGGGCGGGTGCCCATAGAAAATGGAATGGAGGGAACTGTGTTTGGAGCTGGTGCCCTGCAAGAGCCCACAGACTGAGCTGAGAAACTGTTTACTCAGCTCCTGAGCTGGGACTAATAAACTCTCACAGATGGACAGTTTGGTTCCTCTCTTGTGGCCTGTTTGACTCGATGTACAGGTTTCTTGTGGGATGCTCCAGCCTAGACAGCAATCCATGAACTCCAACTGCTACTCAAGGTCAACCCCTCCGTCAAACTCACGTCACATAAAACTGATTAGTCATAACTAGTTCTACAACACTGATTCATTTTCCCAAAACTCACCTCTAAATGCTCATGTTCTCTCCATGCACTAAACTCTCCAGACATTTCTTAATCAGGCACTGAGTCCCTCCTGCCATTTGTTTCCTGGTGAACACTGATCTCTGGTGACACTTCTGGTGATTATTGCCCCTTCTTCCTCTTTTTTTAGACAGGGCCTGGTCTGGGCTCCTTTCTCTGCCTTGATCTCATGGCTCTCTCTTGCTGTTCCACAATCACTCTGTGCTGACTCACAAATCTGCCTTCCCGACCCTACCCCACACACATAAATCTCTCCAGCACATCATCCAGCATAACTCCCCTGCCAGCTCAAGGGCAACTTGGACAAAATTGAGCACTTTATTTCCCATATCCTCCACCCTCCCCCTTCCTGCCTTTCTCCATTATTTTCTTAATTTCTCCTCCCTCCTGCTCCCTCCCTTTCTCCCAGGCCAGCACTGTCAGCACTGCCTTTTATTCCTCTGCCACCTCCTTCTCACATATGAGCTGACAAGATTTGGTGAAGTCTCTTCATGATATTCAACCCTTTATTTCAGTCCAACCAACTCAAACTTTGCTGTGCACTTTTCCTCTTCAAAACCTCACCCTTCTACATCTCCAGCCTCCTCCTTCCCTCCAGGCTGTTGAAGATCACTGAAGATTCCTCTCCAGCCCATCAGCCAGAACTTTGTGCTCCTTCTGTATATTGTTTCATTGAATTCTACTGCAACAACTTTCTAGCTGTGTGTCCACAGCTCTGCCTCCTTTTTCCTATATTATTTTTTGTTTTCCAGCTGGGGCAATCCTGGCATCCATGCCTCATGTTATATAGAGCACATCCTCTGTGCTTCAGAGATTCCAAGTAACAATGTGCCTTTGTCTGTGTAAAATAGGAAACCAAGAACAAAGGAAAGTTTGGGTTATTTTTGAAGTGTGAGTTGGATGGACATATTTACCATCTCCAGAAATGCTCTTCTGAAGTATAAGAGCCCATGTTGTTTGGAAGCAGATGTAATGGCAGGAGGTGAGTTTTATTGGAAGAATTGTTCTTCATTCCTTCACAGTGAAGATGATGATGCACGGAGACTTTTCCAGCTGTAAAGCCGCAGTTGCTCAGAGTAATTCCCATGTATATTTGAATTTCTGTTTAAACAGGATTATTTAGACATGGCATTCTTTCATGGGAAAGGGGAGGGGAAATATTTAGGGTGCACTCAAGTCAAAAGAAGGCTCCAGTACCATCCCTGGGAATGTCAGCATCAACAAAGGCCCCACTAGGCAGCCCTTCCAAGAGCAGACTGCAAGCATGAGGCAAGGTATGCCCTCTTGGAGTAGGAAGAGACTGGGTCTCAAAACTGTAGGAAAAAAAGGGAGATGCCATAGCTCCTTCCACCTTTCATATCTTTGGCTATGTTTACAAGATACTGAAAACATTTCATTGCAAGGTCAGAGAACATGTTTTGTATTGGACTATTTCACTTCTTCGTTTTCATTTCAGGGTGACAAAGATCAAATCTACTTTGGTTTGATGCAGAGTAAATTTATTTCCTCCAGATTTTGTTGTGAAATTGGAAAGCAAATTCTCAACCCATTAGAAAGCCGACGTGTTTTGCTCCCTTTCCTCACTAGGAGCAGCTTCAGTTGGGCCTTTTCATCTCTATAGTATAAAAAAGACTTTTTTTCACTTCTGTCTGGATCCCTTCCAAGTGCCTCTCATTTTTCAGTCTTCCTCTGAAAAATTAAAAAAGGACCCTCTGGAGAAAATTATTCTCTAACCTCTGCTTTGAGTTCCTTCCCAACACAGTCAGTTCACTGGATTCTCTGTCCTCTTTGTATTTCCCAGTAGGAAATGGCTTGGAGTTTCATGTTCCCCTCAAGTGCCTTATGAATTCCTTCTCCTTATTCAGGGAATTGAGCTGAGCCCTGTGCAAACAACCCTGACCTGCACCCTAGAAAAGAGCCTAGTTTGCCCTTGGCGGTTCCTTAGGAATTTTCCAAAATAAAGCAAAGGGAAAAAATCTATTGCATTTGCTCAGAAAGGAAAACCAGTCAAAGTCACAGTTCTGCATATCCCTATAATCCTGCAGCGATTCCGGACCTAGGAGGCTTCCTGATGTACTCAGTGGCTTTCAAAAGACAAAGCATTTTGTCTATATCCAGGGAAAATCCTGTGAACGTTCCCATCGATGGCACTGGGAATCCATTGCTGTGGAAGGCACGTTGTGTAAAAATTAACTGTTAATGCAACCAGGTTTTAGGCCTTTTTGACTCTTGGGAAAAGCTTCCAAGTATATCCCAGCCTCTGCAGAAGCACCAGAAAAGGAAGAAGCCCCTATTCCCACAAAAGAGAAATAATTCCTCCTGGTCAGGGCAGAGCAGAGCTGGCAGCAGGGAAGCAAACCAAGCTGGGTGTTCCCAGCCATTGTTCCACCCGTTCCCAGATCCTGCACGGGTCACAAAGCAGAAATGAAGATGTTTTGCACAGACAGGTGCAGGCACTGCTGTGATTAATCAAGCCATAATTAGGGACCTGTCGGCAGGCACTAAATATATGTTCTAGGGCTTCAACCCTCTCAGAAATCCGTGGATGGAAAACTTGCCAGGCAGGAAATTTATAAAAACAGAGAGTCTTTGGATGATGAATGTGTACAAGAAAGGAAACTTTCACCAGCCTGGGATAATGACAAGTCTCTCTATTGCTCCACATGTATAATTTTTTTTTCCTATTTCTCTGAGTTTATTCAAGTAAATTGACTACATTTAACAGATAAATTCTACTCTCTGCAGTAAGACAGGCCCCATTTCAGCATCTACAGAGGAGTACTGCTTTTACTGTTTTACACTGAGCCTGTGAGTCTGTGGAACACCAGGGTGTTCAGATACACTCTGAGAACAAAAGAGGTCTCCTCTGCCACTGCCCTCACCTGACATAGCTGTTTACACCTGAGCAAAGGTAAAACACCTTCCCCTTGACAATGAGCAGAGGGTAGAAATTCAGGGCCATTTTATAATCTGCACGTGAATTAGTGCAAAGTGAAAGCTTCAGATATTGTACTTAGTTCTATGCAAATGTAATATGAGGCCTCCCTTCACAGAGCATGACATTTCCCTGGGGCTGAACTGCTCAGTACCCACTGAGGAAATTGATGGGGTTCAGGGGAAGAAAAGCAAGTAAATCCTGCTCAGACTTGAGAAGCACCATAAGAGAGATGCAGGGGAAGCCCAGAGAATGAAACAAGGTGATCTGGGGAGTCTGTGCCAGCTAATGCTACCCTGTTCAGATACAGCAGCTGAGGGGCTGATGCCACTGGTTTCCAGCCACAACTCTCACAGATTTTAAGTTTCCACGGGAATATTCTCCTCTCTCTGTTCCATTTCTGTCTCTGTAGGAACTAGCTCCTTCATAGGATAAGACAATTCCTTTGGACTGCTCTGAGATACAAACATATTTCAGTCACAGCAGCTCACAGATGAACTGTCAATAGCACGAAGGTGCAGGGTGAGGAAGTTGGTGCTTAACGAACTGTCCATCCATCCACCTTCTCAGGGGCCAATAGCAGGTGCTGAATTTACAGCATTTCTGGGTGTTGGTTAAAATGTATTGAGGAAAACAAAGGCGTTGGGTGTCAAATTGAGCTCAGTGTTATTAAATGTGAGGGGAAGTCATCTAACGTCTGTTTAATTCTGGCTGCCTTTGGTGAGTAATATTGATGATTAATCAATTGACCAGAGGGGACAAGCTGAGAAGGGGAATAAGGCTGAATCGATGTGCAGGAGAGGATGGGAAGTAAGATGGACTCTGAATCGATGGTGTTGCCACTTGTTCAGTTAGGCTGGAGATTGGGATGTGCCCCCTGCACGAGCTCACGAGCAGTGCAGAGAGGCTGCTTCACAACAAAGACATTTCACTGCTTTTTATTTGTATTGATTTCCCAGTGAAGTGTGTCTTGGCATTAGGGATTCCCACTGAGCAAGGAAGAAAGATCAGGTTCTTTCCTCAGAGGGTCAAGAAATCCTGAGTGATGAATCTTGTCTTCTCAGAAAAAGAGACAGAAGCAGAGGTTTGAATCACAGAATCAGAGAATATTCTGAGTTGGAAGGCTCTGTGTTGCCTACTCAAAAGGAAGAACTGAAAGTGTCATTAAAAGGGAGGAAAATATAAAAGTATCTGAGACTGAAAAGCTGTGATTAGAAAGAAAAAAAGTGTAAAAAAAATCTAAGCAACAGAAAGATTGATGAGGTCAGTGCTGTCAAAGGGACTATATCCGATATGGTGAAATTTAATTTTGTACTTATTTAGGCCTTTTGTACTTCAGACAAGTGTATTCCATAGACACCGAAACACCACAGGCATGAGAGCTTGCTTTCTCAGCTATGCTTTACTCCCAGCCAAGCAGTAAATCGCTGAGCAGAGCTGGAAGAAGTGCTGGCCTCTGCTGGAAGGAATTCTCATGGCTCAGCCGGGTCAGAGTCCCTGAGTAAATTCTTGAAATCCTGTCTGTACCTGGTGCCAAGCAGGAGAACAGAGGATCTGTTGGGCTGCACTGCAATTCTCAACTATTGGGTGCTAACTCTAAAGCACTACATGGCTCTGGAGTTGTTTCATGACTTTTCCCTCTTTCCTACTGATGGACAAACTGTATTAAACACAGAATAAATGGCAAAACTAAGACTAGCCCAGGCATCCAAGCTCCTATAAAGTATCCAAACAGCCAGTCACTGTAGCACCAGATTGTAAAGAGCCTCAGTAACACTGACAAATCATTCAGATAATGTTACAAATGAAGACAGTGAACCCTGAACTCTTCCTTGCTGCTTTCTGTGCTTACTGGAAGGCTTGGCTGGTTCAAAGGAGAAAGTGTGTTACACCGCAGGTAGAACAGGCCTGAGAGTAACTGTGCTTCCCTGAGGAGCTCATGAGAACAAGAAAAAGGGCTTGGGACTTTTTCCAAATTCTCTTGCCAGGTGATATTCAATGTCTGGATAATTCTGAGGCCTCACATGTAACTTAAATCTTGCAGAATTTGTGTTCATGCCCCATTAGCAGTACCTGGAATATTCCCCCACATCAGGATGTGGTAATAGATACTAAACTTCACCCTTTCAGCTGCTCCTGAATGTCATTCCACAGCCACCTATCCTACACACTAGAACAAATGAATATGGATATTTTTCTCTCTTTTTTGTTTCCCATCTGCATGAAACATATGCCACATACAGCGATTCCAAAAGATCAGAACAGGGTCTATAGTCCACATGCTAAAATTCGTAATAAAATATGCATGACCAAACCTTGCAGAGGAAATCACATTTCAACCCAGGAAAAGAGCCCTCCTTTTTAATGAGGGTTTAATTAATGTCAGATGGGCTCAGTTGGTAACATTCTTGCCTCTGGTGTAGAAGGTCATGGTTTTGAGCCCTACATTAGGCTCTGGGCTCATAACCAACGCTGACACTGCAATGTACTTCTGCTGCACTGTTAGAGGTTCTGACCTTCAAATGAGGTGTTTAAACTGAGATTCCTCCTGCTACTCTCTGGTGGTTCTTCCAGCTGGAAGCTAAAGATGTCCTGGCACTTTTGGAGCAGCCCAGGGAATAGCCCTTGCATCCTAACTTACCCTTGCTGAATAAAGCAGGTTATTATATCCAAAGCTGCAACTCTCAGCCATTGCTGACAGTTGACAACACCAACTAATGAGCCTGTTGTGTTTATTTATGTGCTGACTCCACTCATCACCCAGGGAAAGCTGCTTTGTCACAAATCGTGAAGGACTTTTGCTCGGTGCTCAAAGAAATATAGGGGAGACATTAAAAGAACGTTGTAAGGGTTCATTTCCAAAATGAGAATGCCCTGCGTATTTTCCAAGAAAAATGGTACTACTTAGAATAGGTGAATATTTTAGGCAAGGAGAGACAGAGGAGATTAGAAAAAAACCTGTGAGGCTTAGGAAGTAGGTAACAGCTGTTTCAAGATTTTTTGCACTCTAAGTTACATTACAACCTTCAGCAGCACAAGGGTTAAAAATCTCAGGGAAATTATTCCTGAAGTAGCAATCAGATTGGTATCAATCTGTGTGATCTGTTAATTAGCTGAGTCATCACAAAAGACATCCTATGAACCCATCTGGAAATTAAGATCTTTATGATCTGTCCATTCCAACCATCACATATGATTTAGAACTCAGTACCAGGACTGCTCCACTTCCAGCCTTGCCAACCCTTCTCTCCCCTGCCCTCCACCCCTCCTCCCACCACAAAAATTATTTTAGAGCCTAAAAAGGTTCTGATTTCAGCTCCAAGGTCTATTAATGCAAAGTATTAAATTAGTAAGAGAGAAAAAGCAACAGCAAAAGCCCAGAACTTCATCTTGGTGTTTCCCACATGCCCCCCGCAAGAATGTTTGCTATATCTATTTAAAAATATTAGATATCAAAGGTACTGATCATTGAAACCTAAGAGGCTTCCTGACATGGACTTTCTGTGCTTCTGAAGTTCCCTGGTGTCCCCAGTCACAGTGTTGGGCTGTAGGACAAATTCAGCTACATCAAACTTTTTCTATTGACTCAAGCTTGGCTTGGGAGGAACAGCAAACTGGATTACAGAATCAGCTCCTGTACACTGTGCTCCCACCAACCAACTTGTTGAGAATAATCGAATATAGTGCAACAAGCCAAAGCTTTGATTATCTAGAATCTGGTTTATGTCTGGGTAAATAAAATACAATCAATTCACATACAGAAATTTAATTGGATTTATTTCTAAGACATCCTACCTCCTGCCTTTTGTTCACTCTGCTGGGCCTACTGCCACTTGAGCAGAGCAAAATTGAAGTGATGCCATTTACCTGTATGAAATTACATCTAAGATATTTACAGAGGTTCCTGTCGTGAACATGGACTTTTTTTTATTCTTCAGTAAATCGTTTCTGGTCTTCAGGTAATAATTTTAATGTTAGAAAGGCCTGAAAGTCATTTATGTCTCTGAAAACCAGATAAATTTGAAAAGAATATATATTTTTAAAGAAGGTAAGCTACAGTCCCCACACATCCAAGCTGAGATCCCAGCCAGCCTCCCATGGGAATTCAGTCCCAAAGCTTTTGTATGGCTGTGTTATTCAAGACTCTGAGCCATGATCATATTCTAACCCTGATAGCATCTGTAAATTCTAGGTGGAGTTGGTCTTGGTGCAGGGTAAATGTTGCATCCAACTGTATTTCCTGTGATTTTATACAGTGTAGTGTTCAATCAGTTTCTAAAAAGGCACAAGGTTCAAGCACAGAGCTGTACTGCAAGAAAAAGGAACTGAAATGTCAGATTAGAGAAGCAAAACAAATCCTTGACTATCTAAGCTGAATGGGTGGACTGCAAACAGCGTTCCTGCTGTCAGAGGAGCTGAACTCAGGTTGGTGCAGCCACACCGCCCCTCTGAGCAAGGCAGGCACCTGACAGCTTGGGGCAGGAGCTGGCCCCTGGCACCTCGGCGGGGGGGATTCTCTCACATAATATTTCAGTCTAACTTCAGCAGGGCAGCAAGCCTAAAGTAGTTGCCCAGGCTCTCACTATATTTATTGAAGAGGAGAGTTCAAAAAACCAAAGAGAACAGTTTTAAAATGGGTGGGATGAATCGTTCTATGGAGCTGTGTGTTTCCTTCCACTGACTCCAGAGGGAATTCCAAAAGGTGAAACACGACCTTAATGACAAGTCTGAAGACAGCACATGTCCTTGGTCCCCCCTTAAAGATATGCTTGGCCAGGTTGGATGAGGCTTTGAGCAACCCATTCGAGTGGAAGGTGAGGAAGTGTCCCTGCCCGTGGCAGGGCAGGTGGAACAATCTTCAAGGTCCCTCCCAACCCAAACTATTCTGTGATTCCATGATAAGGCAGGAAATTATCAGTAGAAAATGTTGCCCTTTCCTTGTGCTCTTTGCTGCATGATGAATTCAATGCAGAAATGAAAATGAAATACGAGAAACTACAGGATTCCCAGACTTGGACACTTGCCCCTTTGAGCAGCGACTCCCGGACTAAAGCTGATGGGATCGCTCAGGGCTCACAGATCTACTTTCATCCTCACAATGAAGTCTCTTTTAAGCAGTGTCACATCCTGCTAAACTCTAGCCAGGGTTTCCCAAGGCTTTTTTTCTTTTTTTTTTTTTAGACATTGTAGCTATAGCAACAGGAACCCAAACAACCCCGTTCCCTACATGACATGACTTTGTTGGGTGTTTCTTACAGTTGGAATTCAGCTGTGATCAAATGCACAGGCGACAGCTCTGCTGAGGAGGTCTGACACACACACAGCAGGACCTAATCAGGCTGCAAAGGAACCTGAGGAGATTAGAGCAGTGGGAGCTGTAGGCAACACACACGGATTTGGGAGCAATGCCAGCCCCAAACCACACAGGGAAGAAATCAATCGCACTGTCACAAAACGAAGATTAGAAATAGGAGTTTCTTCCTCCATCAAAGTGAGGAACATTAATCCTTTTTAGTGTGTTCTTTTATTGAAATGTGCACTGGCTTTCAATGGGAGTGGCTGCTGTGCTTGGAACACAGGACGTGGGGAAGTGCAAAATACGGTTTCTTTGGTGAAAATCTACAAATGGTTCCAGAGTCTCTGCCATGGTGACTTTTTCTGGAGGCCACTGCCCTTGCTCTGCTGCCCTGGCTCACTGGCACTACTTGCAGCAATGAACAGGGCAGTGCCTTGCCTTCATCCCTTGGGAAAAGATATTTTTACAAGTATTGACTGAGCAGGCTGCAGGGCAGGCAGACTGATAGCAGCAAGCTGCTTTTATAGTGTGGCTCACAAGCATGACAGTGAAATCTTCTTTATTCCTCATCATCACCTCTGTCAGTGCACTTTAAAGCAGAGTTGCAAGATTTAGCATTTGATCACCACAGTGTGTTTAACATCTATACACCAAATGAAAATATATTCTTAAGCATTAGAATAAATAAACAAACCCACAAAAGTAACTTAATCATTCAACCATTCACTGGTATCATCTAACAGTGCCTTTTGCTTAGAAATTCTCCTTAAAAGGAAGCTGATAGTGCAGCTGAGCTGTTCTTCCCAGGCTCTGGGAGCATGGCCAGAGGCTGAAGGGACTTTCCTCTGGAAGATGTAGCCACCTCTAGATAAAATATGGGGCAAACATGTCTTTGGGTAGAATTGAATGGCCACAGTTCAAACAAATCAAACATTCAGGCCTGACCATAAGCCTGATAAAGAGTGATTTTGTTGTTTGCCCATAGCTGTGAAGAAAAGTCAGGCATACATCCTTGGAAATGGGAAAAAATGGAAAGAAGGCATTATCTCCATAAGGGATGGAGAAGCACTGACAAAAAAAATCTTCTTCTAACAGGAACATTTCTGGAAACCTCTTCCCAGTCCCAGGAGAATTATTTTAGCCAGTCCTGGAGAGGAAAGAATGGATCTTCTCCCTGTATTTGTAGAAAAGAGGCCTTTGGAAAAGTGTTCCAATGGGAGTGTACTGCCAGAGACAAAGGCTGCAGCACTTGGAAGAGCTTTGGTAGCACGACAGTCTCTTACCACTGTGATCTACTGTCAATAAATCAGAAGTTTATTGGTATTCAGCTGCAGTGTGAAGCAACAGGAGACACAGACTCACTCCACAAAGTGGAGTTTCATGAGAAAAATTATCTATGTTTTAGTTTAAAAAAAAGTAAAACATTTGGCTAACATGATAACTGGTTTTAGCTCATTTTTCTTTTCTTGTGGTTGGGGTAAACCTGAAAATTCAACTATTCATCTGGTCCCAGCTTTCAGAACACCAGTTCCAAGTAGCAAAAAAGCCCATTGCTCAGGAGCTTTAATCTGGAGTTTGATGTCAGAGCAGAGACATTGAAATGTTCAAAAGATTGAGTCAAATTATCATATTTTTAAGCGCCTTTTTAGAAATCTGGTAAAAATGGCTGCAGAACAGGGCAGATGATATGCTACAGAACATCCTAGAATACCTCTAGTCCTTCCCAAATTATAAAGATATGTCCATGTCTGACATTGTCATTGCATAAAACTACTGCCTCAGTATCTAATCACTCAACTTTAATTCCTCCATGTGAATTCCACAGTCCAAGGGCATGAACCCACTCATTAAGTACAAGCATTACCCAAACTGAATATAAAGCAGCAAATAACTCAAAATTGGTCATAATTGACACATAAAACTCCTGTTATGGTGTGACTAATTTATTCGTCATTCCTACTTGTAGCTAAGGAAAATAACTTCCACTGATAAATAATTCCTCACACACTCACTCCAGTAAAGAGCTGAACAGGTGTAGCCATGTCCCCATTATCCAAATTGTCCTGGAGACGAGTTTTAATTTGCCATAAATATTTTATGCTGCATCCTTTACTACTGTATTATTCATTTTCTAGCAAAATTTGAGGCAAGTAATTTCACATGGGAAAAGACAGTAGACGGATACTAGCAGGGATTTCTTCCCTTTCCAATCAGCCTTCAGGGTTTTCTGGAAAGCAGGAAAGACTGCTGATACTGAGAGAAAGTGGCAAGATCTCCAAGAGGTACGTAGGAAAGAATTTCCCTCTATTGGGAAATACTTAAACATTTTTTAGTGTTCCAGATAACAACAGAAAGTGAAGATGTGAGTTACATAAGAGAATAAATTCCCTCTCAGCCCTGAGAGACATTTCATTTAGATTTCAAATATTCTTGCTTCTATAAAATCACTAAAAGGAGTCATCATTTCACACTAAAAAACCCAAAACCTATTCCTTTTCAAAAGTATTCTATACTAACAGTTTTGCGTTTCTCCTCAAAACTTCACCCTAAAACCAACTATGCTCCAATAAACTGCCAGCTTTCCATTATGCTAAATTTTTACCTTATTGTGAAAACACAGAAGCCTTTAGGGTGATTTGTTGATGTCAATCATTTCTTGAAGTACCGCTAAACTCAACAACAACTTGAGCCTCTTGCTCTATTCTTCCTCAAATAATTTAACTCTAACAATCTAAAGATTATCAGGCAGCTCACAGTGGAACAGAATTTCCCTTCCTGGTGGACATGCAGGAAAGTGATCCACTCTCTCCAAGACAAGGTTCTTGATGTAATATTAAATTTTTCTGACAAAAAGCACATTAGACCTGGCTCAAAGCACACTGAAGTTATTTAGAATGGTTTTTATCTGGTTATCAGACCTAAATAAAATAAACCTTGATGTTTCCTAACAAACAAGGAACCTTCAGTGATGTGGCTCAGAAAATGTATTACAACTTAGACCTTATAAAGCACTCTCAAATCTGATCTTTCCTCTATTCTGCTCTGATCCTTCTTCTTCCCCCACTCTGGACAAGCTGTGTGAACAGCCTTTCCTGCCCTTAGCAGTGTGTCACAGAGTCCATCCCTGTACCAGTCTGCAAACCTGCACATCTCAGCCATGCTGCCTTTGGAGGCAGACAGGAAATAGATAATAAAAACAAGAAAAGGACTCCAGGATCCTGCTCCAGCCCTGCTGAGATTTGTTCCCTTTGAGCTCAGGGTGCAGGTCTCCTGTAAGATCTTTTCAGAATAACTGACAAGAACAAAGCCCACAATTATTAACCTTTCCACTTGTTCCCATAGTTTATTGTGACAAGACAATGCAATAAGCTTGAAGGTAATCAAAAAGCAATTTTGTAGTAGTGAGCTTAAAATGACAAACCTTTCCTTTTCTAAATAAATCACCATTATTCCCACATGGTCCATGCTTGACAAGTTTGTTTCCTTAGTAACAGAGTACTTAAACAGGGTTTGTGTGCAAAGATTTTACCTTTGGTCCAGAAGTGAAAGAGAAGACAAAATAGTGCTCCACCCACCTGAGCCTGCCATTTGAGGATTTATCAGCTGGGTGAGGACAGGAGCCAAGGCTGGGCAGGAGCTTCTTCCCTCTGAGGTTTTGGTGCACTTACCTGAGTCCAGGGACTCCAAGGGGTTTTCAGACTCCAGTGCCTAAACTGAATGTAACAGTCCCTGATGTTTGTTCAATAGCTCACCTAATGTTGAGCTCAGCTGTCTTATAAATTATTGAGCACATTAACAGTGTTAGGACTGCAATATAAATAAAGGGTATGAGCAGCAGAAAAGACATACAGGGTGTCTGGCTCAAAGACAAAAGAGGGAATAGACAGAGGAAAAGACTAATGTGCTCTGGATACAACTGAGAGCTGTCTGTTTGGTTTCATCAGTAATTAAATGAGTGATTGCTTTGTAATAGTAAATGTGTTTGACTGGATACACAAAACCTGATGTTATGTGGTACTGAGCTCAGTCCAAGGTTGGAGAAAATGCTTCATCTCACTCTGTTTGTCAATGCTTAATAGATTCCTAGCTTTCTTCCATAAAATGTGGTAAAATCAAGTAAAGACTGAAAGGCCAGGCCTTAGAAAAATTGCTCTGAAATTAAAGGAGGACAGCTTTTCTAGCTTTCAAGTTAAGTTGGTGCAAAACAGATTGATTTTAAGTCTTTCAGCATTTTTTTAATATATTTTCTCCATTTTCAGCTAATGGGTTTCAAATTCCCCTTAACGAGCAAATGTCCTAAAAGGCTCTACAGAGCCAGCACGTTGATAACTCTACATCTGATATTACAGAGCCTACAATTTTTATAGTCCTCCGTTCAGCTCCCAGCCACCGATACACAACGAGCCAATGTCTATGCAAAATCCCCCGTGGATCCGAAATACTTCCCTCCTGACCTGACTGTGTCACCAGATGTCCCAAAGAGCCAAGTCACAGCAGTTTGTCAAGTGCCAAGCAACTTAATAAGAAAAGGAAAAGGAATATTTCTATGTCTTGCATCAGTGCTTCAAAGGCAGTGTTGGTAACTGTGAGCAGCAGAGGCAAAGATTGTTTCTGCAGAGAAATTATCTGAATGAGTTTAAGCCCAGATTCAAATAAATTTCAAATAAAGCTGGTGAGATTGTGATGATGATGAATTATCTCTATTGCATATAAGTAAATTTTCTCAGCATATGTAGATGGATGTCCACAAATGAATATTAGACTTGTGATTTATAAAAAAGTAAGGCAATAGATATTGTAGCAGACACAGCTTATTCTAGATTTCAATCAAAAGCAACAGACTCCAACACTCGTTAGGGCTTGAAGTCATATTTACCAACACTTCAAAATGACCAGGATGAGCAGAATTCCCATTTCCTTACATTTCCCAGCAGCCATACAGCTTGCTCACAGGTTTGAACAACTCCTCAAGATTACAAAATTTGCTGCTAGTATCAGAAATACTGTAAATGCTGCTGGGCAAGAGACAACCAGATGGGTGATGCCGAAGGTCACCTGATGGTACTATTGCAATGAATGAGGGGAGGAACGCTGATGGATAAGTTCTCTTGAGGAGAGAGTTCTTGCCTTCATCAAAGTCATCTGAATTTTAGAGATGGGAAACATTTAAGCAATTCACTTCTGTTCAAACCAGAGTTTTGCCAAAGTGGCCCAGAAAACAAGGCTCACATGTTGAAAAGTAAGAATTCCAGAGGAAACCTGCAGAGCTGGAGGTTTCATTAGTTACTGAGAAATACCAACAGCAGGAGACACAAACCATTTTACTTCCTTTGTTATTGGCTTTCAAATGGTGGCCACAACAACTGAGAGTCACTACGAGAGATATCAGGGGCACAGGAATGTTAATCCCACAGTCAAAAAGCTCTTCTCATCCATCTCCTGCCTCCTGAGCACCCAGTCTCCCTCTTGCATCTTTTAGTGTAGCCAACACTCAATATTGAGCTGTAGGATGAAAATCAAGACAGAGTTTTGCTAGTTAACAATTTACCTCTCTGCATGAAGAATAATGAGCCCTATTCCTTTAACTCTTAGGAAATTAGCCTGTCTTTTTTTTTTTTTAATTTACTGAAATATAAAACTTGCTAAAACTAAATTACTGGCTTAATAACACATTTGCCCAAACATTCTTGGATGAAACATCAATGTGGAAGAGACACCAGATTAGATCCATCAGAAAACATGTTGCAGAGTAATTTAGAAAATATTAAAATGTCAACTTCTCTCCAATCCTCCCTCTGAAATGTAAGAGAGGATATTGTTCAGCTCAATAATTCTATAGATTTGTTTTCTTTTCCCTTCCCCCACATTATGTTCTTTTCTAATTGTCTCCTGTTCCAAGAGAGGAGGAAAATTATCCATTATTAAATGAGTGACACTGAGTGTTTTTTATTTACTCTCTCTGATCAGGAGTGAAACTTTCCCTCCAAGTGCAACTTCCCAAACCATGTGCAGAGATTCTGCTGTTCTACACACTCAGAGAGAACTACCAAAATCAAAAATGGTTGTACAATTTTTAGGAAATAACATTTTGATCTTCCATCTGTGCCAACCCAAAGTCTATCAGGTCTTTCAGTAAGAAAGCAGCATTTTGTGTTACAGAGCTGGAATTGAGAGATATATTTGCAAAAAAATTTAGCGTTTGCACTAACTTCAAGTGCTGCAGTGCAGATTTATGCATTCCCCACTGGCAATTTGCATTAGCAATAATCAGATGAAAAAGAACGAGGCTGCAAGAATGACACTTCCTTCTGCAATTAAGAAATCAAGTGTGCAAAGATATTTTCTAACATTTTTTAAGATTGTTTTAATCCCATCTATGATAGTCAAAAGTACCTGCAAACTGCACATTTAACCTGTGGTTTAGAATGCGTTTTCATTAACATTGGTTTACTTATTTACAATATTTTATGGAACAGGTTAAACTGAATCTTGCTGCCAAGCAAAGACTCCAGGTTACTATTTCTCACTCTTCCACAGTTGGCTTGTGTGATCTTTGGTAGATTACTTATCTTTTAATGTGAATATTTATACCAAGTAACTGTACAGAGTATTCAGTCCAGTAAGGTAAAGCTTTAAGCATGGAAAGGATAACCCCCATTTAGGTCATGAGGAAGCCTATGAGCTAAAATGGCAGGATTTAACCTCTAATATGGAAATCCTGAAACAACTGAGAAAATAATAAATTATTTAAATACTAGGCCTGAATCTCTGACTACAAACTATTTATGCCAGTAACTCCTGAGTGTCAGGAGAGACCCCTCATTCAAATGTTTAAACTGGCAGAAGGCAGGGTTAGATCTGATATAGGGAAGAAATTCCTCCCTGTGAGACTGGTGAGGCCCTGGCACAGGTTGCCTAGAGAAGCTGTGGATGCCCCATCCCTGGAAGGGCTGGATGGGGTTTGGAGAAACCTGGTCTGGTGAAAGGTGACCCTGTCCATGGCAGGATGGTTGGAACAAGATGATCTTTAAGGTCCCTTCCAACTCAAACCATTCTGGGGTTCAATGGTGACTGACTGTATTTTATGACTGAGCCTATTCTCAGCTCACTGACAAATCCTGACTCTGGGATAAGGTACTTTTCTACCACCACCCTTCTGCCTTCTGGCACTGGCAGTGCCCCTCCCTATTCTGGACCCCAAAATTTAGTCTGTACTAGACTGTAGTAAATTTGTATGACATGATGGACACCCCTACCCCAGTATCACCCTCCCACCTCTTGGCAGGTCTGTGACCCAGCCCTGGAGCAGGAACACAGGGTTGCTGAGAGAATCCTCTGCTCTGGGGCAGACTCACCTCTGCCCTGGCCATGTCCTACTGCAGAAAAGGCAGGAAAAAACAGCAGCCTGGTTTCAGGACACTCTTCAGGGTGCCAAAAGGTCTGTGCTGAAAACCACTTGCACAGAAGGAAGATTCATCATCTGTATTTGGGCCTTTGGACACTCAGTTGCCAAGTAGGAATTTCACCATCCCCTGATGGGGTTTGTAGGTTCCTCTAGTAGGAGCCTGTCCCTCTACAGTCTGCAGGAAATAAATAAACTACTAAACTAATACAAAAACTAAACTACTAAGGAACATTTTGGTGGCCAGAGAGAGAATACTGACTGGAAGCTTGGATGTCCTGCTCCAGCTCTCATAAGACCATAGCCAAAGTCTTCTATTTACCCGCAGAGATACCTGAGATCTGCAAAGCTGTGCTTTAGATCTCAGCCATCACAACTGCTCTTCATAAGAACGAAGGTGTGTGAGGGGAACTGAAGTTTATAGACAGATCGGTGGCATCAGGTTATTAATTACCCACTGTCTGTAAGTCTCTTTGAAATGCAATGTGTAAGCTCACAGCATTATTAAAAATTCCCAGTTACCACGCTGATGTTCAGTTCAAATGGTTAGAATAAACTGTTATCCTGCTCATTATTCAAATTACTAGGATAAACTGTAAAATCCTGGAATAGCATTACTGAGTGTCTGGGTGGAATCTAATAGTTTTACAGCTTCAAGTCCTGATAATATATTCCAAATGCAACAAGACAGTGATGTCCGTCTAAATCTGCAGATACACTGAGACAGTAATTCTGAGAGGTGTGAAATCCATGGCTTCAAGACTTGTTCCCTTGAAGATTCATCAAGACCGTGTACATGTGAGAGCACACTGACAGCCCAATCCAAAGGGACAATTTTCAGCCAGTGAGCCAATTCCTGGGTGTCCCTGCAGCCCAGTGAGCACAAACTAGAGGAAGATGCTGCAACACTGCCTCTGTTGGGGAGCACTGCAGCAGGGAAGGATCAGACAGACTCAGGAGGGCTGAATCACTGCAGAGACCTCCAGTCTGTAGAGTCCCTGATGCCCTGATTTGCTTTAGTCATCACTTTAGGGCCAACTGCTTTCAGTGAGCACTTCAGCCTCCTGTGCCAGCAGTTCTTACGCAGATATACAATTTTAGATTAATTTCTTGATTAGAAGCTCATAGTTATCCAAGTCCTTTGCTCATCAGTAGTGTGACATTCACAATCTGCCAACACACCACTCTGAGAGATTAATCAGAATAGATTTTAAATGGTATGTTATTGACATTTCAATTATTTAAGCTTCAGTAGAAAGTGACCAGATGAGGTTTAGATTATATGATTCGTCTCAGTGAAAAGTTCTGCTGGAAAGGATGAGATGAAAAGAAGGGGTAAGAGGTGGCTCAGGTACCTATAGATCAGAGCTGAGGAGCAGAGGGAGGCAAGTTGGAGAGACTTGCTAAAGGGATGAATCCAAAAGCACTTCATAAAACAGTCAAAAGGATAGAAATGCTTTCCCTAAATACCTCAGGAAGACAAAATACCTGAAGGAAGAAGCATGAAGCAAAAGGACATTAGCAGCAAGAATGAAATGAAAGGGCATCCCCAAAACCATTGGTACAAATCAGCCACCAGCAGAATGAGGAAGTTCGGTGGGTAGTTTCTAATCATGAGAAGACCAAGATTCCGGAATAACTCCAGTGGAGGCAAGACAACATAACTATTTGTGAATGGGATTTTAGCACATGCTTGCCAAAGTCTGCAACAGGCAGGGCTCAAGGATTGGGACATCTTTCCTAACCCCGTTTGCCCAAGGAACACAGCACTCCATTAAAACCAATCATTATATTACTGCTACAAAATGTGACATACAAAAGTACAAGTCATGTAAAAGCTGAAATTCCTGCTCAGAGGGTATCTCAGGGTTACACTCTGTTCTGTGTGACAGCACCTGCATCCTGGTTGGAAGACTCCAACCACAAAATGTCAGAACCACTGAAGTCTGTCATTATATGAACCTCACATGTAACAGTCTGCCTCAGTTAGCTTAAATCTTTGTTAAATGTTCTGTGTTACAAAAGGTCAAAAGAGCTGGCCAGCAATATTTGTATTCTTATTACTAATTATATGGCCACAATAGTCAGACAGAATCAGGTGGACCCTTTAAAGAGGAATAAAATATATGAGGCTTTTGATTTTCATCTACTGGGGTAACTTTTCCATTTCCAAGTAAGTACAAACACACTGACCCTCTTGAGGGATGGCTGCAGAGTGGGAAGAAGCAGTGAAGTATTTGAAGGTTTTGTATTAATAATTATAATAATTAAAACTGTCACTGGTAAGCACTGAAAACACAACGGCCAAAATGTCTTAATGCAGACATCTAATTCGAAATCCAGCCACATGAGCAGGGGATTCTTTTAAAAATTAGCATCTTTAGTTTCTGTGGCGCTGATCTAAAGAACTTCAATAATCATCTCATTTCTGAACAACTGCTCTTTGTCTTTTTAAGAAAACACTTCAGCACGTACTTAAATGCTGATGTAAACTGGGACATTATTTGGGAAATTGAGCAGAGTTTGGTGCCTAATTTAAACACACAAGCTAAAACACTTTGGCATAAATTTTACAGTTCTGCAAAGACACTCTCACTCACAGAAACAACAAATCAGACGTTCTTCTTACACTGTAAAACCTCCAGCCAAAGTGTGAAGATGAGGATATTCCCTTGAATTTTTAGAGAATATCTGAGGCACATTAACTGCCAGACTAGAGGGATGCTCTGCCAAGAAAAAGCGAAAGATTTTCCAAATTTCATTCCTGGGGAAAAGGTTTGTCATGCCACCTGAAGCCATGAAAAGAAAACAGTAAATATAATGCAGCATTAACACCCATCAGGCAGCATGTTTATAGGCAATTGTCTGCTTCACACACCTTGAGCTGTATAATGAGACACAGTGAGTTTTACTACCCGTGAAGTAGAGCAATCACCCTCAAATGAGATGCCTGGAAAGTATTATTGCTGTTATGAAATGGAATTTATATGTAAAAATAACAGAACAGATTCAAGTATTAAGTAGGTCCTTGTTGACATGATTGGAAACAATGAAAGCCAACTAAAAATTGCCTGTGATTTATGACAAAAAAGTGAGAACTGGGAAACCACTTTTTCAGTCTTCTACAAACCCTGAAACATTTATTTTTTAACTTGAACCTTCATTTATTCATCACCCTTAGGGCACCATGAAGTTTCCATTAGTAGCTAATTGCAAACTTGTCCCTACCTCAAAATAAGTAAATTCCTCTTTGGTCTTAGCTCAAACTGAACTTTTAGAAGCCATAAACAGGGTTCACAAAGCAGCCAGTGAACTGACTGCCAACCTGAGAACCTCACTCTCAAAGGGCATCTCATAACCCCATCTGGAGAGGCAGGAGCAGGTCATGCACAGCAGCTCAACACCAGCCCAAAAAGGCAGCATCACAGACAGATTTTGGTTACAGGACCAGACATCACTTTCAGAGCTTTCTCCAGCAAGAGGGCCGAGATTCAGGGAAGCATAAATGACAGCAGTGACAAATGTGACCAAACAGCAACTTGGATGTTTGAAACCACTCTCCTCCTTCCCCTTTTCCCCTGGTCCTTCTCTCCTGTCACTCTACTGTACAGAAAGCCCAGACACAGATAACTATGAAATGATTAACCAGTGGTTAATTATGGTGTAAAAATGGGGAGTGACTTTCCTGCAAAATTTTCCACTTGTAAGCGCAAAGAAATAAAATGTGAGGTTGGACTGGATAGTAGGTGTCTGATTCCATCTCCTCTTTGGTGAGTGCACTTCAGACAGCATAACTGAGGAGGGCATCTCTATGTGGACAGAAGCAGGCCAGTAAATATGAAAACATGCACAAATGAAAACATGATGACATTCTGCCCCACATGTGGCACTCTGCACAATTACAGATTTTCTTTATAGGAACAGAAGAGGAACCTGAGTGTTCTGTGAGCTGGGCCAGCTGTCACATGTAAAGATCTCATACATGCAGCCCAGAGGATTTGTTTCCCTAAACAAACTTGAAATCATCTGTCTTTTTAAATGTAACTTTTGTGACATACAGAGAATCAGAAAGCGATGCTGAAAGCTTTCCATGCTCTATTAGTTTTATTATGTAAATCCACTCCCCAATTGATATTTTCATTCAAAACTAGCACAAGATCCATCATTATTCCTGGATGTGAAGGGAAGCAAAACAAGTAGTATTCAAGCAAGTACTCTCATTTGGATTATTATTTTAATACAGCAATATTGTCTGCAGGTAATTTTTAAAGCATGTTTGCATAGCAATTCAATGCTGCTCCTTCCCAGAGACTACTTAGCTTTGTCAATATTTATTACTACTGCTTTTGTAAATACAATAGAAAGCAGAAATGTTTGACTTGAACTTAATAAGCACATTTTGAGCAATGCACAACATTGCTTTTTGAGTTATCTGTCTCCATCCCTGATAATGCAGCAACAAAGGGAAAGCCAAACTCACAAAGACCGAAACCCCATGGAAACACATGCAAAGCATCCTCAATGCCTGAACATCAGTTCTACTGCCAGAGGGGAGTGTTAAATAGTTGGTTAAAAACTGCTTTTGGTGTAGCTAATGTAACATACTCACCCAGTCCTACGGATATACAGACAAGTGTATGTATTTCATTTAAATCCTACATTCCTCAAATACCTGGAAGAGGTGGTTCCACACTGTCATGGTCTATGGGTTGTACTTGGTCTAAAGGCCAAACACAGGGTTTGACTCTGCTGTGGATGCTGGAGCTCAGGTAAATCTGCACAACCATACAGAAGTTAATCAGAATAGCCAAAAAATCAAAGCAACAGAAATTCTTTTTCTCCACAGAAACATATTAGTTGTGTTTTCTTCAAAATATTATCAAATTGTGATTTATAATACAGAAGCACCAAGTGTTTTCAGGTGAAATTTTTGACTAAACACTCCAAACACAGAGCAGGAATTAATCCCCAAAGCAAAGAACTTCAAAGCAAAAAAAGACAGCAACAGTAGGGAAATCAAAGCAACACAAAGCAGAAGTGATTTGCTCCAGCCAGGAACAGACCCACACACCAGTTCCATGCGCTATTTGTGACAATTTGGGGATTCAAAGTAAAACTTCTGAATCACATTTGAAAGTTTAAAACTCTTACAGATTTACTGAGGCAAATCAAAACCAGTACCTGACCATATCATGGATCTGCCAGGCTGTGAGGGCTCTGAGGGCACTAAAATCCATAATGGCCCTGACCAGCCTCACCTGGGGCTTCCACCCACACTCAGGAGACCAAACTATTTAAGCCCCTTTCTGAGGGAGGGCTGGTGGAGTATTGGTTTCCAGTGTGCTGTAGTTGTGCCTGGCCTTGGTGCTCTTTGATCCACACATCAATTGCAGACCCAATTCCTGACTTGAGCTTGACCCTGCCCCATCCACGTGGCAAGTGCTGATTCTGACCTAGAGATGGACTTCCTGGTTTGATCTCAGACCTGTCTTGTCACCAGGATGTCTCCTGATCTGGGCTCCTAATTGGACTTGGCCACCAGCTTTGTCCTGTTTGCCTGGCACAGGTACTGTGGGATGTGGGCTGGGCTGCTGAAGACCCTGCTCAGCTGCTTGTTGTTGCTCCCAGGAGCTTTTGTTGTCCCCTGACAGAGCAGGTAAAGATGCCCTAATCAAGCATTAATGAAGGCATTAATGAGGTGTGTTTGAGTGGAAGCGTTTTCTGGTAAGACATTGGCTGAAACTAAGTCAAGAAGGTTTGGTAAATGGAAAACTTCAACTCCAGAGCCAAGCAAACAAAACACACTGCTTCCAGTGTTAGCACTGCCACTTAGAAACCTCACGGCACAGGGATTTGGAGCTGTTGAGCCAAACAGGAGGTGCTTGAGGCCAAACCTGAAAAACTCCTTTTTCTGTGAAGTTGTTTCTCTGTAGGACCTGTCAAGGCTGGATCAGGACCAAAAGAAGTGAGGGTTCAGGAAAAGTCAGAGCTTAACATTCACATTCTTGACGTGGTTGTTCCTTTTTCAAGGTCCACTACACATTTTCTGTCACAGAATGAAATTCTAGTTGAGGGTAGAAGAAGAGTTTTTCAAGAATCATGTGCAAAAACACGTGTCCCCATTTAATCCTGGGGCACATAACACTATCATATTTTTCACAGTTCTGTTTTCAGCCAGTTTTGAGTAGAGCTTAGTTGCTTATAGTTGCATTTTGTTTTGGGTGTCTGCGTTTTACGGCTTAATTATTCTCCTATGAACAACTACAACGGGGTCCATGTTTTACCAAAGGGAAAAAAAGGCAAGTAAATTTTCCAATTATCAAGGCAATGTAGCACTTGTGTATATCATTATGAAGCTGTTAACAAAAATGCTACATTTTCATTAGCTAAAAAGCTATTTACCACTAATGAGTTGTTAAAGACTAAGGGCAAAATTCTGCTTTCAGTTACACCAGCACAAATCTGTGATCTATCCAAGTGCCTTTCCATTTATATTGGTGTAAGTGAAAGCAGAATTTGGCCTCAATGCTCTTGGGTTTGAGTTTGTAATCTGTTTCTACTTTAAGAAAGTTATTGTATACCAGTAAGGATCAATCAATAACACTAATACTGGGGGGAAGGAGAAATTATAGGAAAAATCAAAGGAAATTCTTTCCCCCACCATTAGATTTAATAGGTCAAAGTATTTTAATAGGTCTGTTCTTTAGAGAAAGGTTTGGAGGCAAAGGTAAGTTCTGTTTGCTGTATTCTGGTACAGCAACGGTAGTAAGTGTAACCAGAAAGTATCACATTCCTGGTTGCCCCAGTTTTTAAAAACCAGCAGATTGTTGCTAATATATGTTTTTTTCTGTCTTCTGTGATTGATTCATCTATTCCTTTTATCTACTTTCATCTATGAAAGTATTTGCCATCAGTAAACAAATAATATAAATATAATTAAATACAAAAGAGAAGGGAGATGCCTTGCATTGTATGAATTATCACCCAGAAATACATTATAATAAGCATGAATAAAACAATGTTTACTGTAAAAGAAGTAGAAACACACAGCTGTATAAACATTTCTCAGTAGTAGTAACAGTATGATTTCTCACTCTCCTTTTCTTTACTTAGTTGAATTTAACTCTATAATCCCATAAGCCACTAAACCCTGGAGAGTATATTCAAAAGTAGAATCACTGAGGGCCAGCACTAATTCCCATTACATGGCATGGTAAAATATTAATTTACAGTGAAACACAGGGTTTAGGAATCAGTGGGTCCAGTGTGAATATTTGTGAAGCAGATGGGGGGGGGGGAAAACCCTTTCCAATATGAGTTAAGAGGTTCCTGTAGTGACAATGGCAGTATTTCAAGATGAAATGTCCCAGCATCTTCCTTCCAAAATATTCTTACCCTCACTTGTTTTGATTGACGTGAACATAAAGTTACAAGCAAATAAGGATTAATATCATGACACCACCAAACACCCCATGGTCCTTGTCCACACCAATCAGCCCTGCAGGTCTAACACCTGTGTTTTCCCATCCTTTGGAGGTAAAGAAGCAATTGGATCCCTTGTTGCTGTTGGACTGGAGAACAACTCCAGGAACTGTTTTGCCTGGGCTGTACAGGAAGCCTGTGACAATGCAATGAAATGAACCCAGGATATAGTCCCAGGCCTCTGAACTATTTATTCTTCTACTCTCTGGGGTGAAGTGGTGGGAAAGCAAATCTATGTCTTTGATAGTCTCCAAAGGAGAAAAAGGGAACCCAGCACAGAGGCTCAGGAGGTTTTATTATTTTTGTCACTGGATGGCCTGTGCACTGCAGCACACATGTTCATTTGCCACATGTTTTCAGTCTTTGCTGAAATTCTCCTTTTTTAATCCTTACTACCTCTGCCCTCTGGGTTACAGCCTCTTTCCTTCCCTTTATTTCTCCCTTTTAGCATGTTTATCACATCTTTGCACAGTTGCCCACTGCAGCAGAAGCCAGTGGAGGAACTGTGAGCCTGCTGCTGATGTGTGTAGAGTACGTGGAGGATCCCACTCTTTTCTTCATCCTGGCTATCGGAGTCAGGGATAAACAAGGATTCCTGGCTCTCATAGCTAACTACCTGCTAATTCTGTATTAAGGTTGGAAGTCCTGGGAGAATGTCAACTACTGTAGAATTAGCTTTCAAATTTTAAGTGGAAAAAAGCAGATTCAGTATTCTATTGGTAAGGAGAATGATGTTTTTAAAGCCATAGGGCAGAAAGCTCAAGCCTTAACTGTTTCCAGGTTGTGATGAATATGAATGTCACAGTGAAATAGCAGATACTCTTTGGAAAGCAAAAGTGAAAAGTCAGCCTTGAAAGACAGTCCATGAAAGTGTTACTTGAGGGCTTTTTAAGTGAGCAAAAGAATTTTAAAATCAACATAAAATGTCAATCACAACAAACAGATTTCAGAACTGCGCTTGGGCCTGATGTGAAAAGTGAAGTTTGGAATCAAACCACCAAACTAGTTGTTATTTAAGATTTAGAAGAAGATTTGGCCCTTGGCCTCCCAAGTCAAAGATTAGTGCAACAAATACTCAGTCCCATACCTTGTTGGTCTTCCTCCCCCATTCAGTTTAACTTCCAAGTCTCACATGACCTTTTAAAAGCACTCATTTCTTCATCTCCGGCCTTAAAGCACTTGCATCCATTCTGCATGGGCATCCAAATGCCCTCGGCGCCTCATCAGTCAGAAACACTTGTTCCGAAGCATCATCCCACTCCCTTTTAGTTTGTGTCTTTTTACACTTACTTTCCCATTAGTCTATGGCCAGAATAAAAAGCAGGCTCCACTGACAACACTCCTTGCACGAGTCCATGAAATGCAACCTGCTATTTCCCACAAGGATCCCAGCATATTTACTCGAAAAGCTGAATCTTATTATTGATATGCCAGTGATTTATATCAGGAAGGCTCAACATCCAGCTATAATTTATCTTGGCCTAGTGTTTGGAAAATGAAGCATTCAATATTGCGCCCTTTGACAAATGTACATAGGCACTGGATCCCAGAGGTAGCTCTAACAAATGGGTTTATTCTTGCATCATTCTAGAGATGCCTAAACCCAGCAACTTCACAGAATTGCTTTTGTAGGATCACACCAAGTAGTCTCACTGCTTTCAGAGAGAATTAAAACCAAACCACTGACCCTCAAGCTCAAAAGCTGCAGAACTCATTTTTTTAAAAACAAAATAATTAAAAGAAAAACACTAACCACAAAGACTTCACCTTTAGAGTCAAAGAGGCTGATTGAATTTGTCCCTGGAAAACTTATAGCAGTAGAGAAAGAAACACACATTAAAGCCAAGGTTTGCCTTCCAAGTGAATGTTCCATCAAGAAGCAAAAATCTCTTTATTTGCCTTGGATGCAGCCATGTATCTAATATTCCCATAAATACTGCATGGCCTGTTAGACTGATTTAATGGCAACTCTATAAATAAAAAACCCCTTGACCTAAAGTACCAGCTCTGCTGCTGCTATGAAGAATCTGTTGGGGCAGAGAGTGTGGGGCAAAGTCCCAGAGCTGTGCCCTGGCCTCAGAGACAGGCTATTGACAGTGGAAACTTGGATCCCTCCTTCCCTGAGTGGCTCAGGCTGAGCTGGGAGAGGGTGGTCTGGCACAAATTTCCATGTGGCAGGAATAATTCGAGAGTTGTTTATGGAATGCTGACTGCAGACAGATGCACAGGGATTGCCATTGGGATGTTGACATTTACAGCTGGAAGCGCTCTGCGTTTCTGAGGCATTCAGGGCACGTAGGGCGCTGCAGGAACTGTGTGTACATCTCTCAGAGGACTCTGGGCATCTGCTCACTCATGTCTAGTTGTTCTTGGCTCAAGTACAGCCAGGTGGTAGGGCAGAGACACCCATATCCCATGGAACATCGGGGATGGATTGACCCTTCCCTGCAAAATGGGAATTTGCAGCAGGTAGCTCTAACCATGACTAGACACCACAGCAAACAGTGACCTGAGAACCAGCCCTGCCTGTGTCCTTTCCCAGCTGACCTGCACATGACCAACACCATCACCTTTCCCAGAGACCGTGTTTCCTATCCACATACACTTTCTGCCAGTGAGAGAGGGATATCCAAGGATAGAAAAATCCACTGCCTGATCAGTCCAGAGAAAAGACTGGGCTGAGAGATGGGAGCTGAGCTTGCTGTGCAGCACAGCCTTGTGTCAGCCCCTGCCCTGCCTGGGGAGTGCTGCTCATGGTGGAGGAATTCTCCAGGCAGCCCCAACGCGCCTCTGTGCAGGTGACATCATGATATCAAAATGAAATGAGACTATTTAAATGCAAGACTATCGTGGTGCCAGTACAATGTGAAAATGGAACTAACTCAGTGTAACCCCACAGGGAGCACGTTACAGTTTGAGAGAAAAATAAAACAATGTAAATGGATGTTACACTGGACTTAAAGAGCCCGCCGAGGCCGGGGTCTGCTGCTGAATTTGTTTGGGCATTCAGCTTAATTTGTGCCATACATCTTGAGCTGGATGCATTGTTTTACTGAATAGCTATTAACTAAAATTAACATGCAGCCAAGTGTGTTGGTGTTCAGGCAGGGTTTGACCTAAGCTGTGAAAAGCAAAGACACTGTGGAAGTGGGAAACAACTCAGTTATACAGAATCTACACAATTATGAGAATCCTGGCCTAGTCAAAGAACGATGTTTACAAACTCATTGGAAACTAAAATGTAAAAACATAAATTATATGAGTGTGTTGGGATTCAGTGTGAATCGAGGCTGGATTCAGGGCAGGGAGAGGGAAGTGAAAATGCAATGTCATCATCAAGTATCTGAGGGGTATGCAAAGAGCAAAAAGCAAGTTTTAGTCCTTAGGGGAGCTATTGAGGGGTAATGGCACAAAATTGAGAATGAGAACTATCAGTCTGATTACCAGGAACAGTCTTGCGTTAGTGAGATCTGCTGGGCTGTGACAGGGTCTCCCCTGGAAACACATTTCATCTGGATCTCTACTGGGAATGCTGGGATTCCTAACACAAAAATGCATGTTCGTGTGCTGCTCAGAGCGACAGCAGCGATGCACATGCTGAGTTGGGCTAAGAACAGCTAAGGAATAGCAGAAAAACATGGCTTTTTGGCAGCCAGTCCACCAGGCATCTGCTTAGGCAAAATCTCCAGTTGGAAAAAGGACATAAGCAGGTAGGCCTAGAGGTAAGGTCATCCTCCCACTGCAGTGCACCCATAGCTCAGCGTTTTCAGCTATGAAATAGTAACAAAAATGCAAGTAGGTACCAATTTTACAGATGGCACAAACCTTAAATGAATTAATGAGCAAAAGTTCTACAGGACACAGAAAGATTTTATTATATTTCTGGAAGAACCTGACCTTAGCAGTCTCCCAGGAACAAGAAGGGGAACTAAAATTTCCTCTCTACCTGTTGGTGACAAAAGGGAGGGATGGAGAGACACAACTAAAATTTCCTAGGTCACTCCAGTTCTTTTATTGACACACAGTACTGCAATGGCAGAATACAAATGCTCCCAAAGAAGTATTATAGTTCACAAAGCCTATAATGTCAACAAGATTCAGGGCATCTGTAATCCAAATAACCAGGAGTACTTCAGCGTGTCCTTAAAGAGCACTGAGTTCGTGGCAACTGGCCTCACTACAAAATCCCTGGGAAATTTTGGCTTAGAAATACATGCAGGCACTACACAATTCCTGCTCTGCTGAAGTTAAACATTTATCAGCTGCTCATTTAATAAAAACAATAATCTTAAAAAGACACGAAACAAAACAGAACTCAATTGGTCCAAAAAAGGGATCAAAGACATAATCTATGTTAGAGAAGTTTTTAAGATACAGGAGAGTAAAATGATGTTAACACTATGTTTGCTGTCCAGCATCATCTCTATGAAATTCCTTGACTCCCTGCAAAGAACTAAGAAGAAAAGCACATGGAAACACAGCAGGAGCTGAAAGCACCAAGCTGTGAGGGAAAAAAGAACACACCCTTTAAGATCCAAGTGAGTTATGGTTGCAAATTATCATCCTGACCATATTTAAGGAATTTACTAAGGATTAGAAAAAAACGCAACTGAAGGCATAAACAGACTCACGGAAAGATGTACATTCTTATCTTTCCAGAAAGCAGTAATATGGAAGGAAAAACAAAACAAAACTATGAACAACCAAAAACTGCACCCTTTAAGTCGCACAGTTGTTTGGTATCTGAAAGAGCTTGACAGAAATTCTGGTGCTGGGGCAGGGACTCAGTGCAGCTTTCTTAGCACTTGTGTCTGGGCTTGTCTAGACACCATCCAGGTTTGTAACATGATTTCTAAGCCTTTCCTGCAGCTCTCCTAAAGAAACACAGCAGGCTGCGACTCAGGAGAGAGAATTCCAAAACCAGTGAGTTGAAGTAACTGCCAGCATTCTTAGATATCAAAGAAAAATTACTTATAAAAATTTACAGCTGCAGGCTGGTGCCTACAATCTAACTTTGAGAAACCCAGACTTTCCAACTCCACCTGCAGGTTTCAGACCCAGCACAGCAGCTCTCAGGTATATAAAGCCCATTCCCAAGCCATGGATGGGTGGGACTCTGGAAGATTCTGATCTCTGGATGTGTGACAGATACAAATGGTGTGTGCAGGCCCTGTGACAGGCTGCTCCCTGGGTAACTGATGAGCTGCTGTCCTGGGGAGCAGAGCCCATGTATTTAGCAAATGACAGACCTGCGATGTTGATCGAATCCATGGGAATAGCAAAGAAAAGCAAATAGAGGCTCTGCACTAAATGCCCATGATGGATAGATTTGTCTTGCTACTCTCATTCCAATGTATTCATTCAAACTACACATGTAATTCAAAATTTTCCTTGAATTTATTCTTGTTTACAGGAGCTCTGAAGGACTGTGCTTCCAAGTGTTTGCAAATGACAGAGTACTACGCTCTGCTCCAGGGAAGGATTTGAGTCCATATCCTGAATTAAGTCTATAGCACACTCTTGCTGGCTGCAATAAATAAAGGGAAGGCTTTGATTTGTCTATGTGACAGTGTAAATCAAAGCAAGTAGAGGGAACAAAGCCCCAACCACGTGGCACCTACGAAATGAGAAGAGGAGGGGTGGAGAAGGTGGTTCTGCTTCTTCCACAAAGCTTTGGCCAAAATGTAATTGGCTTTGAAGGAGCAAAAAAGCTCAAACCTCCCACTTGGATCGACCTCGGACACATCACGTTCATGTTCCACAAACAGTGTGCAAATCCACGCGTTTTACTGAAAAATTAATCACAATGCTAGAGTTTTTTTAAATGTTTATACTAAAGGAGAGAGTTCTGCAACATTACAAGTTTCCTAGGTGACTAGTTTTCGGTCTTTGAAACCCTCCTGTGAGGATGACAGCTACAGATATAGACTCTCTTTTTTCCTTTTTTACTCTTCCTTTCTACAAATCACACACAGCTTTATGAGGAACCTTTGCACCAGAAGCTCTGAAGCCTCAGGAAGCCTGTGCAAGCTGTATTTTGCCAAGGATTTTGGCACTGACTTTTATTTTTGTATTCTCTGTGTAGGCCATTTTTGTAGAAGCAAAAAAACCCTAATTAACTTGTCTCAGTATGGACAGTTTCTTTGTTGCATTTTTCCTATTCCCTATTCATTGGATCAGCCTGATGGGCTGGAGCAGATGTAAAAACACGACCTCACTGAGTCCAAGGAGGTACTGCAGTCCAAACCTATCCGCACTACCCTAACAATGTTCTATTCCATATTATTCAGTATTATTTTAAAATATGTAGGATTTCCTATGCTAGGAAAACAGCAAAGATACAGAGTAGCCGTGTCTCCTTGAAAACATGGATTCACTCCTCTCTGCATCCAAGACTCGTCTCAGACTTCGCATTTGCACAGGCCAACCTGCCCATCAGTCTCTGTGACCTGGCAAAGGTCATCCTCTTGGTGGAGGAGTTTTCTGACCTTCTGAAGGTGGGAGAATCAAGTTCACTAAGCAGCTTCAACACAAGCCTTTCATCCCTGACCTCCAGGCTGGATTCCTGCAACTCATTAGGCTGTTACAGTGGAACATGCTAATGGATGGCACATTAAGAGTCATTGATGTATCAGCACCCGGGGTGAAAGTCTCTGCAGGAAGAGTTCAAGATGCCAGGCATTACCTGCAGCCACTGCCCCACACCGTGGGTTAAGCCACTTCAGCTCACCTGGGCTCTCAGCTGTCAAAGCTTTTCTTACTATTTGGAAACAGAGGCAGAAAGCTATCTGGATTTATCCCTGCATTTTTCACAAGCAACCAAGCTTAACGTAGAAAAGCAGGGAATAAGAAAAAAGGTTAGGTGGGAAAGCCCTAGAGGAACACAGAGGTCACAAAGCAGCTTTGTGTAGTTTTAGAGAGGAAGAGCTGTGGACTGGACAGGATTGCACATGTGTGCAGGACAGGATTGCACATGTGTGTTTTGTTCCAGGAGAGAAAATTGTGTACACTGTCTTTAAAATTACTCCAAGTCCAAATGACTGCAAGGAACATTTTTTTTTTAGACATGAAAACTTGTAAACCTTTATAGCAAAGTATCTGTACACACACAACATTGTATGTGGCAAAAATGTGATATTAGTGGACTAAAATGAAGCAAAACTGCTATAAATGTTTAGAGGGCTTTTTTCCTCTAAAAATAACTATGATTTCATTATGGCATCTTGCTGTGACCCCTCTGACCATCAGCACCCACATCCCTTCACAGCCAGGCCTGACTGCTGCTGGCAACGAGTTCCAGGCTGACCCCACATCAATGGCAACAGAAGGAAAAGTGTAAAGCCCCCAAATCTGTTATTGCTCAGGAAACTGATCTGTGTCTCAGATATCAGCACACAAGAACCTTCTGAACATTTCTCTCTGCTAATGCTGTGCTCGTTTTATTTCCTGCCCTTTTTATCCCCATCAAATTCAAGGTCCTCCTTCTTCAAGTCCTGGATGGATCAGCCCATGATAGCCATTAAGAAATATCCTCCGAGATGTGATGCCTCTTGATGTGTATGTCCCACAGGCACTGTGAAACAGTAAAATGATAAAACCCAAAGGCCAAAGCTAAGAGATGGAGATTTTTCCAGGGACAGCCCGATAGACTGGGACCTGCTCTCAGAGAAAATCAAGAAGTCCATAGGTCTCAGTGGCTTCCACAGCCACATGGAAAAGTCATTTCAGTGGATCCTCACTCCTGCAATGCTGACAACAAAAATAAGAGACATCAGCATGTCAGAAGTAAGTTACTATTAAAAGTAATTTGCCAGAATGACAAAAGAGATCAAACAGCCACAAGGAATTGAAACCGGGGCACATTTAAATTCTACATCCTGAGATGGTCATGAGAAGTTCTCTGATTCCACACAGGGACAAGTGTGATATTTGTTGTGTTAGTTATGCCCACAAACACCTCCAGTCACTGAAGCTGCAGCCAAGGTAGAAAGGAGCTGTAAGAGGTGTGGGAGTAGAAGATGATGCAGGACCAGCAGCACCACCAGCAGTCCCTACTGAACACAGGGCAGCAGCCTCGGTACAGCCCCAGCACACGCTTCAGCTGGAACACAGGAATGTGCCAGAGGTCACAACCCACCACATCATCCAAAACGGTGTCCATCATTATTCACAATAATAAAGGCATCAGGGAAAGCACTAAAGCCTTCCACAGACTTATCCAAGCTCTGGCTTAAAGGTTAGTGTGTGACCAAATTGTGCCATCCCGCATCACATCCTAAATGAGCGTGCAAGTGAGGAATACCTGACATCTGTGATCCTGACACAGATCAGCATCACTGTGCAGTTACTTCATCTAGGTTCAAAAATAATACACATCATTTGGGGACCAGCTAGCTTCCTTGCTACCAAATCAACATAATTAATTTAACCACTATCATTACAGCTGAACTTTCCAGCCCAGTCAAATGAAATAAGTCAATTCCTTCTGTGTACTTTTTTTGGATGTTTTCCTTCCTCTGTGGCTAATTATTGAACATTTTTTTTCCTAAGCCCTAATTCATGCCTCCTTCCTGCTGACTACAGATAAAATGTCATCCGTGCAGGAGCTCATAATCAGCTGATTCTGACAAGCAGAGGATAAAGCACAAAAGGCAGAATATTGTTTTAAAGAGGGAGAAATCCAGACCTAACTACTGGGACTTTTGCCAGGGGTTTCAATGTGAACAGAAGAGAGGCCTCATTGAGACAGTGAAAATTAGACTCTGTTTCTTCTCAAGGGTTTTGTTTCCTTCTAGCTTTTGGGATGAAAAAATGGTGAAACACAGACCAGTCCAGCCCTATCTGTATGATCAAAGTAATGAGAAGGTGACACAGCTGAGGATATAGCAAAGGAGGGAGAAAAACCCCAGCAGACAGAGAGGCAGCTGAGGATCCCTTTGAGAATCATCTGCCATTTTGTTAAAGAAGACATATAAACCTTCTCCAGGCTCAGAATTCACTTTTCATATACCTGGCAGTCACTGAAATCCAACAGACACATGTTCAGCTCCTCCAAATACCAACCTCAATTACTGCCCTTCACTTTTTATTCATTAAATACCTCATATGGAATGGGGGGGAGAAAGAGAACACCAAGCACTGAGACCACAAAACCAAATCAGAGTTGTCCCATTTCACTCCCTCCTCAACAAGCAGGGCGGGCTGATCTCTTCCTCTCTTCATTATTCCACGTACTCTAAAAATGGAACTCTAGAGAAGAAAATAAGAACAGCCTATCCTAATAAGTTCATTTTCTCCTCACCTCAGATACATCTCCATCCCGATACATCCTTGAACTTATTCTCTCTCATCTGTTTTACAGAAGAGAAACTTCCACACTAAAAATCTATGTGCCCATTGCAAGATGGCACAGGAAATTGAAATCTGGAGTCTCCACTCCTTAGCTAGGAACTCCACCATTAGTCCACTCTCACATTATACAGTGGAACAGGCTCTCCCATCCCAGGATGGCTGTCACGGTGCCCAAATTCACCAGCAGGCCTTAATGCCCTGGCCAGCCTTGGCAGGGCCTCTGCACAGGTACCCACCAGCCAGGGCTCCATTTCAGCTCAGCCCCAGGCCTTGGAGAGCTTTGCTGGAGCCCTGTCCTGCTGATCCCGACACACTGCCTGGGCCTCCCGCTCTGAACCACATCTGTCTCCTGGAATTTGTCTGATGATACTGGACTGTCAACAGGATCCAATCCTACCACCAACCCTGTGCTGCTCACCCTGCTGTGAGGTGACCAGTCAGTATTGTGGTCACCTCAGCTCCTGGCTCAATCTCCCTCATAGAGAAGCCTCACTCTGGCTGAGATGTTGTGGAGGAAGAAAAAAAACAGGCCCAAGACATCAGAAACACTGGTGGAAACACATCTCTTATCTCCTCAGAGCACAGCTCCTGCTTTAATCATTAGACAGAGAGAAGGATGTTACCAGCACCAAAATAAAATGTTCTGTCTTCATTTGTTACGCCGCAGTTGGAGGAAAGCAGACCAGACTTGCAACAGGGGCTCAACACTGGCTACTGCAAGTGTAACTCCAAGGGTACATAGTTAATTTTTGCATGTACAGTTTTTCACTCAGTCACTCCTTTCTGATCATTTCTGCTAAAGGAAAGTAAGGCTTGTCAGACAACTTCACAGAAACCTGCTGTCTGATATCTGGATAAAGAACTGAAAGCCTTCATCTGAAGCACAAGAGATTCACTGGCTCACAGGGATGATGTTTCGAGTTTACTCCAGGGAGGAGTCACTGCCGTTAACACTGAGAAGGAAAACAGCCTGGATAATTTACTGAATCCGGACTGAAAGGGCAGGTGTGGAATCCATGGGTTTGAGGCCCGGCTCGGGCAGCCCAGCTGCCACCTGGTGACTGAAAAGTCACACTGCGTTATTCCCGCAGCATTTACTCCTTCATTACTTATTCCAGATACGCATGGAATAAATCTGACAACCTATCCCAGGAAAGAGTAAGGAGCTCTGATTATCCAGAGTCGAAATATACAATATAGATCAATGTTGACAGAAGGGAAAAAGAGATAAATTTAATTAACTTAAGTCTTAGATTGCAGAGTAATTGGAGGGGAAACAGCTGGGTTGGGGCAGGAGTCATCTAAATTTGGGTACTATCCTGTACACACTGACCTGACAAAACAAAACCAACTTCAATATCCAAATGAAAAAACATCCTTTAACATCTTGGGGAAATATTTTATTTGACAATTGGGTCAAATACCCAAATGCAATTCTAGAAAAGAGGCAGCAAGGGAGTTGAGAAGTACCACTTTTCCAGCAGATTTTTGCATCTTTTGTGCCTCTTGGGTTCTTCTCAGCCACCATTTGAAAAGATCTAAAGTGGTATTTGAGGTTGTGAAGAACCTGCAATGAAACTGGCACAAGAACTTCAGAGCTGCCTATTATCAAGTTTTCAGTAGTTTCTGCTGCTTATGCATTGGTCATGTCACACCTTTTTCTCACTGCCTTGATGCTGAAGTGTTGGTTTGCTCACCCAACTTCTGTGGCACCTGGTGAATTTTCTACATTGGATTGTGTAGGGAAGGCATGATAAGAACCTAAGAAAAGCTGGAAAGCAGTGGCCATGACATCACGCGTGAACAGGTTGTACCATTTTGATGCAACTTGCTTTGAAAAAGTCTTTGAATCTGCCATTACAAACAACAGACTGAATGGCCACAAGGCTGTCTACAAAATGTCCCAGTACAGTTCTAACAGCTATTTTTCCCATGAAAATCCACATGGGACTGAAAGCTGAAGGAAGTAGTTCGCAGGTCAGATCATACAGCACATGCCACAAGCAAAATTTTTATTTCCGCTTGCTAAATGAACTGATGAACTATCAGAGTTCCTTCACATCTGTGCCTCCAGTGACTTCCCACAGGAAGGCAGCAGCAAAATGATCAGATTCCAAAGACCTATTACCTTTCTCTTTGCCTGTTCCCTGCAGTCCCAACTTGCACCACTGTTCTGAACTGTCACACGGAGCTGTGTGTTCTGAAACAGGTGACTTCAGTAAAAGGATTTGTAAGCTGAATGCTACAAAATAAATTTCTTTGGCAGGTACCACCAAAAAGTGCTGTCAGTCAACAGTGGTTTTATCCAATCAAGATATATAAGACAACCATAGAAAATAGAAAGTTGTTCTTCAAACTCCATTTTCACATCTGTTTTGCTGGTCTCCAACAATATGGAAGACTGTATTAAGGATATTATACAGGTGACTAAGTTGCACATCAGATTTCTGTCAACTGTTGTCCCACCAAATGTTGGTCATGGTTGTTAATTAATCCAATATTGTCAGAATCCCATTTTAAATGGAAATATTATAGTAAGCTGTAACAAAAGGTTTATGAGTATCATTTTTAGAAGGTGATCAATATCAACAAACAGAAGGCTGCTTGAAAAATGTTTATGCTTAAAATATAATAACTACTGCACATATCCTTTTCAACTTTTATGCTCTAGTCAATGTATTATAATTGAGTTCTACTGAACTACTTTTTAGTGGATAAATACTGTACACGCTGCAGTGTGATGAGACATCATGTAATGTATACTAATTAAGCCATTATATCTGTGGAGGAGATGGTATCTGAAATATCAAATTAGCAGGAATTAAACATCTCAAAGGATTAATGAAATGTTATGGAGCCATTCACTTCCAGGTCAACAGGTTCAATTTCAGCTCAGTTTAATAGTTATAATGAATTTATGTGCTGGAGATAACAATTCTCTGCATCCGTTCATAAATCAGGGCAGGAGCCCCCGGTATGTACCAGGAGCAGCAGCCCTGAACCAGCACAGCCAGAACAGCAGAGCCTGGAATATCTGCTAGGCCTGTGTTTGGCACATAGCCCCAGGCTCCAGGAGATCAAACAGCACATTTACTGGATGGCTGCAATATGTGTAGGCAGCAGCAGTGACACCAGAGACACTCAGTCAGTTCTCTTTACAGACCTGCCAACAATTGTCAACCCCAGCAATAAAGTTATCACAGGCTCAACATTCCACCCCGTCTCATCCTCGGCTCAGTTCAGAGCCCATCCTGGTTATCCTGATCCCTCTCTCAGCAGCCCTTGCTGCTTCAGCCTGCAGCACAAGGAAAAGCTGGGGCTGGGGCACAGGAAAGCAAGAACTGCAGCCAACTTTTACTGGCTTTCTCTTTAGCTGACAAGACAATAAATACCCAGCAAACCCTGGTTTTGCAGTGGAACCATGAATTCGAGACCAAACTTTTTTTAGAGATTAAATAACCACTAAACTTTTTTTTAGAGATTAAATAACCACGACATCAACAGATTTAGGCATCAGCTCCTTAGTGATGGTGGGCAGTGAGCAAACAACAACAGGTTTGTACCTAAGAGAAAGTAGTTAAGAAATAACCACATCAAGAACAAAAAACTGTATATTAGTCAAGTAGTCGTAAAGATGTACATCCAACCTCTGCAGATACATATAGAAAGGAGGCAGATTGTAGCAATCACTGACAGTCCATCAGTTCAATTTGCTGCAAGGACTCTTAGACACACACAGACATTACAGTGTGCCATAGTAAGCTAAGGAACAATTTTTTCACAAGATTTTTTCACTGACTTCTGCTGAGCTCTGCTAAAAGTAAAATCTCATTGAGCCTCAGTATCTCCAAACAGAATTGTTACAAGGATCACCTCCAGAGGTATTATGGAAAAATAGTCTTTATGAGCTGCTTCAAGTGATCTAGAAATGCAAGTTGTTAATATCAGTCCTTCCTGCAGGTGTTGAACTCACACTCTCCAATGTGGATTGGGAACCTGAAGAAAAGACGCTATACTGTGACAGGAAAGTCTTATGCTGCCGCCTCTACCACCAACCACACTTTGTGATCATCCTGGTCCCCTGCCAAATACTCCCAAGATCTGGAAAACAACAAGGACTTTCAGCAGAGAGAATGAGGATGGCTGTAAAACAGCTTACACAGACTAATACATTGAAAATAGTTTTTCAACCAGAGGTATTGAGATACAAACACCAGACTGAAAGAAAAGCTGTGGCAGCCTACATAATATATGAAAAAAGCATCAAGCTTGCAGGATTGTTCTCTCTTAGTGACTACAAACAGAATTCAAGAACAAAGAGCATTCTAACAGCTGTTTGCTTTGCTTTCCTGGCACTCAGGTATTTCAAGTTTAAAAAAATAAAGAAAGAAAAAACCAAAACAACAAAAAAAGAGTAAACATGACAACCCAAAAGTTATAAGGAGCCATTTTTATTGCAGGACTGCCTTGAATGCAGATTCCCTGCTTAAAAAATTTCTCAACACTACACTACAGCAAGTGCATTAAGAGATTGAGTGGAATTGGTACCACATATTTATTCTTTCAGCAGGAAGCTGGAAAGTACAGCCCCAAGTACTGGAGGTGGAAATGCAGATGCATTTTTGCTGGTCTTTCTTACCTTTTTTCACTTTAGCCACTATTCTCCCTCTTCTATGACATGTGACTTTCAAGTACTGAGCTCCTTCAATAACACTTCTAAATCTACTTTTCCTGTGACATCCTAAGTTACACAACCATAATGAAAAGTTTCTACAGATCATCAGAAGCCTGCAACCATAGTATTTTCCTAAGATATATATTTTGAAAGTATAATTTTTATGATTCAATCCGATAATAGATTATAGTTTATATATTAACATATTACAGAATTATATACGCACACACAACTTAAAATTATTACTTAAAAGTGTAATTTTTACTATGACTTCCCAAACCTCTGGAAACCAATATTTTGGTAATTTTTCTGTTCAAGAAAGAAAATACTTCAGCAATGTAGGCAGATGCAATAAAATATTCAGTAAGAATTTTAAACAAAAGGGTCCTCCAAGAGGCAGATGAATTTAAGGCATTTTCTGTGTTGGACACAAGAGAGACAGGAAGAATAAAACCCTCCAAAAGCACTTGAGAAAAGTATTAAGGAAAATTCAGAATGTAAAGTAAAACCTGAAATTTTCAACATCCTCTATTGGATTTAAGATTATACATTTAAAACCATTTAAACTGTGTTTAAAACTAGAGTGTTCTACTTTAGAGGCCTAATGTGTGTGTGTGTGTGTGTTTGTAAGGAGAGAGATACATTTTATTACACCACTGTAATTCGAAAAAGTACATAATCCCTTTGTCAGCCTAGTATAAGCAATTACCCTTCCCTTGGAACCTTTTCTCTCACATCACCATGATCATGGTTAGAAGACTATCTACTTCCAAATCTTTTAAGATCTCTCTCTGCACCTCAAGCATTCCACTGCTGTACTCCAGTCACTTAAAGCAGAGAGCAGAAATATGAAATTTGTGTAGTTTCATACTTCATCTTGAATGCTGTAAAACTCTAGTATGTTCTCCTCATTCCTAACAGACACAAGCATCCAGTTGCATGTCAAGCAGGAGCCCTGGATAACAAAACAAGCTCTGACACTGGAGCGAGAGAGAGGCAGCAGCGCTGGGGTTTTGGTGCTGCAGGATAAACTCTGAGGTCCACAGGGAAATCTAAATGGTGTATTTTTCTGTTTACCTTCAGGTGACAATGTCCAAATGCTGCAACACATCACTGAATGTCTACTACAAAAAGTCCTGTCACGAAGAATAAAAATGGATGGATGAATAATGGTCAGGCTGGACCTTCTGCCTCCTGCCAGCAGCGCTGAGCAGAGATTTAAAACCAGCTTGTAAGCAATATGCAGCCAATCTAAACCTATATAATCAGCCCTAGAATCATCAACATTACAGAGACATCAACTTACCTCTGAATAGAGATAAGGGAGTTGCTGGTGTTTCTCAGAGGACCCAGCTTCATCGACTGAAGTCAGAGAAAGAATTACTTGTTTCACAGTCTGTTCTCCCCACTATATTCACTGATAGCACTGAATATGTTTGTTTGGGGTTTTTTTAACTTTTTAAAAGCTTGCAATCTGATTTAATTGAAGAAATATGATAAAGTCTTCCCTTCTCCATACAGAAAAAGAATGTTTCAAAATAGGATACACTGGAAAATATTTTTAATGTTTCCTTCATGTAAGACCCTACCATATATGAATGAGATTTTTGTTTTGATCCAAGTAAGTAATACATCTTAAGAACTGGAGGAACAGGATTTCCCTTTTTTATTTTCATTCACTGCCACCTCTTTCTACACCTTCCTGCAAGATGGACATTTCAGTATTTTCACCAACTGCAAAGCAAGGACAACTGAAACATGCAAACAGAGATGACCACGCTGGGTTACAGTGGCCCAATCTGAAAGGCAGAGCTTCACCTACACTGTGCATTTTGGTCTCCAGGGCATAAAAAGTGTGGCTTCAGGGGGATTGGGGAGGGAGGGATGCTCAGCATTAGATGCCAGTTTCTTGAAGAGAAGTCACCTTTTAAAAGATACAGCAGCAAAAGCTGTGCAGTCAAAAAATCTTATATTTGTCTACTACATAATATATTCCACATCAGCAATCGCTTCTATCCAAATGGATACATCCAAATCAAATGTTGCAGCAAAACTGCTCTTCAGTGAGGCACCCTGATCCTTTTAAAAAAGACAACAGCCATCCTTGCAAAGCACCCTAGTGCTACAAACTGTGGTTCTTTCAGTGCTTCTTTCAAAAGAGAGACTCCCCTGAAAATTATTTAACTTCATTTTTTTTAAACTGAACTTCGTGCAACCCTTTCAGGTTACTTTGAAGAAAAATGTTGAATCAATCCATACTCTAAAATGCCTCAGAAAGAAGAAAAATCCCAGCAGTAAATCCACCTAATTAAGTGGGGGTATATCTAGCCCACAGCTATTATCACTTCTCAGCTTAATATTTTTAAACAGCCTGTATGTGGAGCAGGCAGTGAGCTCTCCTCATTATTTCTCAAATGAAGCTGAGTAGATCTAACCCAAATTATGGCAAGATAAACCAGGCAACTTAAGTGATGAAAATGGTACTTTTCCCTCTGCTTTAGGGACGCTTCTGGCTCATCTGTCCTCTGATCAAGGTGAGCCTGATAAAGCTGAAAATTACACTGTGTCACTGGATTGTATGAAATTATCTTTCCCCTGAGAAGTGATTTATTTTAGTAACTCTTAATGAATAAGAAACTTTCTGCTCCAACACGCTGCTCCTCTTGTGTGGGCATGGTTCCTTATTGCTTTGAGTGAGGGATCACATAAAAGGAATGGAGAATCCGAGTGGCTACATCTCCTTTATGGTTCAAAGACAAATTTATGTTATAAGACAGACCTTCAGGGACCACCAGTTCCATAAAAAGGGAAAATCATTGTCATTAGTTTGTAGGTTTAACTGCAAAAGTTACTGGCATATCTTCCACTTGTTGAGTGTGAGCAAAGTCTGGTTTTGGTTTTGAGGGATCTTGCTTTGTAGAATTTGGGGTTTCTCGATCTTTAGACGATTCCAGGAGATGTTGCATGTTAAGTCTGAAAATAAGGCGAGGATCTGGTCCAGAAAGAGATGGGCAATTGCAGCTCTCTCTTATTTTAAGAGCCTGTGAACACAGGAAAACAAATCAAGCTCATTTAAACAGGAAAAACAAAAAAGGTTTCAGTCAGTGACTTGGCTTTCCACCAGGTTTGCATTTGCACATAAAGCTTAGTGAGTGTAATGCTGAGCCTGAGTTGTTACTGAACAACTTTTCAACAGAAACCAAGAACTCCTGTGAAGAAATGTAGCAATCTGGTAAAACAATGGGGAAAATGAAGAATGAAATGATTTTTTCACAATGTCTCCAAGGATGGATACTATAAAAGGCACAGCATAAATAGATAGGGAGCTCTCCAACTGTTTTGTGTGATACTTGTGCACAACAGTACCTTTTACCTTTTAATTTACATTCACAGGTAAATTGAACTTTGTGTAACCCTTTCAGGTTACTTTGAAGAAAAATGTTGAATCAATCCATACTCTAAAATGCCTCAGAAAGAAGAAAAATCCCAGCAGGAAATCCACCTAATTAAGTGAGGGTGTATCTAGGCCATCGCTATTATTGCTTCTCAGCTTAAAATTTGTATATTTATATTCCCATGTAAATGAAAATGACTGAATCAGGAAAAAAAGGTCTCTGAATTATTTACTTCATCAGGTATGTTCTATTATTGATGTAACTACATACAGATGTCTGACTCAAAAAGAGGGAAAAATCTCCAGTAACGTAATGGACATTTAAGGGTTTGGCACAGAGATAGTTCATCACTATAGTTAAGGGCCAGTTACACAAGTGATCTCATCTCCAAGAGCCATTTGGATAAACAGCTTCCAAGTATTAGGAGAAAATAATGTCTCTGGATTGTAAAAAATTATCTGAATAAAGATTAGTACTAAGAGACCAAACTTTAGGCTCACTGAATAAGTGCCATTGCTTCCATTTTACAGATAAAAAAGCAGAGGCACGAGGGAGCCAAAGAATTCCCCCGAGAGACAAAATTCATTAGCACAGGCACATTCCCCCCAGATCCCCCTGTGTTGTGGGGAGTGAAAGGTGTGACAGTGGATGAATCTCATGTCTCAAAGGCACTGTGGAGAAATTGATATCAACCTGTAAAAAGTCAGCTGGTTTAAAGGATGCTGAAGTTGGTGTTCATTGTACCAAAGCTGAACTTGCCTTAACTAGACCACACAAACGGGCAGCTCGTGGTGTGTGTGGCACATAACTGAGACAGTGCTTGTACACAGACCTGTACCTTGGCCTCAATTAACAGCATAAAACCATGGGCAGATTTACATCCCGCTTTGGTTTTATAATCCTTTCATGGGAAAACAAGTTCAAATGTACATTTTATTCCATCTCACTTTATAATCATGGATTCTTGAAAAGTAATGGCCAGACCTGGCTGGAGTTGTATCCAGGTGCCTCCTGGCCAGGACTCAGGACTGTCAGCACAAAGTGTGGCTCAAGTCATTCCTTCCAGATGGATTAAAGAGGAGGAAGAAAGTAACAGTTCTCATGGCACTCCCAGAATTGTAGTTTGAACAGAGCAGAAATTTTTAATCTGTTTTATATACACTAGCTTTGGCTGAAGTAACAAATCAAATATTCCAGCACAGCTATGCATAAGCATTTGCCCATCATTTTGAAACACTCTGCTATCCTTCCACAGGAGGCACTGGAAACGTCTTACTACAGCAGATTTTAAAATAGAAGAGCAGAGCTTCTTAACTCATTTCTTTGTATAAGGAGGTTTCAAAACATATTTCTCCCTAACTTTCTTACAGTAAACTGAGTTTGCTGTAAATGCCTAGAACCAAATATATTTTAAATTTAACAACCAGTTTTGGAAAAAGACACGCTCCAGGAATGTGGGAAGAGTTTCTCCAGCCATTTCTTGGTGAAATGTAACATTTAGATTACTGGATACACAAGTCTAGATTAGGCATGAAATATTGCTCTTGTCTAACTTTCAAAAAATATGAATAAAGCTTTCACAGCTTGTTTTTCTACAGCATGATCTTCTACACAGTCACCAAATGTAACTATACTGTGAACACTCTTCTGCTTCAGTGACCAATTAATTTCTAAACTGACATTTATGACAAACCAAGAGTTTTCTCCTGTTCTCTCCTAGAACATAAGCTGCTGCAAGACTGCATTAATGTCAAGCAGTGTTATTCGAGGCAAATGGAAATATAAAGATTTAGGCTGCATCCCAGAAAGGACAAACTAATCCTCTTTTAAGCTAATTTGGCAATTTTTTATCTTTTTGTTTTCCTGGCTATACAGGGCCTGGCCTATTTCCACAGCTTCACTTACCTAAAATAGTAAAGTCACAACAGCAAAGGTAAAAAACAGCACTTCAGACCTAACATTTTTACATCATTAAGATGCCAATTACAGGCTGAGGAGCTTAAAATATAATTTCTCCTGAAATATTAACCAGCCCAACGTGGTCAGGTGCCTGCATTTCCAAAATCACTGGTAACTTCAAATCTGGTAATTTAATATTGCTCAAGGAGATTGGGTTTTGACAGTGTGCGTAACCAGAGTACAAGCAAAAGCATTCCCAGTGAAGCACGTGCATATTGATATTATAATAAGAACATGTTTTATTGACTGTTTTTACTGAAGAGCTTTCTCAGTAAAGGAGACAGAATGAGCCAGGGTTAACTAGCTGGTGTGAGTATGAAGACTCACCTGGGAAATGAGAGTATTTTAATGCTGTTCTTTCCAGGTTAACCTTAAGAGCACAGCCCTGCTGCTCAGAATAAAGACCCCCTGCCTGCTCACTGGTTCAGGAGACCCCAGATCAAATATCCAAAGTATTGCTTGTAAAGTAACACAGGCGAAGCTGTTTCTCTTATCAGCACAATCACAGTCACCTCCTGCAACGTGCTGGGAGCAGGGAAGGCATAAGAATTAGGGCTGTCTGCCTCATGCTATCACTTTCATGTAAAGCCTACCAGGAGACAAATACAGAAATAAGGAATTTTTAGTTCCCAGTATTAATCCTTCACACTGTCACAGACACCAGGCTACCTGCTGCATCTTGAGCCCTTACAGTATTAATGAAATAGGAGCAAAAAGATGATTAAAAGAATTGATAGACTTTACTTGATAGAGAAGAAAAGCAGCTTATATATAATGCCAATACTTCCAATCTTTCACTGCTGTTGGCATGGAAAGGAAAAATCGTGACAAAATATTTAACAACTCTATGGGGAGGACAGAAATGCAGGTCAGTGGTTTTTATTCTTCTTTTCACATTGATAGGGCTTAATTAACATATTCTAGTACTAGAACTATCTGAAGTAATCTCCATATCATAAGCAAAGGGCAAATATACCAACCTATTTTTGAAAAGGAAGCAAAACAAATGTATCTTCCGTACCCAAAAGGCAGCAGATTGAGCAATAATCAGAGACTACACAAAAAAATAATAGAAGTAACAAACAGCCAGCGTGGATTTGACAAGAACAGGTGCTGCCAAAGTAAATTAATTACATTTTCTTTGACAAGTTAATTGACCTAGCAAACAAGACAAGCAGTGGAGTTGATGTATCCCAACTTAGTATTAGCCTCTAAATGATCTCAGCATGGCATTTCTACAAGGAAGAGTGGGAAACGTGAGTTACAGAGAATCAAAAACGGAATCTGAGCCAACAACACGATGCCAAAAAAAATCCAATGTCATGTCAGGATGATTTTTTGTGTCACAGGAAAGGCTCAGTAGATAACCTTCTGCTTTATTCAGTGTGCTGTTATCCAATAACTTCTCTCTGGCACTACACTTCCATGATTTTTCTCTCCAGAGCAATGCTAAGCACCCTCTCCACTATTACAAAATCATTTTAAGATTTCTTTTTCTGAAAATCAAAAGCACAGGCCTTCATCAAGTATCTCACCACCTTCCATGCAGGAATTCTAAGAGATTTCGGTTTCCTATTCAAGAGTATACTCTGTTTTCCTAGTCCAAAATCAAAAGCATTCCCTGAGGGGGAACTGCTTTAAAAACATGGTAAATCTTTTTCATTTGCTTTATTTCATTTCCAGGACAGCATCACTCTGTAACTGCTTACAGCTCTCTATTTACTGATTTCTCAGCTTGGCTGTAGGTTCCAACTTGCTCACAAAACCAGATGCAAGTTCTTCAACAGTCATTTGATTTGTTCCCTGTCTTTTAATTATGTGAAAAGAGAATCCCTGTGATGCTCCTGCTTTAATTTACATTTCCTGAGACTGTTCAGTCACCTCATTGAGACGTGACATTTCCTTACCTGAAGAAAAACTCCCACTTTTTATGATCATATTTGATTGTGAACTTGCTTAAAAGTCTGTAGAGAAAGATCAGTGTGGCCTGAGAGGTCCAGAAACTTGTCCCTATTTGTCCCAGCTACAGCAGCTGGTCTAATAATAGATATTGTATTGTCCCCAAAACCATTTCAGCTGCAAAACCAGCAGCACACGAAACACAGCAATGCTCACCGTGGATCTGATACTGAGTCTTAAGAAGTACCAGTTTCTTCACCAGAGATAAAAAGGCCTTTTTTTTAAATCTGGCTTCTCTCCCTGGGCTCTGAATATCTAATGGCTATTAATATGTGGTAAACATACTGTTCTAAAAAGCTGTAAGAATGTGAACAATGGAACAAAAAGGTGCTGATACTGAACAACAATAATGCCCGGGGATTCCCTTTAGATGCCTGAGGTGCAGCCTCCAGGCAGCAGCTCCCAGATGAAGGGAGTCAATGCCTCAGACAAGAAGCCTCCAACAACATCTCTACACAATTCCTCTCATCTTTATTCCACATTTGTAGTGCCGACCTCACTTAGCCAACTTGTTAAAGTCAGGAAGCCTTTTTTCTCATCCTACTCCAAAGAATGTTTAAGGTAAAAGGCAAACAAAAACATGTCCCCCTCAATTATTTTTTGGAAGAAGACTTCCCAGCCTCCCTCGCTCTTGGAAGTGAGAGTATCTATAAAAAGATGAAGTTGCTCTACCTGCTAAACTATGAGAGATAAGGCAGAAATAACAGTTGTACACAGCTGCTCAGTTATTTAACTTATTTGACAGGCCTGGGGTAGAACACAAGAAATAATTTATTTCGTTACCTCTTTATAAGCCCGTCAGCAGCTATATGAAAGTAAACAATCCTGAACCCTTTATGTTCAATCTACCAGAAACTAAGGCTCCACAACAAGTATCATCTTCCATTCAGCTGCTCTAACGGGTTAAAAATCCATCTAAAAAAGTCACAACCTGCTTTTGCAAAGTACAGACTTTGTGTACATTAATTTAAAATATTCAGTCTAGCCAGTTTCCAGTCTCCTACCCCTAATGCTGACTTTGATTTATGCCACCATTTAGAATATTTACTGTACTCATCCTCATCAAAGGATTCATGAAAACCTTTCTCTCTCCTTTGAAGTCAGCAAACACCTCAACATTTTAGTGCTCCCTCTGCCAACACATCTTCAGCTGTCTTTACAGTTTGGAACTGAGAAAGACTTTGAGTGACTGGGATTTTAAAGAAAAAAAAAAAAAAGAAGAAATCACTACTTACTATAAAAAAGGGTATTTCCAAATACAGTTTAGCTGCTGAAAAAGTGTCATTTCGAGGTGTTTTAACATTCTATTTCAAAACGAAAAAACCTAGACAAAAAAATCCCTTTTATTTTTCTGTAGTTAAAACCCCCACACTTAAAGAAATAGTAAACAAACTAAGATTACTAAACCTCAAAAGTTTGCTGTCCTTAAGCTACCAGCGAGTAGCACATCAGACTAAGAGAATTCCCCAGCAGCTTTCCACTTGGTATTCCTCTGAGAGGAAATCCAAAAGAAAGCACAGGGAAAAGGCTGCAGATCGATGGGCAATCGTGTGAATTAGCTCAAGTTCCTTGGAGTGGAGTAAAATTTGCTCCCTAATGTGCTCTCAGGAAATCTCCTGGGGATCTGACATCCTTCTGAAGCTCAGCTACTCGAAGTCTGTTCAGTGCCACAGCAGTGAGTGGACAGGATGGAGCACTCTCTATTTGACAGCCTAGGCCAAGCTACAAAGGCAAGAGAACTCACCACAGTTTAGGGATCCAACTTAAAAACTGGCTTCCAAAGTGGAAAAAAAAGAGGAAAGAGTGGCTGAGATCCTGACACTGCCACATCTATAGCAGAAGGCCATTCAAAAGCAAAGAGACTATACTTTGATCAGAAATCAGAAAAAATAAAAACCAAACCTGGAATATAATTACATTTTATCTGTGCTATCTTAATTTTCCTCATTTAATAAAATCTTTAAGGTTGAGAGCTTGGTAGCAGAGAATTTCTAGAAGGATGAAGAGAAAGAAAAGCATAGTGCTAGAAGTGTAGATTGTGAATCAATCCCAAAGTAGCTCCTGAATCAATATCAAACCTTCCTAAGAGGGAAAGACACTTCCTGCAGCTCTGCTCACCTGTGGGATCAGGCGGTCCAAGTGCTCAGCTCTGTTCTCATGGGAAGGGTGTGTGGAAAGCCACTCTGGGATCTTGGGCTGCCCTTGGATGGTTTCTGCCAATTCCATCTGCTGCCAGAACACGCTGCTCGCTCTGACATCCACACAGGCCTGAAAACAGAGAGGAAACGCAGACACCACTGAATTTTTAATCTAATAAATACACATTCTGATAGATATTCAGTTACAAAATTTGAAGTCTCTAAAGGCTGTTTAGATGGTCCTCCTCATACCTGACAGGAAAAGCCTGTTCCAAATACCTAAATACAACATAAAAACCCATGCAGACACACACTGCATCTGCTCCTTTTAATATCAATGTAACTCCACTGATCTTAAAAAAAAACTTATATGTGCATTAGACAATTCAGGAGAAAAACAGGTTCACAAATTCTGGCATGCACGTGTTCTTCAAAAAAACCCTCAGCTGTGAATTCAAAGTTCTATTTGCTAGATAAAGTACAGCAGAAGAAGAAATTAATCCTCTCCACAGATATAGGCCAATTTACAGGAAGCAGTTTAGAGTCAAAAATAGTAAGTGATAATAATTCATCCTTAAATAGCTCTAAAAATGAACTGCAAAGGCATTTCTGTAAGTGATTACATGCCTTTTTCAGGGGTGATCTGTGCAATCCGTGACAGATTAAAACAGTAATTGGGCAGAATTCCTGACTCTCTCCACAGAAGTATATATTTAAGCACAGAAAGTCATGGAACAGTAACTTTGAGAACAGCTTTTCTGTATCACTAACAGACTCCTTTATTTTTGCATTTAAGTGAAGGAGAAAAAAAAATAACATGATTTCTTACACTGACTTTTATTTGTTAAGAAAATAAAAGAGTACAAAATTGTCAGAAGGTAAGAAAATTACTTCTTTCCCCGCCCCCACCACCCCCAGAAATACAGCAGTGGTGCTTTATTCTTTGAATTTATTTCTTAAAATTATTATTAAAAAAAAGATTACTTGCACAAGCAGAGAAATGCTGAGATGCCACTTTGCTTATTTCTTTCTGGTATGGCCCTAAATCTTTGGTAGCACAAAACACTGAGCACAAACACAGCAATTATGAGGTTTTTTTATAGATTGTATTACTCCTTTCAATGACTTCAAATTAAAAATGCAGTTTCAATCTCAAAATCAAAGTTAATTTAAAATCTATTCGTTGAAGAAACATGAATAATTATTAAGAAAAGGAAGTTTTCCTTATGAAATATTAACGCTAGATGGTGCTGCTCACACTGTTATCTGACACCTTGCTCTACTGCACTTCGCTAGGAACCAAAGACTTGGTTTCGTTTCTTTAATATAGAATTAAAATCCACAGGGGGGAGAAAAAAGTAACTGAAAAAACAAATTCTGAGAAAAATGCTGAGTAGCTTCTGGCCAAATTTTTGTCTTACTTTAGCGAAGTTCCACTGCTTCTATGGCTGCATTTAGGCTAAATTTTTTAATCTTTACATACAATTAAAACCCAGTTATGGAAGCTCACTCTTTAGCATTCTCCTTGTTATAAATATGTGGGTTTTTCTTCTAATAGTAATAAACTACATGGAAAATACACTGTGCAGTTAATGTGCAACTTCACAGACTTCCATTTTATTACCTACAATTAGGCAGCAGGACTTTGTCTTTCCCTAAAAACTGTTTTATTTCCCAGTGCTTCACAAATCTGCAGATCTTCAAAAATTCACAGCTTACCTCTGTGTGACATGTGAAACTCCCTTCAATTTAAACAGCAACTGAAAACATTGCCAATAAAACCAACCAATTCCAGTTACCTTTGCTGCAAGCTGAAGTCCCACTTTATCAGCCTCAGCCTCCAGTGTTCTGCTGTAGGGTCTGTCAAACATGAACTGGAAAGAAGCACATCAAAGCTCTATTTTTGGGTTTGAATGTGTACAAAGCTGGAGCATTGTAACTGCTTTTCTACCCTTCCCATAAGAAAAGGGGTTTATCTATCTCGTTCACATTGCACGTGATCAGTAGTAATTTTCCTAATGTAACCTTTAATTCCATTCTGTGTAACTCATTGATCCTGTATTCAGTGGAAATCAATTCAAATTACACTTATTTTCACGGCCACTCTCATCAACCAGTCCCATTTTGTAGCAGCTGAAGGCTCAATACCAACTTTACACTGGAATTTTTTCACTTCACTCTTTTATTGACACCAAGATTTTTGTTGTAGCAACTGTAGGTAAAAATTCCAGCGGTTCCCTAAACTTTTCTGATGACTGCCTTTAAGCCTGGTATCATCTATTCTGTGTGGCAAACAGTGCACAGTATGGAATGTAGCCACAAGTGTTTCCATGCAGAAATCCTTATAAACTTTAGGGGAAAACAACCACCAAAAACCAAACAACACAAACCAGTTTGAAAAGAAGAGCACCAAAGAAAAGGTCCAATCCTTGAGTACAGAAATGCAACTGTAACTTTTTGCTTCTTTCCAAAGTAGTAGCGATAGTTTTTCTTTACTAGGTCAAAAATAGAAGCCAACCAAAGCTGAGCCTCAGGAGTTTTTTTAAAGCCAAATACTCTGGTTGATAAGTAAGCACTTATATGAGGTCACTTTCTAAATTCTTGGTTTCCATACAGACCTTAAATATTGCAATTATAAATATATTTTTAAAATCCTCTGACAATAAAGTCATTCCTTGAAGTGGAATACATACCTCTACTACCTGGAAAATCCAGGTCTGCTGGTGCACATGTGTTCACTAAACAGCAAAGATGCCCCTGGCTGGTCTGTCATGCATTCCTGAAGCACCATTTCCCACTTAGCCAAATAAAGTCTTTGTTCAATTATTAAATATTTTTTTAGACAGAGAAGTGCAAAGGGGTAACATACAAAAGGGTCCTAAGTCATCTCACACACAGTACTATGCATCTGCTACCAAAAAATTAAATGGCTTAAAAAACCTTCTGTCAATGTGTTGGAATGAAAAATCAGCACTTCAAACTCTGATCTAAAATCCTTCTCAGAAACTGGAGATAAGAGGGATTTGAGTTTTCAAATCAATTACCAGAGCTGTCTGTGTATGTTAAAGAAAAGGAAGTCCCAGGTAAGCTGACAATCCAAAATCACCATTTTTCACACGAAATACAAATCTGATGGTGTGAGGTGGACAAGCAGAAGAGTATGGAGTACTTCATCTGTACATATTTGTGTGCAGGACATGAGCAAAACTCAAAGCCATGCTTTGAGCTATTCCAAGAATAATTCCTAGCTTTAGTTCCCATATAAAGTAGTGTTCTACTGTAGAACAAAGCTGACTTGCTTCAGTTCAGAAATATATGACTAAAGAACAACCACAGCTGAATGGCATAAGGACACTTAATTTATGAAGGAAAGCAAACCCACCAGCTTTCGGGGAAAAGGCAGAACTGGAGCTCACACCCCCAAAGACCTACAAAGAATCACTGGGAACGACTCAGAGCCAATAATAAAAAATACACAATAGTCCGTAGGTCAAAAAGCTAAGCCTCTGAGGACATAAGAGAAAAACAAATATTGAGGGAGAAGCAAGTACTGCAGTGTGGCTTAAATAACCCTTTCACAGAGTGGGATGCTAAGGCTTTAAAAGGCAAAATACAGTTATGGAAGAAGAGGAAAGGAAACATCCTGAGAATGTGAGCAGAAAGGTTCACTGTCATGGAAGCACAAGAGGCAAATGTGGAATGGAGAAAACAAACAGACGCTGCACTCCTGGTGACTGAAAGAAACGAAATTTTCCATTCAGCATCTTTTTCATCTGGGGTGAAAGGTTTGCAAGTATTTAATCACTTCAATATTACTGGAGATGAGTTTGATCAGCCTTTTAATGCAGGATGTTGCTGTACAGTATCCCATGAGAGATGTTTCTTACAGCACACCAGGACTATGAGCTTAAACCCAGACTCCATTTGCAACCTAAAGCACAACTCCAGTCCATGATTCCAAAATATCCCTGCAGTTAGCCTAGGACAGGAGAAGAGATGCTGACAGGGAGTGGAATCTTGCTGTCTGAATTATGAGCAGTCTCAGGATTGATTCACACTCATTCTTTGCCAAATTCAGCTCTTCAAAATGCTGGCCAGTGTTCATCGATGTATTGGTTTCTCAGCTACTTGTACAAATATCCCAGCTCTTCAGAGATAATTTATGTTCAGAATCCACGTATCTCCTCATTAGCATAAGAACAACCAAAACAGATTGGTTCTGTTTAATTTCATGTTTTTGAGGAACTGGGCGAAATCTCAGCAAAAGCATCAAGTCCAAGCAACAAGGAGCTCTTTCACTTAAATTCAGATTCAAGTTTCATGATCTAAGCAAAATTTATTTTTAAAAAACACACTTTTATAAAAAATAAATGAATCAGTAACTGTCCAAAAGCAGAGAGAAAATTAGACTGTGGAAGAAAACTGGCACCACAGAGCCTCTGAATTTTACTTTGTTGGCGTGTGTGCTGGCTGAAAAGATTATTTCAGTAAGTTTTACTATAGCATGATTTAAACACTCTTTTTTAAAGAGTGTTTAGATTCTCAAATTTTTAATCTTGGAAACCATTCTTACCGCTACCGATACATTTAACCAATTCCATGTATTTTATTTGCTTTAGGAACAATTTAGCAACCAGGTAAAATAAAAACATGGCATTTCAACACACACAACTTTAAAGGGCAAGTTACATTTCTAAAAGATAATCATCTGCCTTAATTGGCAGCTGGTACCTGGAGCCTGTGCAGTTCAACCAAGTCATTTAGGGAGATCTAAAGTTCTTTATGATGACAAATGAAAATCAGTACCAACCACAGCAGAACCAGATTTTTAAAAAATTATTTCCTTCAATAACATACTCAAATATTAATTTCTGCTTATATTTCTCCTCTTGCCTTTTCCCCCAAACATACTATTTACTGCAGTGAAAGATTCAAAATTATTTTTAAAATTAAGATTAAAAATGTCTTTCCAAGGAAGTCAGGAAGGACAATAGAAAATGTCAGTCTTACCTCCTGCAACTTGCTCTGAATCCACTGGCCAACAACTGCCAAACTATCCCGAGGACAGATGGCCCAAATCATGGTGAGAAAGATGAGGGAGAGAAAATCCAGGAAGTGCACCAGGCTGGCTTTCTCTGCCTGCAAACAGAGATTGTCCCATTTTCATTCCCTGCAGTCTGACATTTCTTTAGAACACAACACAACTTGGAAACACTTTAAAAATCACAGACTTATTTTTTTCTATGCAGACACAGGAACAGGGTACAAGATTTCCCTGCTTGAACAATTAAAAAAAGCCAGTTGGATACAAGGTACTCTCAGTCTGGAATCCACACCAGCTGTGGAATGCAGCTGGAACAAACACATCTGCCCATCGGCCTATTTGAGAGATTCAAAGCTGGAGGTAAGATGGGGATGACATGCAGAGAGTTCTTCAGCAAAAAGGCCAAGAAACACCTCAGCCGGAATGAAAAATCTATAAAGAGACCTCAAAAACTGTTCTTTACAGTAATTTAAGAAGAGACAGACATCACTGAGACAGGATCACTAATGGGAATAGAGGACAGTAGACATAATATATTTATCTTTTGTTTTCTGCTGCATTGCTTTAATTTCGGAATCTGAGAGATCCTGAAGAAATAAATTGAAATGATTCTGTTTTCCAGAGCTCTATTTGACATGCAACAAATTGATCTGAGCACCTACAAGTGGGATCATGCAATACTTCTCTCAATGCCAGCTGGGTGACACAGGTTCCACACAAACAAGGTAAGTTCTTTTTATTATGAGAAATGCATTTTTTAGAAGTTTAAAGAGGTAGTTGGCTCAAATGAGCCAAGAAACAACATTGTGAACTGTTGCTCACCCAAACCCACAAGAATCAGGCTCCAAGCATTCCCGAATTTGACATTCTAAACCAGTGTGCAACTCTAATAAAAACACTATGGGGTTTAGGATATTTTTTTAAGTATATCCACTTCTGTAGGTATTAACCAGCACAGGATAACAAACTGAGTTGCTGAGTACCTCCAGTTCTTTAAGTCTGAGCTATAAGAAAGGCAACTGCAGACCAAGTTCTAAATGACTGTTAAAAGTGAGCCATAACCCACCTGAGCAGCTGTGAAAAAACCAGTGGCAGACTCTGTGCTAACAGGGACCAGTACAGGCCTTCTGATGATTAAGTACTACACCAATAATAAGGATCTACTGTAGCAGACTAGACATTTCAAACTCCATTTTTCATTAATTAGAGTCACACTGAAAACTTGGTTGGTATAACAGAATATGATCACAATTAAAGTAATTAGAATAATTTAAGAATATTAGACAGCTTTCTTTAAAAACTTACTGCATGTTCCAGCACAGCGTGAGCTATTTCGTGTCCCAAAATAAATGACAGCTGATGAATATCAGAAACTGCATCGAGCAATCCAGTGAAAACAAACACTTCACCATTCTGTAAACAAAAAAAGAATAAAAATTAAGTGGAAGACATATAAATAAAATGCTGTTTCAATATTATTAGTAGTGTTTGCATTGTGTTCAACTTACTGGAAGCACAAAAGCATTTACACCTGGTTCATCCACCACGTGGATCACCCACTGGAGTGCTGAGACCTCTGGGATGTCCTTATTGCTTTCAGACAAATGCCCAACAACTCTCTCCACAACCTGGTATCTTGCATCTGTTTCAGGCAACATCTGATTTTTGAATTCTTCCATCCACTGAAAAAAAAAGATTCACTGATTGCCATGCAGAACAAACACACAGTGAATGACTAATTAGTAAACTTAGTGGCTCACATAACTTAGATAAAACTAAGTTTCAATATATTTTTCTTTCATATAACCAAAGCCAATACAGTAGAGTTCAAGCTTTCAGGCCCACAAGTAAAAGAATAATAAACTTAAAAGAAAGTAAACTGATCACAGATTAAAAATAAGATAGTATAAACCTGGTGCTACAGCCTCCAGTATCTGGCATTTTCCTAAACACAGTTGAGCTTGGCATCACAATTCAGAGAACCTTTCTATCCTCTCCTGAATTTCCATCTCAATGTATACTTTTTGTCTATCTGAATATTCCTGTTGTAATTTGTAAGGTGGGCAAATTTACACAAAATACGTATTTTGAAAATATCCTTGTTCTGTTCTTAACTCGTATCTGAGAGAAAGTTCTATAGTGACATTTGGATATGGCTTAGAAGTTTCACTGACTTTAGAACAAGACAGAACTCAAAGCTACAGAAACTAGTTCTGGACAGTTGAAATGGGCAGTTTAAAAGAAGGCAACTAAAGAATAATGAGCTAATCAAATAAATAATAAAAAAAAAGAACAGAATGCAGGTAGAGAGTGCTACCTTACAAAGTGACAGCTTCAAAGAGGGGACCTTAATCACGTGTCAAAGAATGCTGAAATCAGCTCAGAAACCAAGACAAATCTCAGCATACACCTATTCTTCTAAGATCCTACCAGATTTCCCTATTTCTTTTGCGAAATTCTGTTCAATTACAGTAACAGAGAAATGTTTGTTACACGCATGTCACGTGGCCTTTCATGTGCCCCTGATGGAAAGGGAACTCTTAAAAAGGATGGGGACAAGAGGAGAACGTAACAGATGGGGGGGGCTCAGCAGGGTTCTGAGTGTGAACTTCAAGACTTATCAAGGACACCACAAAGTTTGTTTGCCCATCTCATTAATAGGATTATCTCATCACCTAAAAAAAAAGATTAACAGTTTGAGAGCATTTTCATTTTTTTTCTTTAAAATCTTACCATCTCATATTCCATCTGTGACAGTTCCCTAAAATGCTCCTTCCCAAACACCAGCAGTCGAGCACGCCCAGTGATGGGTGTCTCCTCCAAGTGAGTAAAATAAAACATGATAAATACAACTCCTAAGCTACTGGCACCCAGGAGTATCTTCCATTTATTTTTTCTTGCACTTTCTTTAAACAGTTCCCGTTTATTAGGAGGAAGTGCCTTCCACCAATTTCTTATGCTCCTGTAAGATACAAACAGTGTTAACTTAGGAAATAGTTAAAAAGAAATTTGCTAGTGTCTGCCCTTGCTGTATCCTCTATTACAGCTTCATCTCATGTAGCAGCTTATGGAAGGTTATATTGTAATTGGCTTCTACTCCACTCCATTTCCTCCCTCGCACATGAGAAGAATGAATGCCCCGCACTGTGTTGGTTCACCTTCTTCTACCACACGTAAATGAGAAGAAAAAGAGCAAAAGATACAACTAACACCTCTGAAAATGGAAAAAAACCTTCTTGTTGAGCAAACTGTCAGTCAAACAATACTACAAACACACCTGCCATCCTCCACAAACTCACACTTTGCATGATAGGGTCTTGCACTGAGAGCAAAGTAACAGTATTTTACCTGCCAAGAATGATGGCAAGTAATTTCTGAGCTGGCTTAACAATGATCCAGAAAAGAGGAACTGGCGCAGCCTGAAACGATGGTGATGTGCGAAGAGACCTGATGATGTGAACACTCCAAGCAGAAAAGTGATGTGGGAGTTGCCCTACGGAACTGATCCAGAGGGATGTGATCTTCTCCCCCAGTGGCTGAGAAGACTGGAAGCAAAACCTTCCTGAACTGTGGTGTGCATTCCTGTATACTCCTGCATTTGGGACATTCAAAAGACACTTCAGTCCTTTACTGATGAAGTTTCTGTGGGAGTCAGGGTTTCCAGTCAACAAACAGTTTCTAGTATTTCCACTCAAATCCAGCCTTTGGCATCTAAATCTGTTGGTGTGAGTTTGGCACCGTCCTGTGTAAGACCTAGAGAGGTTACTGCACTTCCCCTGCTTGCTCAAAGATGCCAAATGAGAGAAAACATAGTTCCTGCCCGGCAGCTTTAGACCACAGATGATATTCATAACTTCTTTGGCTGGTTACCCTGAAACAAAGAAAAAAAGTAGCAGAGAGGTATTAAGAAACCCACCCAAACACTACACTCTGAATCATTATTTCATTCCTCATTAATTGATACTGTGTATTTGTTTGCCAACAGCTGCATTGCACAGAAAAGGTCACAGTCACAAGTGCACCTGGTTGCAGTTTCAAAATACCAATCCTTCCGACAGTGAAGGAAATCCGTGTCGTGTATCACTGCAAATAAAACAAGGTGTGATTTATTTTTCCCTCCCACTTTTAGTACCACCAGCCCAGAGTGACTGCAGGTGTCCCTTGTGGAAGACACGTGTCACCTTTCCCTGCTGCCCTCGGGTGCCATTCCTATCTATGAGGAAAACCAGGATCTATGAGCATGTTGCTGGTACTTTGCTCCCAGCCTAGAAACAAATCGACTCAACACAGCGAAACCAAGTGTCTGCCAGCCGGGATCCTCTGACTCACGGGCATATAGACACGGGAATGCCTTAGGACGGACAAGCCCCAGCCACCCCCCGTTCATTTTCACCCCCTGGCTCCGACCGCGGCCTTCGCTCCCTC
>VZRE01006779.1:384811-408465 GCA_013396775.1 Cephalopterus ornatus
GAGGAGAATGGCGGGCGGGGGTGAGGGGAGGTTTGCCCGCCTCATAGCTGCACGTCCCAGGGACCGGGAACGACCTCCTGCACCGGGCTCCCCTACTCACCACCGCGGGAGGCGGAGGAGGAGGGGGGCAGACGGCGGAGACGATGTTGATACTGGGTCGAAGGGCGGGAAGCACGTCGGTCTCCACGTCCCTTCCCTCAGGCGGGGCCGCTCCCGCCGCCGCCGCTTCCTTCAGCGGCGGCCGCCATTTTGTGGTGGCGCGGGGAGCGGGGCTGCCCGTCGCGAGGCGCCGAGCCCGGGCTGCTGAGCGCCTTAACCCGGGCCTTGCCCGCGCTGTTGCGGTGTCACCTTGTTGCAAAAAGTTTAGTATATCAAAATTGTGATAAATCAGGGTGTTCTTTGATGTAAGATCTTCGTGTGCTTTCAAGCCTAAATCAGTGGAACAGGCAGCAGCCAGCATCCCCTAGTTAAAGACATCCAGGAACTAACAAGCTACAAAGATGCAGTAAAGCAAGATGGTGATGTGTGTCTATGCATACATTGTTAACTTGGCAAAATATGGTCCATGTATCCTGGCTGACAAGTGCATCTTAAGTGATGTACTGGGATGTGTGGTAATGACAGGGCAGCCTACACAAAAGTCTTGGTACTTCACATGTAAACTGAGGCCCTGTGGTTGTGAAAAGTAAAGAAACACAAATCTTTGCCTTCCACAGTCACATCCTCTTTATGAACAGAGTGAAGTATTGTTCAGTGTTTGTTGAGACTCGTTAGTCCATCCCTTTTTATCTCCTGAGCCCTCTGCTTTGACAGTTCTTAAGCATTGATGTCCACTGCCTATGAAAATATGTAGCGAACACATATTGGAATCCAGGCCAAAAAGAAACTTCATTTAATGATAAGTAGAAAATCTATTTTCATCAGACACAATTCCTTTAAGACCTGCCCAGCCTGAATTGTCATAAGAGGCATGAAAAGTAAAACCTGTCGGTCAATAACACAGCATTAATTTTTGTGACTGTCAGCTCCAATCACAAAACCAGCTGAGCTGTAGCAGCAGAAAAGCACTTTGTCTAACCTAAGGCTTGTGTGTGTCCCAGCTGTCAAGAAATAAAGAACTGAGATGGAAACTCTCATTAATGTCCTTATTAGACTTTGTATTTGCTTCCTCTTCTTGTGTTCTTTATCTAGAATTCTCCGTTCCTAAGGCAAGCATTAATGCTTTCTACCATTTCTTCTGTGAAGCAAATGTCATTTTTCCACCTTAGTCTCCACATTATATCAAGTCTGCTGAAGATATATTGTTATGTATTATTTCTTGGCATTTTTCTTTTTCCTATTATTCGTTTCTCCAACTGCATTGTTTAACTCTGTCCACATAGAGAGTACAGGAGCTATTTCTGCATTCCTGACTCACCTAAATTCCTGTTAAACCCAATGGATGTTTTGAGTGTGCAAGGATGGGGATAAAAGTTGTGTTCTGCATTCTGCTTTTCTGAAGTGGCATCACTTAAAATTAAAACTTCAAAGAGACAAGCAACAAATACAGCACAGGTAATTATAGGATCTCTCTATCAAATACCAACACTAAATATATCTTAGATAAAAATCTAGTAAACAGTTTGAGCAACCAGAGAGTTATAAAGTGGTGTTTTTCTCTAAATAGACATGTAGTGAAAAAAAAACATTCTAACTAGTAATTTATACCGCGGCTTCTCTTGAATTTTAATGAATCTACATGCATATAACCATTTTTTTTCCTGAGAAAATAAAATAGAATATTCTGTGATAAAAGAGAGTAGGTTAAGATTTGTTCTGTAGCTGAGATTTTACTTACAAACCTCATCTCTTCTAGAAAAAAAGGCTGTGGTTCCCATTTCTGAAGAAGACCAGAAAGCAAGTTTTCAATTCTTAAGACCTACTTAGAGGTCCTAAGTGATTTCCTAAGTACAGTTAAACAATTAACACTTTAACAGGTACAATTTTCCTGTGTAGTTGTGTCCATTAGTATTTCTTTATCTCTCTATGTAAGTAGTTGTGCTGAACTCAATGAGATTTTGTATATGTATGAAATTATTCACACAAGCAGATGCCAAACCGAATAAAAGCAATCAAAAACAGTTTAAATTTAAAAATGAAGGGTATTTTTCTGTATGTTCAGGTATTTGGTACTGAAGTCTCCCTGCTATCAATTTTGTTCATCACTGTTAAAAAGGTGTCAGTTAAAATATCTGGGTTTCAGCTTCAAATGAAAAACCTTAATATAAAATAATAATATATTTGAATTCTATAAAAATCCAAGGAATAAGTAAGTATTAATTGATGGCTTTGTCATTCAAGTTTCAGTGTAATTAATTTCTGCTCATGAGTACTGAGCTAAAACCTTGGCAGAAACAATGCACTCCATCATCTTCTGCACGTCAGAAATTGGAGTTAATGCCACTTAGCCTGTTTGGCCATTTGAAATCTCAGGAGCTCACCCAGGCAACACTTTTCATAAATGCCAGGATTTTTCCAAATATTGTTCACGAGAAGTTTCTGTCTTGATCCACCTATTGTATTGTGTACTGACTGTCCCTTGCCCTCCCCTTCCCCACTGAGATACCAGTTAGTAGATCCTATTTAAGAATTTAATAGGTAATAACTATTTCTGCTTGGTATCTATGTTGCTGATGTTAAAAAAAAAAAAAAAAGAAAAATAGTAGATTTAAAATCCAGATGATGAAGTTACTGAACTAAGCAGAAGTTTACTGCAAAAATATCTAAAACTTGTTATAAAATTCAATACCAAATTTAATTTCAGAACATGTGTGAAGAGGTTGTAAATAAGGAGTGCTCTTTTCTTTGCTTGCTATTTCACAATATTTTAATGACTCAGGATGCTTAGTAGTTGCAAAACTGGCAGAAATTCTGAGAATCTGTCACTTAATTTCTCTTCTCCTCGCTTCTTATTCTGCAAATAATTTGTAAACTGCTTTTAAAGCAGCTGACCTGCATAAAACATCAGTGAAAATAGTAAATAACACAGAATTCTTCTACTTGTTCTCTAAAATGCAGAATTTATTTGGAGTGACAGAAAAAAAGGGACCATGAATTAACTGTTGATACTTGAGAGATTTTGTTTAAGTGGAGATGGGAGGGGAAAAAGGAAAACTCAACAGACTGGAGCAGTTGGGTGCCACCAGTACTGTTGGGCCCACATGGAAAAACCTCAGTGCAAAATGAGGAATTCACATTTTCATAATTCAGTCTTTCATTTAGGTAACACAAACTCTCCCTAATTGTTTCTGTGGTGCTTGATTGGTGCTGGAGTAGGGCTGCAAGAGTGTTATCCCTCAGGGACTAACTAGGGATCATCAGGAAAATGAGATGTGGATCTTGTCAGGCTGCCTGGCGTGGATGAAATTCTAACTAGATAGGGCCTCGTACAAGGAATTTTGTTAGAACTGCTGAGTAATAATTGTAAAAGTTCAGGAAGTTGATTTTTCCTGCTTTGATAGCAACTGTAATGACTTAAGATTAATTTTAGCATTAAAAAAAAAAAAAAAAGAGAGAGTAATTGCAGTGCTTAAAAGCCTGAGGCAAATCAGTGGAAATGCTTTGGAAAGGATAATTATACCTGCACGAGGAAGACATCTGTTTAATGGCATTAACTGGCCCAATTAAGGAGAAGTGGAGGAAAGGCCAATCTGTGACTTCTTTAACTGTTCTCTGAAAAAGTGACTTTGATATGCAAGCAGTAGGAATTGGTTTGGCTTTCTCTAAGGTGATTCTCCAAGGTTTAACATTTTAAGGACTGTCAGTAACATCACAGACACGCCGGTGTTTTACCATCAAAATAAGAGTGGCCTCGGGAGTGTTTACAAGGAAGGCGTTACAATTCACATCATCAACCTAATCTGCCCATAATCCCAGTCTAAACATCCCCGAGAGATTATTTTTAAGCAGGGGCAGATGAGACAAGAAGAGGATTCTTTGTTGTTCCAAAACAGCAGCAGGTTTGGTTATTTTTCCACTGATAAGAGCTGGAAGCTGCAGGCTGGTGAGAGCAGTGGAGGATCTGCTGCCACAAAGCTTCTCCTGGGGCTTCCCTGCTCCAACACAGAGTGATGGGTGTGTTTTTGAGTGTGGGTGTGGAGCAGACAGGCGTGAACTCACACCAGTCACAAACTAACACAGGGATTTTGTGTCAAAGAATTTGAGAATACGTATTTGGATATATTTACCAGGGGGAGTAGAGAGAACAGAGTTTAAGAGGGTTTTAATCCTTACCTTTCATTTCCTCGCTGTAGTGCTGGCATTGCTTCTGGCACTGTCCTCAGATCTGGAGTGGTTAAAGAAGTTTGCGTTAAAAGCAAAGGCCAGCAGTCCCTTTGTGCAGCTGCACAAGGGCAGCAGGGCTGTACAGGAAGGGCAGCACTGGCCTCCTCAGACTTGTAGCACCGAGATAGGATTTTTTTTCTCTACCTATGTCTAATTTGAGCTTTCCAAGGCAGCCCTTCAGCAGTTGGAATTGCAGAACATAGTTGAGGCAACAGGCAGCTCTAGCGTAGCTACAGCAAGCATATCCTCGTTATATAACCCAGGGAGGTAATAGCACAAGGGCACCCTCTGCTACCACCCACAGAACCCACTGCAAAGAGAACAGAGCCTGATCACTTAAATACAGTGAGAAAACATGCAGTTAAAACAGGGTGATGTAATCAGAAAAAGGAGAACTAGAAATTTCAGCGTTAAAAATCTCTAAATTTGAATAATAAAAAACTTTCTGATTTTGCAAAATTTAAAGCTGCCAAGGGGTTCATTGTCTCCTTTTCAGTGAGAGCATTAAGAGTGGTCAGAAATTCAAACAGGCTGAACATGATGGACTGTTACAGTAAAACACAAGATCTACCACGTGCAAAAGAGATGTCCTGCGAGTGGTGGCATGACAAGGAGGAGAGAAGTGAGTGCTCAGCAGGAGCAATGGGTCTGTTTGGTTTATTCAAGTCCAGATCCTACAGTAGCTTTACAAAGCCTTAGTCAAGAGAATGATCTAGTCCAAGGAGAGATTCTCTGAGCTGCAATTAATCTTTGCATTCTATTGATTAATTGCAGACACTTTATCCCTCCTATTAAATGACCCTGGTGCATTTCCAGTCCCCGAGCAGCAGGCTCAGGACTAGCAAGGAAATACCTGACCACAACACGTGGCTTTCATGGGGCAGTCCTTTCATGATTAATACAAATATGAATGGTACCACAACAGCCTCTCTTCTCAATCTCAGCTTCTACAAGGAAAAGCAGGACTCAAAAAAAAGATGCAGACACTGTTACCTGTTATGATTTTTCTGAACAATTAGTCACTTTGCCTTTCCTAATCAAAATTATGCCTGCATGTTTATATTCTAATATAAAATCTCATCATTCAGTTTTAAATTAATATTTCTTTTCTCATTACAGAAAAGAGAAAAATGCAGTGATTTTAAAAGACTGTTGAAAGCCACAGTAGATCCCCAGAAAAGACTGCACATCTCATGATCCCTGGTGGAAGGACAGCTCCAGCCTCTCAAACATGTGGCTTTGATCAGCTCTGCATAAGTTAAGAAAGTGGTTAAGCAATGTTCTCCAAAACTTTGTATTCTGATCCCACATTTCTTCAGCACTGAGGGCTGCTCAGCTCTAGATTTTTAATTTAATCTGTTTTATAAATGGCTGATTGCAAAACTGGAGTTAGGCTAAGTTCTGAATTTTCTTATGACATGGGAAAATTCAGCCTAGATCTCAAATTCTTGCTTCATCTTCTATCAGTACAAGTGGATATTCCTGACTGACAACCAACCAGCTTGGATGTATTGTCATAAGGCACCTGATAAATTATAGTGCCTGCTCCAGAACTTTGTGAATGTATTAATACTGCTGTTGCAATTGCATAAAACACTTATTTTGGGAAAATGTGATGCATCAGCCCCATTCTATATATCCAAAGCCCAAAGTTTTCCAGCAGGTAAGTGCACAAGAGTGAGGAAATGGAAAGGGTTTATGTTGAGCCAAAAAATGTTACCCAACAGCATCTATAAACAAAGCCTTTCCGTTTTCCCTTGATGTCCTACTCATTCAATAAAACCAGGGCTGCATATTTAATAGTTTGCCATGGAAGTAGCACATTCCTGATTGTTACAAGAATTACAAACTTGTAACACTGAAACTAATTCCGGCAGAGACGAGCAGACCCAGCTGCAGTACCCAGGTGGAGTGGGCACAGAAGCAGGTTGGAGGGATGGGATTTAGACATCCATATGCAGCACAGAGAATGGAACTGCCAGTGTATCAACATTTAACAACCAGCATTATTTTCTTTAAAAAGTCCTTCCTCGTGGATATGGCCTCTCAAATGAGGAATGCGGCAGATGAGTAGGTAGCAAAGCGGTGCGGTTGTAATGCCTTGGCCAAGTTCCAACTTCAGTAATTACACTCTGCTCTTAAATTCCCCTGCAGCTCTGTTGGAATAAAGCTCTTTTCCAGCTTGTCCTGGAGCATTGTGAAGCGTTTCTGTGAAGCTGTACAACACTGAAAAATATCTCCTCCCATTAAAATTGCCCAGGGAATTTAGGTAGACAGAAAGCTATTACCAGAGTTGGAATGTGGGCAGAACACCAAGGTTAACTTACACTTGCATTGGGATCAAGGCATCTTTGCTGACTAGGAGTGTCAGACCCTTATTAAAGAGCACGAGTGGGAATAGCTCACTGTGCTGCCTGAATACAAACTCGGGAACTTGGGATCTCTGCACCTGGAAGCAACACAACACCTGGGATGTTTCCTAACAAATGACTCCATATAAAAGCCTCTGATGCTGTGGAGTGTCTTATCACAAGCTTATTTGGTTATTTAGTAATATTTATGAAATTATTTGTCGATTAAAAAAGTTCCAGAGACTTTAAAAAAAACTACCAATAACAAAAAATCAAAGCACATTTTCTGCCTACCAACAGAAAAGCAGCCATATAACCCATATATGCCGAGGCAAGTATTTGAATTTCAGTAAGTAAGAACCCCAGAGTATTTAAGTATTTAAGCAAGCTGAGCCAGGCCTGCAGCAGGAGCGAAAGCATTCTGTGCTATATTAAATAGACAACTGTAACAGTTTTCTTACCCCCTAAAGTAGGACTGATTTAAAATATTTAGGTAACTGACTCCCAAATTCGCTTCTACCAAAAAATTCATTCTTACGAAACTAGAATAATTTAGAACAAATTCCTGTAGAAAGGAAAAAACCTCCAAATCCTATTTCTCAGGGAGTGGCACCTGCCTCCAGCTGTCTCCTCTCCCTCCTCCTTGGTGAGCAAACAACAGGGAACAGACAAAGACAAGCTCCTACTTTGGCCTTCTGTTATGGATTAAAGACAAGTAGCTTCTCCTTTTCCTTCTTTAGACTTTGTATGGACTATATGTAAAGGATGTCTAAGGACTTTCTCCCATTTCTGTTGGAAGAAATCCTACTGCTCTACTTCTGTTGTGGTTTTTCCTGCATCTTTCATCACACAGCATCCCTATCCTTCTACTATTGAAACTCTTATCACTTACAGACTTTGTACTTCCACAGATTTTATAAAATAAAGCCTTTTGGAGTTTGATGTTTGCTGCCTGGAGCAGCTGCCAACTCAGGAGGTTGATGGCTGCTCTCCTGCTTGGACAGCACAGGAGCGCAGCCTCATCTTGCAGCACGGAAAGCTTCTCTCCCCCTTTCCTGCTCTTCCCAAGGCAGCACTAGGGCTGCTGATTTCCATGCTTGTGTTACCCTTACAAAGTTCTTTGTCGTTTTTAAGAAATTTTCAGCCTGAACTTTGAGTAGTGCCTTTCACAACGCACTCCAGCAACTCCCAAGTGTCCTAATGATCTACAAAGCCTGAATTACCATCTCCATGTGTTTTGGCAGCAGGGGAAAGACATTTTCCAGTTGGCATTAAGTGAGTCCCATTCATCTGATTTGTCAGACCCTGTCAGATGTTTTATAAATCATTATTTTGGGCCCACAGAGCCGTGCGTGCACTGCTCGCACACCCACCTGCAGTCAGCTCCTTCTACCCGTGTGCTGCTCCGCTTCCAGTCCAGGCCTGCTGGGCTCCTTGGATTGTGTCTGCCTGAAGCCTGGGCAGGACCCTGCCTGCCAGTCAGTATTTATAACTCAGAATAGGTGTAAAATCAGAGCTCCAGCTGTAAATACAATGAAAATACCCTCTGCCACCAGAGAAGGACACAGTCTGGATATTCCTTCACATAAAAATAACAGTAGTTACCTTTCTTAGAAAATAATTGAGATCTACAGCTAAAATTATTAAAATTGCCAGGTTAATTGGTCATACTGATGATTCTTTAATAGTTTAGTAACTCTTTTCCTATTTTTGAGTCATTCATTTTCCTACACTACAATAATCTGCCTTTTATTTTTTTAATTTCACATCCCTCCTTCTAAGTCAAAATCCATTTAATGGTCATTTGTATCCTCATATCTTTATTTTATTTCACATTATTCAAATGTCAAATGTGAAATATTATTCAGAATAAAAGTGCACTTTTCCATTGACATTTTTTTTTACTGGTGAATTTTCCCCTCTGTAAATAAGGAAGGAACAGACTTAGACAAGAGTGTTTGGAAATATCTATATACCTATATATATTTATATAGATATGTAATGCCTCTATGACACTAAAATAAGTATTATTTCTTTTAGTCCATGCTAAGCTGTAAAAGCCCTACAAGAGTTAATTATTTAGAAGAGCAGGCTCCAAAAGGAATAATCCTGTAGGAAATGTGCATTATTTCTTTAGTGATCTCTGCTTCCATGGAAACAATTTCTCAGCACATTTCTAAATCTCGTAAAAATAGGGCACTAGGTCTGTGTAAAACAGCAAGACATTTCCAATTAAACAACCTCAATGCTTTTATCTGGGCCATTAAATACTTTGTCCAGCATCAAAAATGATTATGGGATGTTAAACCACCAGCTCCTTCCCATGTGCCGGCTCTGTGAGGATGAAGTCCCCCCATCGCTCACCTCCTCAGAGGTGCACAGCACGTTCCCCTCCCTGTGCAGACGCTGGGGTGCACAGCTGTGCCACACCGCACTTTTGGGGTGCACTGTCCACCTCCATGGTGTCTCTTTCCCCCCCACACCCCATCTCGTGTCTCAGCACTGCACAGCAGAGCCAGTTTCTCCAGCAGAGCCAGAGAGAGTCAGCTGGCTCATGGAGCTGGAACCAACACACTTGGACCAGGTCTGGGGTAGGAATATGGCTGGTGAAAGGCATCTATGGGCATCTCCAGGATCACCGGGTTGTCCATGCAAACAAATCCCTCGTACTACGTACCCAGTGATCCATCCTACAGCCAGGACTCTGTGAAAGGCGTGTGGAAAACACTGGCCTCCATCCCGGCATCCCTGCCACTGAGCACCACTGGATCATTTCTGGAGGAGACTAAAGCACAGGGTGTGTAAGAACAACCGAAGGGAACAACTGCACACAGGTACAGAGATGGCCCCGGGATGTCCCCACTGGCCAGAAGTTCACATGCACTGCAAAGAACAGCTTTGCTCCGAGCTCCAAACCTTTCCTGTATGAGCTGTAACAAAGCTCCCTCTGGTGGAACCGGACGTCGGTCACTCACTTGGTTATTGTCACCAACTTGGAATAAAGCAATTCCAGAGCTGGTCCTCGGGAGACAAGGAGCCATCACAAACACAGACACGTCTTTCAGGGTATTGCATACACAGGCTTTATTAGCAGACTCTCGTCTATCATCAGTCAGGAAGAGCAGAGAAGCAAGCAAAGGGAAAAAAGTACTTAATATCAATGGCAACAGCGTTAACTTTTTTTGGGTGTTTATCTTCCCCACCTGAATGGTTCTTGGAAAATTATTTATTTTAAAAAAATAAAACCAGAGGTGTTTCCTCCCCCTTGCACACAAGATCTGTGCCCTGTGAAGCAGCACTGCTGGAAACTGAGAGAGCAAAATATGATTCAGCCAACAAATGCCCTTCAAGGCTATTTGCCAGAAGTGACATGTTGGGGGGGTTGTTTGGGTTTTTTGTGGTTGCCTGTTTGTTTTTAATTTGTTTCTTCCTGTTTTAAACTTGAATTCCAGGTTTAACTGTATCATTCTACTCACTACTCAACCATTCCTCATCTGAGCAACACCTTGGCAGGGTGTAACACTGGGCCTACAGAAAGGAACAGTGGATTACTCCTCACAGGTGCACTGTGCACCTCACAAAGCCTGGACGGGGGAAAAAAAAGCTTTATAATAAAGAATTTTCATGCCGGATATGTTTGGTAGCAGAACTGGCATATTAGTAAAACAGATTTTTACCTCCTGCAACTTCCAAACTCTCTTTTTAACCACTCAGACCAACTAAATGCTGAAAAGCAGCTTAGATATTTTGTTACCATGGCTCCTGCCAACAAAATCATTACTCAGCATCGCAACTGTGCTCTTTCCAATTCCCATACAATGCTGTGTACAAGACTGGATCCCAATGGTACCAGCACTGTATTTTCTCCACACCACCCTGCTCACAAACTTAGAAAATTTGGAGTCTCTGTGCATGCCAAAGGCTCAGTCCTGCATCACATCCTCTTCCCAGAGACAAACCACTTCAAAAGTGTGTGTCACTCAGAACTCCCTTATGTAACATGTCTCTTAAATCCAATGAATACAACTGTGTTACTTTAACTCACTGTAATCAACACCGAGAGAAGCAGCCAGCACAGTTACCACTGCTTGGGTAATCCTGATCCATCCTTAAAGGGCTGGGAATAGACCCTATGAGGACAATGAACAGGATCTACTTCATGCTGATGTTACACACAGGTTCAAAATTCTCCTGCTACAGGACAGCTTACAGCTGTCCGTGTGTACATTGATCCTGGGGATTTCCTAGAGAACCTATGGACAACTGAACCCAACACCAGGCACTGCACAGCACCCATGCCTGAGCGGGCAGGAATGCTTTCCCACTCAGTGTAGTTTAACTAGGAATACAGAAATCCATGCAATATTGGGAGTGTGGAAGTCCCAAAGATGACAGTTTAGAGTAAGTGCAGACTGAGTGAACACGCTGGACACAGACGGATACACCAATGGTCAATCACACGCAGTTGTGGGACCCACAGCTCTGCACCAGCACACAGAAGAGAGCACAGAACATCCACCAGTACTTTTGAGTCCACAGCTCCTGAATGTGGGAAAATCACTGAGTATCACGAGCTCACATTCTCCTTTGATCAGGTTCTGCACCCTCCCCTCAGTGACAGAAAGAGTCTGACATCTCATGGTAAAAACTGTAACATTAACTTCCTGTGAAGGAGTTCCCTCCTTGGGATGCAACTCTATGATTTTAAAGCTTTTCAAACTCTATATAAATGAAAAGCTGAAACATATAAAATCTCAAAATTCCATTTATGTTATGTAGAACTATATATATACACACATGTATATTTTCTTAAAATAAAAATTGAGCCCATTCTCTCCCCTCTAGATATAAACTTGACGTCTTGTTTCAGGTGTTCAAATACATTTTAGATCTCTCTGAGAAACTCTGCCCAAGATAAACCTGTGTAAATACCTGTAGACAAGTCAAGTTTCCTTAGAAAGCAAAATTTAAAACACGTTTTTTCTATAAAGAGTCACAGTGATACAGCTCATGAAACATTTCCAAGTTGCAATCAGGAAACTTCTCCAATCAAGATCAATCTGTTTGTGACTGATTTATCTGAATATACACCTGTAAGAAATCATAACTGAGGAACTGATTTAAACCAGTATTTTCTTATTAAACTGTACATTATAGAGACGACTCTGAATATAAAAGTTGGGATTTTTTTTCTTTACAAACACAACTACTTTTCTGCTCGTTGCCCTCAGTCTGCCATCAATCCAGAGCTCATGTTTCCACAGGAAACAGTGGCAATTCCAAGTGGACAAACGACAAGGATCTGGAGAACATAAAACCTCCCCATAGAATGGAAGGTCAGAAAGGTTGTAACCTGTAGTAAGACAGGACTTACCATTTCCACTGGAAACAAGCACAGCCACTACCGAGAAGTCATGAAAAACTTGCCAGCTTTTCCTCCCCAATACAGAAACAAGATGGCAAAGGATGTGCCAAAAAGCTACTTGACCATCAGGACGAATGGGGAAAAATAGTAATAAAGAAGATATTAAAGCAAAGAAATCAGGTGATGTATTTTGCTACAACTGAATAAAACTTCAGGCTGGATACCAGGAGAGTTGGAGCTACAAAATTCTCATTTCAGTTTCTCTTCTGTGAATTCATTCAAACTTAAAACCGCTAAAGCATTAATTTATCCTGAGTTAGGTGGGTACCTGGAGATAACATTAAGAGAAAATTCCCAAACTGAAAGACCTGAGAGAGGACAAACTCTCCTTGAAGATGGATGCACAGATGGACAGGGTGTCCTTCTCCCAGAGCAGCAGAGTGTTGGTCATTCAATTAATGCTGTGGCCCTTGTTAGCACTGAGCCGCCCTCGGGCACTGGGGTCACACACAAAAGGAGCTTCCAAAGTACCTTTAAACGACCCAGATAAGATGACACTGGATTCTGTAACTGTCACTACTGAGATGGATAACAATTCTGGAAGAGCTGACATAATGAGGAGGAAGGAGAGAAATTAAAAAATAACATCCAAATTCCATCACTTTGGTTTGCCAAAGCCATCACAGTGGCAGTTGGTGTGAACATTCCTTCTCACTTCCTTCAGCATCGCCCTTTTCCTCACTCTTGTACGTGGAAAGGAATAAGTTTTCTATCTGAGTCAAGAACTCTTCAGCAATGAGGCAGTTTGTTACCTTGCTCAAAGTCTTCCTCATGCACTCCAAAAGCTGTTCAAAACAAAAGAAGATTGTTAAAATTGACATTTTTCCTAAAAAATTTTTTTTAATTACAAAGGGATTTTTATTTAGAATTTACACTAAAAAATTGTGCAAGTGTGCAATACAACTTTAAAAGGAACAATGACACAGGAACACACAAGTGATTCAAATCCAATTTTTTTAAAACAGTTACACAACAGCTGAACTCCAGAGCATTCTACCAACTCAATTTTAGATTCACACTGTTTATAAGCAAAGTCATGTTGAGAGGAAACAAATGAATTCGACGTGGGCAACTACAGTGTACAAGTGATTTGTCATTAAATCTTCTCCAAACTGAGGGTCAAACCTGGTGTCTGCACGTAACACATCCCCACCTCTCTCAAAGAAGGATCCTTACTTTCACTGTGTAAGTGAATAAGCTGTGTCACAGAAGTAATTTATTGCCATTAATTTCCATCTCTGATTTGTAAAAATGTAACTTCAGGTGACCTCTGCTGACATGAAACAGATTTGCATTTTAAAAAAACCCAAACATTTAACATTAAGAAAGTAAACTTACTTTCTGCAAACAAGTCAGGTCAGAATCCCTATGAAAAATTTTATCCATGGGGACACTGCTGTTGGAAGAAAAACAAACAGGAATGTTGGAGAAAGGAGCCACAGGTCTTGACTGAAACAATAACCAACATACAGCAATTCCAAAGCGGCTGTTTGTAACAGCAGTAGACACATACCTGTGGCAAAATCTGTACTTTTCAATTATCCACCTTGTTTTTTCAAATACTAATTCCCACTGAGGCTCCTCCAACATCTGCTGCACTTCGAATTTGTAGGGCAGGCCTGCAGTCAATGGAACATCATGGTTCAGTGTTTCTAGTACGCTCCATTGTTTTGTTTCTCATTTTAGTTTTAGGTGCAATCCCTTCCCTCCCCATAACTGTTCCTGTTTATTACTGACTGCAGAAGCCTGTAGTTCTGTTACTTGACAACATTAAGGAGGTTAAAGCAAAAGGATGACGCCTTTTGGATTCCAAATTTAATTCTGGTGGGAGTAGGAACAAATCTGTTTTCCTCCCTGCCCTCACCAATTCCCCAGGCCATAAGGAAGGACACAGAAATCTACAAAAAACAGAGAAAGAGAAAAATGAATTGAGTGTTTAGTACCACATTTGTAGTGGCAAAAAAAAAGATTTAAGTGATTATTAAGTGAATAAAAAAAAAGTTTGGTTTTTATGTATGAAGGGGCCACTGATGACTACTGTTCTCCATTTCAGAGGAATTTTGCTCTGAAAGGAAGAAAATCTTCTGGTTTATTGCAGGTGGGGGAAGAGGAATTTAGCAAGAAAATTATTTGCAGGTAACAATTCAGTTATCAAAAATCAGGGAGAAAGAAATAAGTCATTTCCAAAGAGCTAGAGGAGATGCCATTTTGTAAAACCTTGATTTCAGGAGCTAAACAGAAATATGGAATCCTCTCAGACAGAAGAAGTAAGTGACTACAAAAAAGTCTTCTAAGGGCAAGGAAGTTTGTCAGTAATTGAACTCCTCCGCAAGGATGGGATGTGTGGGAAATGAGGATAAAATCACAGGACAATCAGTGTGGTAAACAGGAATTAGTGCACAGATGTGGCCACTGCTCCACTTCCCCCAGGACTGTGCAGTGAATCTCCAGGCAGATGGTCTCCCTTGCTTACTTCCACAGGAAAAAACAGGGAGAACTGCTGGCTCACATGGCCTCAGCTACTGCTGTGCCAAGAGGACTGGAAACCTTGGAGTGGGGATGCAAAAACGAGAACTTTATAAATAGAGGGAGGGAGGAGGAGAGAGAACAGGCAGCTACCAGAACCATCTTCTGTTATCAGGGGGATGTTCCTCAGGGAAAGAGCAGAAGATCTGATCATCACTTGAAATACCATGAATTTTATATGGTGTGTTATTAACTGCTCAAGAAAGGAAAAGAGCACGTTTTCACGAAATGCCAGTGACATTTTTAATCACACCCCTTAGGATGCGGTTCCTGCCAGCACACCCTTTCAGCTTCCCTAGCAAGTTTGATCCTTTGACCTTCTGAATGGCACATTAGTTGAAAATTAAGGATTTTTGGCCACTGTAGCAGCCAATTCTTTGCTATTTACTTCTGTTTCCTCGAGCAGAGGATCTGTTCAGAATGTTGCAATGCAGTAGAGCCCACATTGTACACGTGAAACAGTTTCTCAGCTGTTCATAAGGATTCTGCATGTAAACAGTGTGCCTTGTCCCAAACCTTTCACTTCTTTCACAGATTGTGGAAAATATTAACACAAAAGAACAATCTTCTATCTATTCCTATTTGTGTATTCTTGTCATGACAGCAGGGACAACTTTCAGGATCACTCTTTCAGGGAAATTCCTGGGTTTGTCCAGCACACGTTACCAATATAAACTATACCATCATCGTACCAATACAAATACATAAATACCTATTTCTCAAGTTCAAAAGCAGACATTTTTCCCCTCAGTATCCAAAAGGAAAAGGATAAAATAGATGTACTTACGGTAGGAACCATCAGCACTGAGCTCGTCACTAATGACCAGACAGGTGATCTGGGAATATGGCAGGGGATTATTTCGGTTGTAAGGGCTTATGATCATTCCAATGAACATGGCACCACCCCTGGAGAAATAGCTCTAAAAAACCAAAAAACACACAGAAAACCCACATACAAAAATCCAACCTTTTTCAGAAGAGGATGCTGAAATCTAAAAACCAGCATTTATGTCAATTTATGGCTGAGCTGATTCAGGATTACAGCAATAATATGTACTAACAGTGTAAATATCACAGAGGCTTTGGGGGGGTTTTTTGCTCCAGGTATGTTTTTGCTGTACCTGGTATTTGGCTTGAGTGTCAATGTCTCGTATGGAGGGGTTGGGATCGAAGGCTGGGTGGGAATGGTACCATCCAATCACCTGGAATCCTCTGGCAGCCAGCGTTTCTGAGGCCTGTGTCTGGGACACCGGATCCATCTCACACTGCAGGCCTGTGCTCAGGCTGTTGCAGGGCTCTGCTGCACACACCTGGTAAAGAAACCTCCAGATGGATAAATGCAACAAACCTCCATCAGTTACATAAAACTTCATAAACAGAATTTTAAGAATAATTTACCAGATCTTCCTCATAATTTACCAGCTCATTTTCCTTCACAATTGAACATAACTAACATTTCAAGACTGCAGTAATTAACTTAGATTTCATATATTTAATTAGGTGCCCTTCAGAAATAAGTTATATTTACTCAAATTATATCTATTATCATACCAGTTTTAATATTTTAGAGAAAATGCAAAAAGACAAACACTTACTTCCACAATTTTATCAGCTTCAGAGTACCTTCCACCCAGCAGCCCTATCACTTCTGCCAGAGACACGTGAGAGTGCTGGAAGGAGATCAAACAGGTATGAAAGAAATGAGATTAAACAAGTATGGACGTCCAAGTTGTCTAATTTCTCTTGGTTTTGCCCTGCACTCAAGTCAGTAACTTCTCAATGACATTTAGAAGGAAAACTCAAAACAACTAAAACCTCTCAAAACCCCATTGTTTCCATTTAAAGCAAACAGAAAAGATTAAATTTGCTTATATAAACACACCAGAGACGTAGTGCAAGGGTGTAACAAGTCCATAGATGCAGCCTGGGCACTGCTGAACAACTGCACAACCTGTTGTTCTTCAAAAAATCCCCCCATATTGCTTTGTAAACACTAAATCAATTGCCAGACTGGTAGAAAATGAAGCCATAGATCTCAGAAGGACAGACTGTCAGAAAGTAGCTTTAAGCAAATTAGATTTAACATGTGACAGAGTAATAAGTAGTACAGCAGCAAAACTCTTATTCATTTTCCTAGAAGGCACAAAATAAAAAATATTTATCTTTAGGGGCTTTATTTAATGCTAGGTTCTCACTTCTAGGTGAATGAAAACAGTACTGGATTTCTCAGTCTTCCTGAGAAGACTTCATTTAAAAAAAAAAAACCCACAACACAGACGTCATAACTTCTTGAAAGATAAAACTTTATCCTCACCAAATCCATTACTAGAAGTGCTTCAGAAGACACTTTCACCTTAAAAGGTTCCTGAAATGATAAAGACAATAATGAGTATAGGAAAAGTAACCCAAGTAACGAAGCCTCCTTGGTAATTCCCTCAGAGGTACATACCTGCTTTTCCTCCGTGAACAGACAGCAGGGTATCAGCTGAAAGGGATCAAAGGAACTATAAAATGAAAGAAAATTTCTCTAAAGATGTAGGACAGTCAGGAAACTTTTCAACTTTCCCACTGTCACCTCAGCTGAGGAGGAATAACCTTGTTTTCTTCACTGGATTTTCTCATCCCACACTAGGATGACTTCTACCAAATACAGAAACATCACTCCCCACACTCGTGAATTCCAACAGGAAACATGTGAAATGCATCCAGGCTATTTCAGACCATGACACACACTAATGCTTTGCACCTTTCCAGCCTGACACAAGACATTTGTTCAATCTCTGGCAGATCTGTGCTGGGACACGATGCACATCCAGTAATACCTTTTGGTTTGTCTTGAACCTTTAGAAGATTTTGCAGGTTTCAGTTTTTCTTCCTCTCTCCTTCTTGCTAATTCCTCAGCTGAGAGATGCTAAGAGGATTTAACAAAAAATGAAATGTCTTAATGTCTGAAGTGCTGTTTCAGCAGTGATTGCAAAGCCAGTCCAAAATAAATTCCTGATATTATTGTCCTCTTGATATAATTTGTGTGTTACAGAACTACTGATGGTGGAGGCAATAGCCATGAATCAGGCAGGGTGGAAGGAGTGACAATCAGAGACCAAGTCCACAAGATGCCTGGTGAGAGAATCTCATACTAACCCCTCTTTAGGGATGACTGTTTTCAACCTTTATTTCCATCCAAATATGTAATTTGCAAGAAGTGTTCGAATTATTAATCACAGTTACAGGTAATTACTAAAGGTTGCAAATTAAGAAGGTTTTCTATACAAGAAAAATAGATGTTCTTCACTTTTCATATAATTTGAAATTGTAGGAATGGACAAGTATTTTCTTTCCAATTCTCCCATAAAATATTTAAACTTGTATGAATTTTTAAAACACTTCATAAACCACAGAATTTCTGGGGATATTGCTAGTAGCAGAATTAATATTAGGAACTCATTATCACCTGCATAATGAGCACAAAAAAACCATATAGGACTGAAAAAATAACATTTAAATGTTATTCTCTCATCCCTTTGAGTTATTCTCTCATCCCTTTTTGAGTTAAGGCACTTAACTCAAAAGCAATGGATCATGAAATCTCCTACAAGAGGAGGCAAAGAGCTTTAGGGGCATAAAACTCCTGTGTAAACACCAACTTTACTTATCAGCAGCACGAAAACGTACCAGCTACTGCATTACTTTCAAATTACTGCTTCCACAAGAGAGGTTAAGTCCCTATGACACAGCTGTTCCCTTGCCTGTTTGATGCAACACCACCTGCCAGCAATTAGCAAGAACTAATTCCTTAAGGAAAGTTAAAAACACAGAAGGGTCACCTCAAATGTCTGTCCTTCCAAATCCTTGGCATCACACCAGTTTCCCCAGGGGTCTCGCACTCGCCGCCTTCTCGTGCGCTGTGGCAAGAAATCACCAAGAGTCAGGGCTCTCATCCTGAAAGAACTGCATTTACCCCAGCTGGGCAGCCACAAGGACAGTGTCCAAAAGGGTACTGCCACAGGGATGTTACCAACATCCCGGAGTTCTGTAGACTGACTCAAAATATCATCAGTGGAGCTTTTGGATTTTAAGGCCTTTTGGTGTTCCATGGAAGCTCAGCATCCCTGACAGCAACAGAGCACTGTTATCCAGCTTTGAATTCTAGCTCAGACAATATACAAAACTATAAAACCAGGATGTTTACATCCAGTGGATGCTACAGGTCCTTAGATTTCAATTTATTATATTTTTAGTGGGATTGATTTTGTTTTTCCTCTCATCAACTGATATATTTTGCTGTGAAGTGCTTAAAAACGCTGCATTACAAGTGAATATGCCAATTAACTCTGGCAAGCCTTGGTAATTCACATAGTCACTACTGCACTTAATTGTGCGCATAAGGCTCTCAGTAAGCCATATCCTACTATATTTAACAGTTAAAACGCAAGTTAATCACACACTGCAAAACACTTCAGTATGAAAGCTGGACAGACTTTCCCCATCCGTGCTGCCCCCCGGCTCCCCCCGCAGGCCGCACCATGGACTGCAGGCGCTGGGCGAGCTGATAGGCTTCCACCGTGTCCTTGCCTTCCCGGGAGCGCGTCCTGTCGGCTGCCTGGGGCCGGTTGTACACGGCCTGCTCTGCAGGAGACACAGGGGACACACTCAGCACTACTGCACATGCAGGGAGGGCGGGGGTGAGTGGGAACGGCAAATGCCCTCGTGAAAAAGCCAACAAAAAAACCCCCCAGAGGAAAGAGACATCTCTCGTTGGTCATAATTCTGTTATTTTTAATACCTTTACTTCAGACAAAAGGTATTTGCAAGACATTGCTCCTCTCCCAGGTGACTGTCAATCAGCTTTAGACCAAAATCCATCCAGACTCTAAACCAACACCAAGTTACAGGTGTATACACCCCTTAAACATGTCACCTGATTTTAACATTTGAATAGTTTAAAAACTAGCCCTAAGGACGAAGACGGTGTTTATTCAGGAAATAGTTAGCATTCAGTGTGGGAAAAGTAACAATAACTTGCATTTTGTCTTACAAGGAAGGAGGGCAGAATTTCAGATACAGTGGGTTATCAGAAAAAACAAATAATCCAACACTAGACACACAGAAAAGCACAAAACAACCAGCCCACCAGCTCATGTATGGTTAAACATGAGAGAAGGGAAAAAAATAAAGAAAAATTAAAAGGTTTTGTGTAAAACCAAAAATCCATAATCCTGTAAGCAGGTTACAAACTCCTCCAGATTTTCCAAGGTTATGAGAGAATCTGCTCAGAAAGTCCTTCCTAGCAATGACAATCGTGTGTCCTCTGTGTGAGCAGCGCACCCTAACGTTAGGCAGTCCTTCAGCATGACCCCAAAACAGGCTATTTATTGGTTCCCATAGAAATATCCCTACCACAGCCGAAGTTAATGGCTCCTATCAGCTCCAGGTACGTGTGGATCCGGCCAATGCAGTTGACGTCGCCGCAGTTCTTCAGGCCCGGACGCACCGAGGTCTTGTTCAGGTACTTGGGTTTACATCTCTCCCTAAAATCAAATCCAGCCCGTTGTCAGACAGCAGAACAAATCACGGGGGGAGGAAGGAATTGTGTGACTTTAACTGAGGTCCTGTTTTCACTCTCTATGCACTTACTGCTTCCTTTTAAACTGACACTGAACCTTTTCAGTTCAACACTTCTCTGAGCATGGAATTTTAGTCTTTCTTTCACCCACAACAAGCTGCCAGTGCACAAGACAACCGAGAGGGGACTGAATTGAACTCAGTAATTCTTTCTACTTAAAAGCAAGCTAAGCAACAGAGCAATCACACAAACCAAAATGGCAACACGACAAACTGTTTCTTGAGTCTGCTGCCACAAATCCCTGTGGTTCCTTACACCTGCTCTTTAGAGGTGAAATATAAAATATTCAAGTGTGCAAGCACTACTCCAAATTGATAGTTACTTTGAGGTGTTCTTTTGCTCAACATCATTTGTTCCAGCACAGACTTCTTGCTGCCCTTCTGTGAAGGCAGTGCCCCAGTGCTGCAGACCTCACCCCAGAGTCAATGTCACCAGTTATTTTGAGGAACCACTTATTACAACCGTTCTTACACACAGGATGGCAAAAGTTGGAAGAAAGTAACATAACCAAAATGCATGCAGCTTGTTCTGATACATAATTTTCATAATGCTTCAAAGTATTTTCATTGCTTTGCTTTCAGAATGCCAGGAAAAAAATGGGAAGATGAAAAAGAAGCATTAATAATGAATGCTGTTCACTGGCAAGCTACCATACAATAATTTTGCTCTTTTCAGAAGCTATTAATACTAAGCAGTGCTTTAACTACAACAAACCAGGACACCTTAATCACTTATTTCAGTAAAAGAAATCAATGCATCTTACCATTGATCCAAAATATAATTCCTGATTTTCAAGTAACGCTCTGGTGTCTTGGCCTGGCGCCCTTCAAAGAACTCGGGAATAGCCTGCTTTTCCTCTTCCAGAATGATGCTCCTGTCAACCTCCACTTCTTGGTCAGGGGGCTTCAGCTCCTCTGCTTCCTCTTGATGATCTTCATCCGCTTGGCAGGGAGAAGGAAAAAGCAAACCATTGTCAGCTGGGTTTCTTTGCTCCTCACTGGGGTCCTGAGTAGTCGCTTGTGCAGTACCACGAGATGTTACTGCTCCTCCTCGTTCAGCTTTCTCAATATAATTATTGTACTGCTGGAAATCTAAACTCAAAGATTTATCACCATTCAGGTGCTGGGAACACGCTGCTGCCACAGCAGGAAATACCAAGGCATCCCCTGTATCCTGCCTGGTCTGCTGAGGATCTTCTTTAGGCAAAGCAATTGCAGAACTGTGTCCAGCACATGACAAACCGTGTTCCATTCCTTCTGTTTCTTCAACTGGACTTTTTGGAATAACAGGTAATTCAGATTTTCCAGTTTCTTGCTGGAAGGTAGGAGAGAGCAGCTCATCCATGTCATCAGTTATGTCTACTTCTTCATCATCTGACAACTTTTCAATTTTCACTGCATTCAGATTGGGATCTGCACGGCCTCTCAAACTTCCAGTTTCTGCCCTTATCCCATCTTCCATGGGAACACTGCTTCCACGCTGACTTCGCTCTTCTTTTTCAGAATCACTATTTTTTGCCTTAGGAAAATATCAAATGCTTTGAGGAGGGAAAAACAAAACAATCCTATCTGCCTCCCAAACAATCAGAACTATTTCATTTGAACAGCAGATATTCTGAAGTGGTTTTTTCCTTATCTTAGACTTTTAATATCGTTTAATCCACTGTAACTGACTTTGCCACAGCATTAAAGGTATACTTTAGCCTAAGTGTAAATTAACGTGTATTTCCAGTCACAAAATCCTAGAAAATAGTTATTTCTTCTTAAATGTCCCCGAAATCTCAAGTGAGGTTAAGGCTAAAACTACAACACACAGCAAGGACAGCTGTGTAGTGGAAAACAATTTTCACACTAATGAAAAACAGTGTAAGAGTCCACAATTATACTACACTTATTGTTTAGTTATACCAGCAATAAAAATACAGATTATTCTAGAAATTTGAAATCAGGTCTGATTAATTTTAAATCCGCAAATAAACATAATCCATTTTTCTGAGTATGGGAATAAACAGAGTATGTGCTTTGCAGCAAGTGCCCTGAAAAGACAGATTAAAAGCCAGCTATACATACAACACCACACTTGGCAAACTGTTTTTGCCAACTCCAGAGATCCTCCATTTACCTTGTTCCTAAAGTACTGCCGAGCGTAGCTCTTGACTTGCAGGACAGTTCGACTCCCGATCAACTTGGCGATTTTTGTCCACCGGCGGCCAAATTTCACCTGACACAACAAAGCACGTTGAAGTCACCCAAACTCTGACATTCCAGACATTGCACTTCATGTGCCAGAAGGGTTTAAAACCTCCATTGTTCATTAAAATGCACCAACAGTACAGCAAACTCATAGTAAAGAACCTCACTATTCGTGTTCTACCAGGAGGGAAACGGCATCCAACAGTAAGAACTATTGTTATTCTTCTTAACTAGAGCATCTTTTCACCCTGTTCAGGCACTGTATAAATTATGCTGCCTGCTATCCCAAGGAATCCCACTGAAATGAGTCTGCGCTTTGGCAAGCAAATCCTATTACATAATATTACATATAATCTCTGAAGACCTTACAACAGTAGTTAAAGGATTTCACTTTATTTGCCCTAGCAACACACCATACTTCTACTTCCCATAGTTAAGGACAGCATTGTGACTCTGCAACTCATAACCCTGAGTATTTGAGGTATTTTGTGCTCTCCAATTGTAATCAGCCTCACATGAATAAAATCTGGTAAAGAAAACCATTCTGGGTTATCATGACACTTGGTCAATGGCAGTTATTTTTAACATGTTAGAAGGAAAAAAGCAGAAGCCTTAGAAGAACCATAACATGCTTATTCATATTAACTACTCTCTTAATTAAACAAATGAATTAAATTAAAAATATTACATCTATAAACAAACTCACCAGTCCTTGTTCAAACAGCTCTTTTTCCTCCAGTGTCCACTTCAGGGAGCAGCCAGGTGGTTTTGCAGGTGACCGAACCCTGGGAAAGCAGGAAACAAAAGTTGGTGCTTTCATAAAAACAGCTAGTTCTCCAGTCCCAGTAACTCAAGGCACCTTCTGACAGGGGAACTACTCCCCTTCTTTGGTAAAACTAAAAGTACTGTTTTAAACATGAATGTATAAAATGTATAAACATGATAAATAGAATACTGAGAATCAGCTTCCCCACACAAAGGAAGGTTCAAGGCAACTCATTATTCATCAGTGACTAATGGTACAGAAATAAATAAATAAAAGCAGCAAGGTTCAGGAAAAAAAGCCAACTAGAATTAACAATTTTTTTTCATAAGGACCACTGTGCAACAAAAAAAACAAACAAAAAACCAAACCAACAAACAAACAAAACCCCAAACAAACAAACAAAAAACCAAACAACAAACAAATAAAAATAACTAAACACTCCCCCCCC
>VZRE01006779.1:408472-435453 GCA_013396775.1 Cephalopterus ornatus
CCCCCCCCCCCCCCAACCCCTATTTTACTGTAGGCCTATTATTACACACAATATTTCTTCCTGTTGAAAGGTCTTTTACATAATATTGCACAGCCAAACAAAAGGAACTAAGGAACTGTAACTTCTTTTTTTTTTTTACATAGTTTCTGGTAACTTAACATAAATCAGACACCACACTTAAAAATGCAACTCAATCATTAAAAGGTACATACATGACTTTTCCAGTTTTCTTATGAGGGCTGCAAATAGAAAACAAAGTGAAAATAAAAGTTAGTGATTGTGATGCTGTTGCATATCTGAGCAAATAACCCTATTTTAGGAGGACTTCTCATTTCTTCTCATTTAATTTTTCCCAAGCACAACTTACCTTTTCACAGATCTTTTCTCCACTTCTTTTTGGTTGAGCCATATTTTTTCAGAAAGTGATTTATTAGATAAATAATACCTGAAATAGTTGCTAAGTAACTTTCTAAAGCATCAGAGATATTTGTACATGTGAGAACTCTAATAATCATATAAATTATACTGGTTCAGAATTACCCAGCTATAGAAACAAATACGGCAGTTTCTGCAGCAGTATTTCTTCAATCTACCTACAAGGTGGCAGGGCTTCAGTCGCCTTAACAGGAAAAGAATAGTGCAGTTCCTTTGGAAACAGGAAGTTTTCTGTTTTCCTACAGGAAAACATGAAACCAAATCAGCAAAAGGATACTCTTCTTCCAGCAACATCTTCTCAATGACAGCCCGGTTTTCTTCACTAATGCTGCTGTCCAACGTCCAGGGCTGCAAACAACACAACTGTGTTTTAATACCTGAATTCCCCAGAATATATATATAATACTTACGAAAAGTAAGGAAAAAGCATTGGTTAAAAACCTAAAGAGCATGTACATGGAGGGAAGAGCACACAGCAGCTGTGATAACCTTGCTAGAAGCACTACTCATTTAAAAAATACTTACAAGACTGTTGCCAGTTCTCCAAGATGAATCGAGATAATGATCCTGCAGCAGGCTTGATGCTGGGTTTTCATGATCTCTGAAAGAGATTCCAGTGTTCAAGACAACTGCAGTTTAATATCAAAAGTGTCATTGAGTCCCATTTTCTCCACTTAACATTTCTACAGATTTTGCCCCAGTACGGTAAAAACACCTTCTCGTAAAGACAAACTTGTTTTCCTGCCAAGGAAAGCTCATACTTACACAAGGGTTAATAGTACAGGGCTGTTAGTATCATGGAATGGTTTGGGTTAGAAGGGACCTTAGAGATTATCTCATTGGCAGGGACACCTTCCACCAGACCAGGTTGCTCCAAGCCCCGTCCAACCTGGCCTTGGACACTTCCAGGGATGGGGCAGCCACAGCTTCTCTGGGCAACCTGTGCCAGGGCCTCACCACCCTCACACGGTTCCCAGCATCTAATCTAGTGCTCTTAAGAGAATTCATCCAGTTTAAGCTTGATCTTTTCTGTAAATAAGTACTTATTAGAGATCTGTCACCGATTAACATCATTGATCAACTTCCTTTCATTTTCATGCAGCATAAAATCTGCTTAGTAACGTAAGTAATTACTTGTTTAAAAAATCTTTACTTCCAGAGCATTCAGACTGTTCTAATGACTAATTAGCCCTATATCCCCTGCAGTGCTACTAATTAAAACTCATCTACTATTCTGAAATGCTTTGTGCCAGCACTTCAAACATCTCTTTATAGGATATAGAATAAATCTCCATGTACAGTCAGAAGCCTACAAAACTCTTGCTTCTTTTGGAGCACACCAAGGACAGGGTGGGATCAACACCCCCTTTGCCCAGCAACCTGTGTGCAGCAGTGGCAGGTGCTGCTCTAGGACAGCAAGTCCCTGCTACAAACCTGTTGTTCTCTACCAGCACCTGCAGGTGCTCTATGTGAGGTGTTACAGTCTCTGCCTGTTCACTTCACCGTTGCTTATCCATGGATTTGCTGAAGCCCAGAAAGCCAACTGAATCCTGGGCTGCATCCAAAGGACCATGGCCAGCAGGTTGAAGGTGATTCTTCCCCTCTACTCTGCTCTTGTGACCCCACCTGGAGTGCTGCATCCAGCTCTGGGGCCCCCAACATAAGAAGGACACAGAACTGTTGAAGCAAATCCAGAGGAGGCCACGAAGTTGGTGAGAAGACTGGAGCACCTCCCCTATGGCGACAGATTGGGAAAGTTGGGGTTGTTCAACGTGGAGAAGAGAAGGTTGTATGGAGACCTCACAGCAGCTTCACAGTACCTGAAGGGGACTACAGGGAAGCTGGAAAGGGATTCTCCATCAGGAACTGTAGTGACAGGACAGGGAGTACAAATTGAAAGGGGGGAAGTTTACGTTAGGTATTGGGAAGAAATATTTTCCTGAACGTGGTGAGACACTGGCACAGGTTGCCCAAAAGGTTTGGATGCCCCATCCCGGGCAGTGTTCAAAGCCCGCTTGGATAAAGCCTTGAGCAACCCGGTCTAGTGGGAAGGGTCCCTGCCCACGGCAGGAGTGGCACTGTATGATCTTTGAGGTCCATTTTTAAAGATTCTCCCAGCAGCCTCCGGGCGCTGTTCCGGGCTCCGGGAGATCCCTTGGCAGCAGTTCTGTGCTCTCCTCACGCCAGCGCTCCCACAGCCCCGTTCCCTGTGCCCTGCCTGACGATGCTCCACACCGGCGCTGCCCCCTCTCCACCGGCATTCCATGACACTCTAAGGTCTCTCCCCGGAAAGGCGGGAAGCGCCCGCCCAGGGCCGCCCCCTCAGCAGCGGCTGCCCCCCACGACCCCCGCCCGGCGCAGGGGGACGGGCCGCGCTCCCGGAGCCCCGCGGGACCCTCACTCACCCCGGCGGGACCCCCGGATCCCCCTCGATGTCCACCTCGGGCTCCTCCGCCGCCGCCATGACACCGGGACGGCGCTATCGCGGGAAGGGGCGGCCCGACGGCGGCGATGGGCGGGCGCGGAGCGCAGAGGAGCGGCCGGGCGGAGCCGGAGATGGCGCTGGGGTAGGCGGAGCGCGGGGCGGCTGGGCAGGGTGGCGAGCGGAGGGACGGGGCCGGGCTGTGAGGGGACATGGGTGTGCTGAGGGGACTTGTCCGGCCTGTGAGGGGACATGGCCGAGAACTGAGGGACGTGGCCGGGCTGTGAGGGGACACGGCCTAGCTGAGGGACATGGCCGGGCCGTGAGGGGACATGGCTGCGCTCGGAGGGGAGGTGGCCGGGCTGTAAGGGGACATGGCCCAGCTGAGGGACATGGCCGGCCTGCGAGGGGACGTGGCCGGGAGCTGATGGAGCGTGGCCGGGCTGTGAGGGGACACGGCCGGGAGCTGAGGGACATGGACGGGCTGTGAGGGGACATGGCCGAGAGCTGACGGAGCGTGGCCGGGCTCTGAGGGTCACGTCCGGGCTGTGAGTGAAGGGGTGACGGTCAGGCAGGGGCTGAGGGGCAGCGCGGGAGGCGGCGGCGGGAGGCTGGAAGCGGAGCCCGTCCTGGTGAGGGGCACCCCGAGTGCTGGGTGCAGGTCTGGGCCCCTCACTGCGAGAAGGACATGGAGGGGCTGGAACGAGTCCAGAGCTGGGGAAGGGTCTGGAGCATGGGGAGCAGCTTGGCGGGGCTCAGCCTGGAGAAAAGGAGGCTCATGGGGGACCTTCTGGCTCTCTCCAACTCCCTGACAGGAGGGTGCAGCCAGGTGGGGCGCGGGCTCTGCTGCCAGGGGACAAGGGACAGGATGAGAGGAAACGGCCTTAAGTTGTGCCAGGGGAGGTTTAGAATATATATTGGGGGAAAATTCTTCACGGAGAAGGTGGTCAGGCATTGGAAGGGGCTGCCCAGGGAGGTGGTGGAGTCCCCGTCCCTGGAGGTGATCAAGGAACAACTGGACGTGGCATTCGGAGCTCTGGTCTGGTCGACATGGTGATCAATCAAAGGTTGGACTCGATGATCTTGGAGGTCTTTTCCACGCTAAAAGATTCTGTGATCCTGGAGGCCTGCACAGGGCATACATCCCTTTGTCCTTCAAGCATGTGGTTCCTTCATCTAGAGATGGCAGCACAGGGCGTTGTGTGCGTCAAGTTAAAGTGTTGCATTATCGATACCAAAAAAGCACAGTTTTGTTCCCATGCATTCTTAAATCTGTGTTTCATTTCACAAGAAATATTTTGGTGTTTGTGGTAGCTGGGCTTTTAATCATATACTGAAGGGAAGAGTTGAATATCATTACTGTCCACTCAAGAAAGTGTTTTTGTTTATATTGGTATTGTCATCTCAATACAGATATTTTGAATCAATAAAGTCTGTTGCAACCTTTTTATTCTGAACATTTCCTCTTTATGCCGGAGTGGATTTGTAAGTGAAATTTATAAACACCAAATGTGATGGTTTTTGTTATCTCTGCTTGAAAAAGCAAAATCTAGACAAATGGTAGCATGAAAGATAGAAAGAAAAATAATGATTAATAATTGTTGTAGTCCTAGGAATACCTTGCATAAACAGTGCTTAACCAAGCTGTCCAAACAGGCTGATATTCACAAATATATGAAAAGTTATCTTCTACCTTTTCTCTTTCCGTAAGTCTTGATTTATATTAGAGGCTGTCATATACAGTGTGTTTAAGACTTTTACTGGAGTTCCAAGGATGAGATTCATGAGAGAAGCAAAAGACTGATCAATACTCAGAAGTTTAACAGTGTCTAAGATCCTCTTTCTTGTGACCACCTTTGCTAACTTAATTCTGCCAGCCCAAGCATAATTCTCAATCATACTCTGCAACAGCACTATTCAAATTACATTAAAGAGAATTCTGCACTTAAATTTAAAAATTTTTTTCTTTACATCTTCATTTTGCTATCAACATTTTCTTTCTCAAAAGTGCTACAATTTGAGCCTGATTTTCTGTTTTATTAAATTCTGCTACTTGCAGTGGGGTCTTTCTGAGGCTGTTGGCAGCCAGTAAATTTGCTTTTTCTCCTCGTGACCAGCCCAGGAGGGAATTCACAGCACGGAGGTGCCCGGCCTTGCAGGCGCAGTGCAGGGCTGTGTTTCGGCCTCTGTCCAGGGCATTGATGGAGGCCCCGTGGCTCAGGAGGAGATCTATCAACTCACTGTGTCCATGCTCTGCTGCAATATGCAGGGCTGTCTTTCTCCACGTGTTCCTGTCATCAATATTTTTATTTTCCCCTGAGGCCAAAAGAGTTCTTATGGTCTCTGTGTCTCCTGTCACGGCGGCACAGTGCAGAGGAGTGCATCCATCCATGTCCTTAGCCTCAGCTCTCCCTTTGTTAGCTAACAGCACTTCCAGCACGCTCAGGTGTCCTCTCAGAGCTGCAGCGTGCAGGGGAGTCTTCTTCTCCTTGTCCTGTGCATTGGGATCAGCTTTAGCCTTCAGGAGCATCTCTGCCATCGTTTTGTCTCCTCTCTCAGCAGCAAAATGCAAAGGAGTCTTTGACTGTTTGTCCTGAGTGTTCACGTGGGCTTTGTGGTGCAGCAGCTGTCGGGCAACATCAGTGTTGCCTCCTTGACTTGCCACGTTCAAGGGAGTAACCAGATCTTTAGTGACAGCATTGATTTTGGCCCCAGCATTGACTAAAAGCCCAACTAGTGCTCCCTGATCATGGAGCGCAGCAACATGGAGCGGGGTTTCGTCGGCTTGGTTCCTGAGGTCAGTGCCCATCCCTTTGCGCAGGAGCAGATCCGTGATGGGAGCGGCCCCAGCCCGAACTGCCAGATGCAATGCTGTGTCTGAAGCAGGAGTTCTCATTCCCAAGTTTGCTCCCTTTTCAATGAGAACTTCTGCAGACTCTGCTTTGCCCATTTCACACGCCAGCAGCAAAGGAGTGTAGTGCATTTCATTGTGGGCATTGATATCTGTGCCTCTGTCAATTAAAGCTGCCACAATACCAGGCAGATTCTTCTGTACAGCTCTGAAAAGAGCTGACTCCATTATTTCAGATGACAGATCTTTAGAATATTCCAGTAGTATTTTGAAGATGGATGGGTGGTCGCTGTTGAAGGCTCTTTCAACCACGTTCGAGTCAACACTGGCTCCAGCTTCTAGCAGTATTTTTGCAGTTCTTTCAGACCCCTGAGAAACAGCATAACTGAGGGGAGTCTGTCCTCTCTCATCCTTCTCATCTGGGGTGGCACCAGCCTCTAAAAGCATTTTGGCCAGACTGCTCTCATCTTTAAGAGCTGCCATATGCAAAAACCTGTGCCGGTTCCTGTACCTTCTTGCCTCTTCTTTCAGGAGCATCTTCAGTATGTGACTGTGGTTATTCTCTGCAGCCAAATGAAGGGCTGTCTTGCCTTCCGTGTCCAAACTGTGCATAGAAGCACCACCTCGGAGAAGCACCCTGACTGTGTCACCATGGCCTCCCTCAGCAGCCCTGTGCAGGGCTGTTCTCCCTTTCCTGTCCTTCACACCTGTCTTTGCACCTTTGCTGATCAAATACTCCACAGTCAGTGGATGTCCATGAGCAGCTGCAACATGCAGAAGTGTTTCACTGGTAGAGTTTAGCGCAGTGATATCATTACCTTTGAGTGTTTTCTCTAATTCAGAGAGAGAGTCTTTGGCAACTGCAGCAAAGATGTCAACATCAGCACCATCTTTCCTAGGCTTTGCTGTCCTTGGAAATTGAGTTTCTTTTCCTTTCTTCTTAGTAGCCCATTTGTGCTTTATTCTTCCAGGGCTGTCTTTTCTCCCCTGGTTCTGTTTGCTGCTATTTTCAAGCCAAACCTTATCTTTTTCAAGTAAATACCCAACCAGTTGTCTTCTGGCATCTCCAATGCTTTCATTTACTTCACCAACATATTTTCTTATCTTGCTATAAAGTCTTGGCTCCACTTGCTTTAAACATGGGTAAAAAAAGAGCCTGCAGGCTCGTTCACCTTGAGAAATGAGTATGTCTAAAACCCGAGAGTTCTTTTCTGTTCGTGTCCTGTAGAAACTCATGACCATCTTTTTTTCTGGGGTAAAAATCCTGTTGGCTATGAGCCAGTGCAGGAGCTGGTCTGGGTCCTTTATGCCTTCCACCAGCTCTTCCTTTTTAGTCCTCAGGACTTGGATTGCATATGGGTTTGTAAACAGGCTGCTTGAATGCACCATCATATTGCTAATCAAAGAGTGAATTGAGATGTTGTGGGAAGGTAAATAGGAAGTAGCAAGGCAGGCTCACATAGTTTCTTTCTTTTCACAGAACTATGAACAACAACTGTTGTAGTTCAGAGTTAAATCTTTAAAGAATGAGAAAGAAATCAAAACTCCCTCACCTTTGGGTCTCTAGCTGTTGGAAGTCCTTTGATCTCCTCTGTTCTTCCTTAGCAACAAGTGCTGTTTAATAATAAGAGTCTGTGATATGTGAAGATATTCCAGTTGGAAGGCTTCTTCCAGATTTTTTACACATAACTGGGAATTAAAAAAAGAAAGCTTTTGTGAATCTGATATTTGAATAGAAGATATTTGTTTGTCGAGTTTCTCTGTTCCTCTGGCCAAGCTGGTTTTTGTAGGTTCCTAAATGACCCGTCGATTACACAGGACAAAGGAAAGTTGACGGCACAGTTACTGTTGCCATGATCACACCCCTGGTATGACCTGAAATGAGAGAGTCCACACTGCCGGCTATGGAGGTGAAAGCCCTTTAAAGGAATGAAATAAAAGCATGAAGAGCAAGACAAAAAACAAACTGTATAAGCAGCTGGTTATAAGAAGTGATCCAGCCTTTCTAATACGAGCTACAACTGCAGTCTATGGGGTATATTTAACTTAAAGGCCAATTATCTTGTCATTCCTGCTCTAACCCGGAGTCTGTCTGGAAGTTAATTCTGTTACATGAGGTGGATCAGGGTGTGTGATTCAGTGTGCAATACTAAAAGGATAATTAGAGCTTAGAATCTGTGCACATGTAGAGTCTTCCATATGGATGTAGGACCTTGGAATCTAGCTGTAATTAATTTAATTTATTGGTGTTAAAAATCCTTATGGAGATAAGGACGTAAAGTAATAATTATCTACACATTTTGAAACCAATTGAGAGAGAAAATTGAGATTACAGAGTTCTGGAAGACCTAGAAGTAAAATTATCCCAAAAGCTGAAAGCATGACATTCTTTAAGGAAATGGGAATTTTTGCCATCAGTTTCATAGTTCAGTGCCCTTTGTGCCGGGTCCTGCTGCCTTTGCATGTATTTTCTTTAGTAGTGTGTACAGTGTGACTGTTAAGATTTGTAATTTTTTTCTGTTGACTTTAATTTTATAAGTGAGATTGCAAAATTTATTCTATTAAAAAAAAAAAAAAGTTTTATTGAAGAAATAGCCAGGAAAGGCAAGACTTTTAATATATATTTTGAAAGCCAGCCAGGTATCAAGTCAGCGAATTTGACAGCCAATTTAAGAGCCCAGTAATTCCTCTGAAATGTAAAGAAGGGCACTACACCAAGAATAGCAAAACCTTTGTCATTTAGTTAATGATTGTTAACTCATAACATGGAAACCCGTGGTTTGTTGTAGGCAGTCAGGAGGACTGAATTTTGTTCCCAGATCTGCCAGTGACTCAGTCTGGGATCTGAAAATTATTTAGTCTTCAGATTTGACTTAATAAAGTACTGAAGATCTATCTGTGCCTTGAGTAAATTAGTCTTTGCTTAACATTTGGGGAAATGGGGTCTACTTGTTGTCATGATTATTCTTCCCATGCCAAACACAAATAACAATACTTATCACCTCCACAGGAAAGTTGTGAGTTCTGGCAGTGGCAAATGTTAAGTGAGTGCTGAGCAGTGTTGTTAATAGAGATGGCACGGGAATTTTTAGAACTCCTGCAAAAATTTACCAAAAGCAATGGTGATATTCTTTAAGAGTCTGTTACTATGGCAGTGATCTCCCAGAGTTCTGAATAGAGATTTTCCCTGGTAAGCAGTCCTGGTACAGATGGAAGGTGCAGTTCTCCTCACTGGCCTTGAGGAGGAACATCTGAACAATATTTGCAGGCACCATCCCTTTCAGAGCCACTCTGGGACTTTATTTTGGGAAAGTAATAAGCTGCAAATGACGTGTTATGAGATGCAAATCGCAGTCTTCAAAATATAATTATGCTTTTTTTTTTTAAGAAAAAGTTCCTCATTATGAATATGTGACTTAGGAGGAAATTCTGTCTTTAACAAGAATCACAGTTGGCAAGAAAATTTTGGAGGCTTATTGTATGAATTCATTTTTAAAAATTAGGTTTTAAACCCCTTATTTTTTAATTACTATTTTAACTACTTTTAGAATTAAGCCTTTGTTCCAACAATGACTTCATAAAGAGGTTCAGAATTGGCTATTTGAAGGATGCTTTTTTGTTTATATCTTTTTAACTTACTAACTCACTTTATTTGACATGCAAATGTTTTAGAAAAGGGAAAAATATTCAGGTTCCACACCTCTTCTCCTGTAATTAAGTGCATGAGGGTACAAATGTGTGGGATCAGCAGGAAGCTCTTAATTAAAAATCAAAATGGCAAAATTTAATATTACAAAAGATCTAAGAAAAGAAGTAAGTTGGAGAAAGGAAGATGCAAATCTTTGGCTTCTTTGTTATTTTTTGTATTTATTTGTTGTCTGAGTGGCATAAGGTGATTGAGTTTTTCTTGCTAAGTACTTCACAGACCTCTTATTTCTTCTGGGCTTTTCAGCTGCGTGTATCTAAGGACTGGGTTGTTAGGTTATTCTAAAAGGTTATTCATTAGTTATTTAAAAAAAAAATTACTGGCTTTGATAAATTTACAAATTTGAAGGACAGGTGATGCTACTGATAGGAAAGATCTCAGTTTTTGCCTCTGCTGAATGAGTGTCCATGCAGGGAACTGTTCCACTCCAACTTGAGCCAGTTATTTCTGAGGTGCAATCTCAGTTTTGCCACTAACTCGTGTCCTTAGGCCAATCCCTTAATCCCTGTGCCCTGTTTACACAAGCATTAAAAAAGGAAATTTTTTTCTACCTCACAGACACGTCCTAAGTGTTTATTACTGTTGGAGCAGTGCTTTGAAGTTATAGAGTGCTTTGAAGTTTCTGTCCTTTGAAGTATTGTTTTCTGACTTCTCAGCGATGAACATTTATTTCTTAAATTAACACGGCCCGTGATTTCTGGCTTATTTTACGTTGCCATGTCATCATCAAATATACGTTTAATTTTCTCTATTTTAATTTCTCCAAGATGAAAGCAACCCGAAGTACACCCTGAGTGTGGTTAGAGGGACTGAGAAGGGATGTGAGGCACCTGCAGAGGTCACCATTCCTCCACCGAGGCTCTCGCCGAGCTGGTTGTTGGAACGTATCTCGCTGTGGAATAACCAGTCTGGAAGAGATAATAAAGCCAACAGCATTATCCAGACGTGATGAGGGATGGAGAAATATCTCTGGGTAATCAAGGCATTTTCCTTAATAAACGTGGCTTACAAATAAAGCTTTGTTTTGGATAACCAGGAATCTGAGTGTGGCCGAGCTGGTTGAGGTTGAACTATATTTAGGTATAGCTGGATTGAGAAACAGCAGTGCTACAAGTGCTCGTGGTGATGATTAGAGTGAGCTTGACTTATTATAACATTGGAGGAGAAGCTGACTAGTCAGAATGTCTGCAAGAGGCCAAATGTGGTGCTTAGTTTTGCCTAAAGATGAAGTGCAGTAAATTAGGCGAGTCAGAAGGGGAGCTTTGGTGCTGAGTGATCAGTTTGTGTCAGTCATATTTCTGTAGGGAGCAGGCTTGGGGCCTTCCTGGGGCTGAGCAACCTCTGCCCTGGCTGGTATTTAGATGGGAGGTGTTCCCTAGGAAAGTGCCATCCCCTGAGTGGAATTGGCACAAGCAGAACGTGTGGATCACAGGGGGCCTGAGCAGGGCTGCTGAGGAGGGGAAAGCTGAGCTGCTCAGCCTCGTGTTCTGTGTCTGACTCTGCTCCTCCTGCAGCTCGTTGGCAGGACAGAGCCTCCACTGTGGGGCCTGTGCCAGGCACGGGGCTGGAAGCAGGGACCTGAAGAAGGCACAGGTTCCTGGATGTGTCCACTGCTCAGGGATGCTGCAAAGTACTGACAGTGCAACAGCTGGTGTAACAACCCAGATATTTTATTCCATTTCCACACCAAGTCACAGCTTCATCCCAACCCTGTAGTGCTGTTTCCTCAAGCATAAACAGATGAAGATCACATTGTCCTGCACCCCTGCATTGCAAACTGTTCTTTTTCCCAAAGGTTGACATGTACTTTTATGAAGTTCCCGACCTGGGGTGACTGTGAGTGGATAACACACACCTGCAAAGTGCCCACGAAGCAGGAGGGCTGGATCCAGCTGCAGGAGTGAGGCTTAAGGAACATAACTCACCAAAGTGAGGATTAGGATTGTTTTCCAGTTTACCATGAATATATCAGTGAATTTAAGAAGAGTGACCAAACTACTTAGAAACTACTTTTTTTGCCATTCAAGTTTTTGAATAATTAGGTTTAAGTATTTTTTTCAAACTTCTTCATGGAATTACTTGCCAGGGAGTTTTCTGAGAAGCTGCATAGTGGAGGCAGAAGGAAAAGAACCTTTCTATTTTAGCTTCACAGAGCTAAAGAAAAACAATGTTTTTGTTTCAGAACATAATAAATAAAAGTTGCTTTGAAAGAGGCAGAAAAAAATGTTAGTTGTGATATGATGAAATATATATTTAGTTATTTAGCAATTTTCATAATAGAAAGTTAAAAAAGAAATATTACAATTTTTGTGTCTAAGTGATGAGTATTACTAGTTATTTGTTTCTATACATATTTACTCTGCAGAAGTCTTTACTGTCACAAGCTTAATTTAAATTTAAGAACTAATTTGCCTGTCAATCTATTGACTAAACATGGAAACTAATACTGATCTTACCAATAAGGAGTTAGCATTTTCCAGTTCACTGGCTTGAAGCTGTATCAGTGTCATCATTTTTATCTTATAATTTTAGAACTTTAAATGTGTTCTTCCAGACCAAGGCTGGCAGAAAGCAGTTATGGCAAAACATGAGCCCTCCTATCATTAGAATAAAATGGAAATGATGTAAAAGTATTGCTGAGGCAGCTTTGAGGATCAACAAAACCAAATGGAGAGAGGGCCAGGGTTTTTCTCCAAAATGGGCAGATTTTTTTTTGCTATTTTAAACCAAGCAAGCCCTTGTGGTTTTGAGTCAGGAACAGAAACTTTGTCAGTGACATCTTACAGAGGAAAATACCTCATGGAAGTTCTGTAGCTGTTGAAGACCAGGATCCTCCTCAAACCCCCTGTACCCCACGGGCTCACCTTACTGGCAGCATTGTCCCCAGGAGGTGGGGATGGCAGTGCCACTGCAGCTCCCACAGAAGCCTTTGGCCAAATTTGCTTTGCTTTGTGGACAACTATTCTGAATTTACAGCTGTGCAGAAGCAGAACTCAGTTCTTAGAGAAATCTATCACCAGCATCTTCACTGTTCCATCTATAGCATTTTCTCAGTCTTTAGACAATTCAAATTACTCAAGCGGCTTCCTTGTGACCACTTTTTAGAAAAAAAATGGTGTTTTTCCTTCCTTCTCCTGGAAAAAGCTATGGAAGCACTTGTTTGTTTGTTTGTTTGTTTTGATTATTAGCATTTCTTGTATTCCAACCCAATTAACTCATTATAATCATCTTGGATTTTTAGTTGCATTCACTTTATGTTTGTTGTATATCAAAATGAGGTTTAATTTCCTGATGTAGCAGTGCTAGAAAGTCATGGGTATGGAATTGTTTCTTTCTTAGTAATGTTTTAGTCTGTCCGTAATTCTGCATTTTAGTGAGTACCTGTTGCTCAGTTTCACAGTATTTCTCATTGCTAGAAGGTTTTCTGGGGCATATAGATTTAATTCTTTCCCATGTTATCTCCTTTTCCCAGTTCTGACAGTTCCTCTGTCTTCTGTTTGAATCCTCTGGCTCTGACTGTTTTGGTTCCCCCAGAGTGTGTCTTGTATATCGGGATCTGGATTCCTGCACCTCACTTTAGTTCCAGTTCAGCACAGTGTGTAATTACACATCCACCACTGCAGGGACGTGCCTCAGTGCAGTGCAAGTCTGACTCCCGGACACTTTAGCAGGACATCAGCACCTCCTGTCATTTCTGAATTCTGAATTCTGCTTTAGCATTAAGGAATTGATTAATTGGAGCACTGAATCTGGACTTCAGCTCCACTCCTGTCTCTTTGACTCCATGAGAAACACCCTTGTTGATTTGGAGAGCTCCCTAAATCACAAAGTCCTGACAACTCCTCCAGATTCATGGTGTTTGCTTTCCTTGGCATGTCCCAAAACATCCTTCTCTGTTGGGCTGCACCTGTGATATTCCAGCAGCTCCCTTTGTTCCCAAGCCATTATGTCTTCCTACTCAAATTTCCATTCAAAGGGTGATTCATGCAGCAGGGGAAAGGCATGACCTGGCTGCCCCCTCAGTTTCCATCGCTCTGCACATCATGTGCAGTCTCATCTGAACCAGAGCCTTCATTTCAGACTTCTCCATTCCCATTCCTGGAACTAAGTCTTTTATTCTTTGCTCCTCTAATCTGCACTGTGAGCAGAGAAATATTTGCTGCATAGAGTTTTGGTCACAGGAGCAGCGCAAACACACCAGTATGGATTTTGGTTTCCCTTTTCTCACAACATGGATACACACCGTGGGTACCTGTGCTGGAGCTACTCTGTGGACAAGGCACAAGTTTGACTCATTATTCCAGCATCCTTTTTTTTTTTTTTTTAATAATAGTTTTCATAATTTGAATGTTTGGTTCTGATGTGCAGCGGCAGAGGATGGCACACCTGCCCCAACAGTCTTTACAAGAGCTGCATCTCTTCAGTCTTCCCTCATAATGCTTTTGATGTCTTCCGCTGGCCATCTACTGCTTTCCTTTTCATCCTTTGAATTTTGCTACCTTATGCCTTTTTAGGTCTCCTCCTCCACCACTATCCCTTTGTCATCAACCCACTCATTGACAAATCCAGTCTCCTTTACTGTGCAGTTGAAGCATTCCCTATTAGAGAAAGTTTTAAAATTTGATGGGAGGGTGGGTTGTTTGTTTGTTTGTTTCTATGTTTTTTGGTTGTTTTTTGGTTTATTTTTCTCCTTGCCTAAATTGCAGTTCTGCAAAAAAAAAAAAGACTCTCAGGGTTAAATTGAGTTCTCTGAGACTTGTGGAACTCCTGCCAGGTGATGTGGTAGGTGCTGAAGATGCATCTAGACCTACTGAAGTCCACCTGTAGGTGTATTTTTATATTACATGGTTCCCAGTGAAGCAAAATCTTTGGCTCAATAAGCGTAATAGTACAGAGAGCAGTAATATGCCCACTAGGGATTTTAGAAGACACAGATTAAGGAAAGAATAGTGATTTTTAATAGCTAGAATCAACCTTCTTTTTCCCTTGTGTCACAAGACAGAGGGAAAGCTTAGTTTCAATTAGAAGTTAATATTGTGTCATGAAAATGGGATAAACGTGACATTAAGAAGTCAATAGAAGGGATATTGTAGTGACAGCTCAAGTGCTATTAGTGACTTCATGTTTAATTCAATAAAATACCTCTATTTAAACATCATCTGAGGCAGCCAGAGCTTGCAATAGAATTCAGAGTAAACCTACTAAAGAGTGCATGTGGCCATGGCACGTTTGCTAGAAATATTGGCAAATTTAGCTTATTTGTAGCAGACTCCATCTCAGATTTGCATTTTCCATACTGTTCGGTTTGGTTCTTATATTACTTTTCCTTTTTGAATCTTTTAAATCAGGAACTATTAAACATCTCTCATGCTCTATAGGCTTGTTTCTGTTAGTTTATTTTACAACAGGTTGCATTAATGTTGTCTAGATGTGACTTTCAGTTTTGTATGGATTGGCATCAAAACTGCCAGGATGGTGGTTTGTTCCCCCTTCCCTCTTTTACTCACTGGCATAATTTCCATCCAACAAAGCTTTTCAAAAATAAGGAAGGAAAAGGCCTTCCTGTACAAGCTTCCTGTGAATCCCATCCAGATATAAAAGACTTGTGTAAAAGCTTGGCAGGCAATCCCAGCATATGCCACTGAGTGACTTCCTTATTTTCTGCTGTCATTCCACGTACAGCAAATGAATCTGAAAATCAGAGTCATTTCCATTCATTTTCGAATCAGAAATTGTAAATGGTAAATTTCCTATCTGTGCAGAACGCCCACATTTTAAATTCAAAGTTTTGAATGCTGACAGCATTAGTCATAGGAAATCCTGTATGAACATCCAGCACTTAAGTTGGACCTTCCCCTGGATCACACCATAGAAGGAGTTTGCAGGAAAACATTCTGTTACTCTTAAATACTGCACTGATTTTAACCCTTTACCTGCCATTGCATGTGTACATGTATACACCCTCCCCCATGAACACAACAGTCCTTAGTGTTTGCTACTCAGAAGAAAAATAATTTGAATAAAAACATTTGTTTATAATATTGGATATATTAATATTCATGTGTTAATTTTCAGCATGAAACTGCATAAGAGAGTAAAAATGGAAAGCTAAAAAAGCCAAGGTAAGTTTGTACATTAAACCACAACACAGTCAGGGCAATAATCCCGCTGTGTTGCACAGGATCATTTTCACATTCCAGGGGTGAACCAACTCTGACAGTTTCCTTGCCTTTATTTCACAGGGGCCATTTCTCAATGGACATAATATATCTTTAAAAATAAAAAAAGTTCCTAGTTATCATTTTCATTTAGTGGGAAAATCCCACACATGTTGAGTTATTGTGGAACAGCTGGCTTAAATTAAAGCTTCAGACTTAAGGAAGGAATCTCAGAGCATAAAGTATCAAATAATAGCTAAATTCGAGGTTGGGATGAGGCTTGTGATATTAGGCATGGCAGGCAGATATTAGGCAAATGGACTCGAAGAATCACACCTTTTTTTTAATGTGGTGAATCACAGTACTATAGTTTTAGCTTGAAATACAGAAATATTTAAACATAGTTTAATACAGTTTAGGAAACAAATCAAAATACATTTTAATATGTCATTGTTTGTATCTGAGAGGCTTTAGACTATGAAAATACTGATGGATGTCCAGAAAGGAAATAGAAAGTGATTAAAAATTCTCAGTATTTGAGAGTTCTACTTTTATTCTGGCTCTTCTTATGAGTTGCAAGAGCCTTTCACAGATTTTTTGGAGCTTCATCATTACAAATAATCGTTTTTGGTTGTAAGGAAAAAGTGGTAATTTTTCCTGGCTACATGGAGAGTTTCTGTTTGTTTTCAACCTGTACTTATAAAACTTCTCTTTTTTAACTCATAGACTCAGAGAGTCATTGAGATCAGAGAGTAAATCTCTGTGAAGTCAGTATTATTCTGAACATCCAAACCAGAGGGAGGATTTAGGCCAAGACACAGTTGTTTGGTTTGGGGCGTTTCGGTTTTGGTTTTTAAGCCAAGACATGGAGCGCCTGGAAGAAGGAGAATTGAGCTCAGTATTTCTCTTCTGCACTGTGGGTCTGAACCAGCACTTACGGAAAATCGCGTGTGGGACTAAGGAGTGGCTCCTCATGTAAAGCTGTAGGTGGAATTAGAACTCAGATTCATTGCTGACTGTGCTCTGGGCTGAAGGGGTATCAGCTGAACCCCAGGAACACTGAGGAATCTGGGTTGATCTCTGTGTGGTAATTGCTGAGGCTTGCTTGTTCCTGTTTCTATACAGTTGTAAAGACAAGGAGTTTTATTTCTCCCTGATTCCCTTGGATCACCAGAGCCAGCGTAGAAGTCAGACCCTCCTGAAGAGGCAGGAAGGGTGAGATAGTTGGCAGTGCTTCCATGGATTTCTGGGGCTGCGCTCCTGTGCTTGGGGTAGGCAGTGTGTTCCCAAGGGGATAAATGTGAGCTTTTCCTTCTTAGATGTGCCAAAATACTGAGAACTAAATGTCAGGAGAGAGCACCACTAGAAAGGCTGCAGAAAATCAGGTGGCACTACAGTGCGCCCACTTCTGCAACTGAGCTGCTGGTCCTCCTCATTGGCAACAGCCTTGGGAACTGGGCTGTTTGTAACAGAAAAAGAGTGACTTCAGAAGATCTTTCCTTCCCTGATCTTATTACTTTGTTGCTTTTGTCACCAGATGTTGTCACTGTTACCTTTAGAGTTTGACTGGAACTGTAGCTGGCTTTCGTAGTAGCAAATAGGTGTTACAGAGGCTGACTGGGAGAGCATTTCCTTAACCAAGTTGCCACATTCAACCCACAGCAATAAACATAAACTGAAATCCAAGCCTTTCTCGTGTTGCCAGCCTGGCATTTCCTGTCCAGGGAAAAACACAGAAGCAGTTTCTGCACGTAAGAATGATAATGCAGCGAACAGAGGGGGGCCAAGGAAACAGCTTGAAATTAATTGTGGGTGTGGTAGTGTATTTTGTAAGTAAATTCAAAACAGACATGGAAGCCAATATCAGGAACATGTGCAAGAAATTCCATTTATAAGGCTTTGGATAATAACCTCACTGCCCTCTTAAAAAATTTAAAATATATATGCATAAAGTTAGTCATCTAACAAAAACAGTTTCATAAGCAGGTACAGTAAGGTCTCACAGTTCTTGTTCAAGTTAATGGGCGCATGAAAAATGTTCCCTGTGAAAGTCAAACCACGTTTTATGGCTTTGTCCAGATGGGAAGTTGAGCTTGTTTAACCAAAAGTGTGAATTCAAATTAAGTTAGTAAAACTGGTGCAAAATCTGCTTGGGCATTTTTGTACTGTAAATTAAATTGGGATGAATTTAGGAGTTCTGACTCAGTCTGTGGCAGTTTGGAGATTGCCTGTGGCAGCTGTGAGCATTTCTTTCAGCAGATGCCACATCCCCACTGCCTGTACCTGCATTTATGTTCCACCTCCCTTGTTGCCCCCCATCATTTCAGGTCTTCCTAGAGCTCTCTAGTTGACAGAATAAGGGAAGCAATGCAGGTTAAAATAAGTATCCTGCAATATTCCAAAAAGCACTACCAGCACAAGTGAGGGAGTGGAAAAGAAGAAGCAAAGGAGGAGGGAAAAGCTGGCTGCTCAGGCTGGCACCGTATAAAAAAAATACTTATACACATCAAAGCAGAGCTCCCTAAGGCCAGGAGGAGGATCTGTGGGTGCTCACCTGGCAGCAGCAGCCCTTGTAGCAGTAATGGCCAAATGCTTTAACTCCTGCAGTCCCCAGACTGGCACAGAAACCTGAACTGCTTCCGTGGGAACTTCATAAAGCACCACAGCTAAAGCTTCCCGAGGTCCTGCAGCGAGGCCCCAAGTTGTATCAAAAAGTAAAACTGTGCATATTTGTGTACCAGTTTGAAACCATCCCTTTGAAAGAACTGGAGCTCTGTAACCTTCTTATGAAAATAAAAGTTTAGTCTGAAGCTAAGATAAGGAAAAAAAAAAAAGGCTTCTGGTACAAAATGTTTTGCCCTTCTGCATTTTCTTTCTTCCTTTCTTTCTTTCTGCTCTGGAAATTCTGACATCCCCATTTCCCAACATAAAAAAATACAATGGTTTTTTAAACATGTTTTCTTTCCAATATTTATTAGTGGCCTGATTTCCAGAGCTGGGATATTCAGCATCTTTAGGGCTCATGCTATGTTTTTTGGTAGCTGTTAGTGTTTTGAGAAACAACCAAAGTGGCCAAATGTATTGTTACTTCTGCAAAATTACATGGGAGCAAAAGCTGTCAGTAGTTGTGAAGCATAGTCAGGGGCACTTCCCTAAATATACAAAGCTTAGGTGGTTTTTGGAGTGCAAAAGTGGGAAATAAAATCCAGAAGTCTCTAACCAAGCTGATGTATTAAAAGCACAGATCCATTTGCCCAGAGAAAAGTCGCTGCTTTGCTCTTGCACAAGTCACACTCCTGGAAATTGTGCTGCTCCCTGCAGTGCTGCTCTGGGCAGATACCGGTTAGAAATTTCTGCTTAGAGGAGGAGGGACCTGGGCAAAGAGCACTAAATTCTGCTTACAATCCGTCATTTAAAGGACATTTTCTGTTAACTTCCCAAGGGTTGGCTTTGCTTGGCAACCTGGCTGGAGATTAACTGTAAACTCTTATAGTGCCAGTCCTGAAGTCAGCTGTACTTATTGTATGGTTTTACAGAGTTTTTTTGTAATTCCGCATATTAAAGCACTTGGTTAACTAATTAGAATATATGTACTTACAAATACTTTATCTGGTTCGGTCAGGAAGCAGAGGGAACAACCAATCTGTACGATAGCAAAGCCAAACAAGAAAACTGGAGATGGGTTTTGCCTGGAGAATTTGAGTTCTTTTTCTCCCCTTCAGGTATTTGGGTCAGACACTTGGTGATTATTAACATGATAAAGATCATATCTTGTTTGGGCTCTGAGACACCACTGGAGGGTTCATAGTAAGCCTTATTTTTAATGACTTCTTGTGAGGAATTTTGAACAGTTAATGTTTGGGGATACCACAGTATTTGGATAGGGAAAAAAGAGTACATTATGTATGGGATGCAGGAGAGTAAAACTTTGCATAGGGAAATTGGTTCATCACAAACACGTGGTGGATGTTTGCAGAACTTCTCTGTTTAGTGAAGGGGAGTGTCTCTGATTCTAATCAGGTAATCGTTGCTCCCTGGTTTCATCCTGACTGGAGGCTCCTAAGTTGAAAAAAGCAGCCTGCTAGGGCCCAGGCACTTCACTGAGCAACTTTATCCCAATCACCCTGGAGAGGCCTGTGCTCTTCTGTGAGCCGGAGGGAGAAGCTGTGGTGCCTCCTGACCCAGCTCACTTCGTTGGATGTCAGGAGTTAAACTGCATAACTCCTGAGCTGTATCTCTAAAGTGTTATGGCTTTTTAAGTCTCACTTTCCAAGCTGAAAATAAAACAATCAGCAGAGCTTACAAGGTGGACGCAGCAGCTCACAATTCTTGCTACTGTTAAAAGTTCTAGAACTACTTTTGGACACAAATGAAAATGATCTTTCCATAGTTGCCAAGGGGCTTTGATTTGCAGACACACTTTGAGAATTGCATCACTTGAACTAGGCAGGCCCTGCTTTTAAACCTACCAGTGACCCATTGAGCAGAGATTCACAACTCCTTCAGTTATCTCTTCTGGATACAAGTGCTGTGTGAACGAAAGGCTGTGTGAGTTTGAACAGCAACACGTATGGGATTATCCTTGCATGGTGCAGGTTTTCATTGCTTGTTATCTGGGACACAGAGGTGTGATAACAGCAGTCATCTAAAAGCCACACCAGCTAATTCATCACTGTGGATGAGTTCAGAAAAATAGCCATGGATGCTTTCTTTGAACACTTAGTGTCCCCTGAAATAACTGTGGATATTCTATGACTAAAATGATGTAGGATCTCCCTATTCATGCCACCGATTATTTTAAGAATTCAGGGAAACTGGTAACATTATTCTAGTTTTACTACACTGACATCATAACACGTTTCATCTGAAGTCTTTTTTGGCTACTCCACCACCTGAGCAGAGGCTCCTCTTCCAGGCATCTGTGCAGCTGCTTCCAGGACTGTTTGCTTTTGAGCTCCATCTGCTGGAATTGTATCCTGTTTCCCACATCTTTGGTGTTATTATGCTGCCAGGTTTCACAGGAGTGGGTTTTAATTTAAAAGAGAATAAGGAATAAAGTTCATAGTTCAGAGGCTTTTCCAGCAAGTTGGTGGTACTTTTGTTTAAGGATTTGACTTAAAGATTTCTTGGAGAATGCAAGACTCAAACTAGAAAATAATAGTGAGGCTGAGGAAAACAAATATTAGTTCTTCCTCCACTTTTGTTTACAGAGTTAGTTTCTAGGTATTTTATAGAGATTTGGATTACTCAGGTCAGTCATGAGCTATCAAGTTCTGTAAGAGATTTCAAAAATAGGTTACTTGCTCATTTTTCTGAATTAGATTTCTGTTTTGTTTTCCCCGATGTCTGTTGTTACTCTATAACTAAGAAAATTAGCAGTGTTTTCAATATTTAATTAACTTCTTAAAAAGCCATTCTTCCCCATTGTAACTGTGCTTCTAGTGTTTCAGAATATTCAAGGACAGAACGGACCTTGATGAAAGTCTAATTTGATTTTTGTAGTTCCATTGTTTCTTAACAAAAATGTCCTGCAAGGAATAATGTGCAGCATTGGAAAAGGGGGCCCTGCTGTGCAAAACCACTCCAGAAGTGTTTCAGTAGTCAGAGGCTTTCACGGTGAATTATATGATGACTTTCTACAAGTTTTCTTTGTGAGAGGCACATTCTCTGTTCAGGGGACACATTATACTGTGCGTGTCACCAATAATGTATATGTGTAGAATTAGAGTTGCCACCAGCCCTTGGGTGCAGGTCTGGTGTTGGCAGAGCATGTAATTCTAAGGAACAAGCGCTTCTCTGGAAGAATTATCTTCCCAAAAAGCAAACCATCTGCATCTTGGAAGTTTCCTTTCCTTGTAAAGCTGATACCACTTTCCTGCCCTGTCCCTAATGCCAGATGTTCTGAAGGTATATTCTGTTTCATGATGGGTTTGTGTATATGGGAATTTCCAATATTATTTCCTTGCTGTCCAGCTGCCTGGTAGCAATATTTCGTGTTCACTCACGATGTTTGCAACTTTTTTTGTTCTACGTAGCCAATTTTGCCTGAACTGGTTTTAGTTCTTGATGTGGGTAACTCCATGCTGGTACACCAAAGTCTTGGGAATAGGGGCAGGGAGGAAGAGGTGGAGAACGGAGACAGGACCAGGTTTTTTTCAGTTCTGCCTTGTACTTTCCTGGCCATGGCACACTGCACGTCGTGGGGTTCTCCAGCAGTGCCCAAGCTTGTTCCTGAGTTGCTTTTTCAGAAAGCAATTATTGTAACTGCTTTCTTAGACTTCTGCATGGGACAAAATTGCCAGTCATTTCTCACACAGGTTTGGAGGGATATTGTCTGGATTTCCTGACAGCTTCCTATAAAATAAAGACAACTAAGGTGTCTCTTGGTCCTGACTTCACTGTTAAATGGGTATGCGCTGCCTTTGGCTGGTATTTAAAGTGCTCTGTTTTGAGGTTGGTATTTTTTAGACCTACTGATATGTAGATCACTGTAAGTAACTTCTGTGTTCTGAGACTGAAACTGCCTGGTGTGTAACTCTGTCCCACTGTAGAATAAGTTAGATTTTGCTGTTATTCCTATAATGACAAGTACTTTGGATTGAAAATTGTACAGTGAGTAATGGTGGTCAAACCCCTCTTTGTAGCTCACTTCTGTTCATGGGGATAGAAGTGTGAGAGTTTTGTTGGTTTCAATAGAGACCTAAATTCTAATTAATATTCCTGTGTCCCAAACATGTTGTTCTGATTAGAGGCTCTTTGCCCAGGCATTTCTGTGCAGCCTGCCCTGTTTGAAACCCTGCCTTTTTCTGACTTCACTTCCTGAATCCGTTGACAACACTCACAGCCAAACAAAATACATGTTCACAATGCTGTTATTTGCAAAATATTCCCTTGTGAGTACAGCTGGGGCAACAAAAAGAGTTTCTCTCTGAATCTCAGAGAGAACTCACTATTCCTTATAGAAGTGAGGCCCACAGTGCATTAGGCAATTTAAATCTTGGCAGTTCAGTAAGTGTTAAAACTTTGCATTTCACCGCATATAAAGGCAGGCACGGCTTTCATTGCCCTTGTGTGTATTGATCACAGAGTGATCTGCTAATATCCTGAGAGTGCTGGATTCTAATCTGGGCTGAAGTGAACCAGATAGCAACAGGCTCCCGGCCCACCACACTGTTTACAAAACACATGGAGGTGGAGGGAATATAAACTTACTTTGCCCTATCCTAGGCCTGATCCTCAATTTTGGTGTGGGACCAAAGAAAGGGTTCATCTCAAATTGCTCTTGGTCTCCTGTGAAACTGCACAACTGGCACTAAAACCCACCTTGCTTGGGAGATTCTCTGACTGGCCACCAAAAACTTGTCTCTCAGGAAGCAACCATTGCTCAGGGACTTTTTTGCCCTTGCTGCAGAATGTCACCCTTGGGAGCAAACACACAACTGCAGTGTCTGTGTGTGTATGAGGGCAGGGTGGAGCAGACTGTCACTCAGCTGTGTTTAATTAACATAGTATTTTATATAATGTATTTATTTTTTACGTAATTAGGTGATTAAGCAAAATGCTTGCTAGTAACATCTATTCCATAAACCAGTGCTGCTGAGAGTTAAACATGCACCTTTGCAGGTAATTAATCTCCTTGCCCTGCTTATTTTGCTAGTTGGCACTTGCTAAATCCCTGTAAAACCACACCCAGCAGTGCTGTGTATTATCCCTCTGCTGTCTATTCCTACATATGGTCAAAATCAACTTACCTTCCGGGTTGCTGACATCAGCAAAATGTACTCTTGGCAAACTCCAGAATCCTCCTAGTAACCCTTTGTTTGGTTGGTGTTGTTACAGTTGTATTCCTCTGACAGCAGCAAACACCAGCCCAGCAGTGCCTACCTTGACACTTGGACTGGGATGTGGAAGGAGATTACCATATTTTAAACATTAAAACAACCCCTCGTGATAAAACGTGTAGAATTTTCAGGGAAAAAAAGTTAAAGGGAAGATACTTCTATGCTTCCTGTAAGGAACTGACCCACAGTAGTTGCAAGGTCCAGGGTATCATTTTGATAACATTAAAGGTATGTATATATCTATAAAATTATCTAGTCGTCTTGTGAAGTGACCTTAACCAACACTGTCACTTCAATTAAAATTATGCTTATTCCTCTTCTAAGGAAAAAAGACTTTTTTCCTTAGAATAATGCCTGCTTGAGAATAATGGATTTCTAATATTTTCTGGCTGTCTTTTGATATCATCTACTTCCTCCTAGCTGTTTGGATTTGAACAGCAAGCAGGAAAACATCTAGTCTCCTTTAAATATGTTTATTAAACTAAATGAATTGGGTACCATGTAGAAAATCCTGGTATCAAACTGTTCCACACCCTCCCCCTCCCAAGTAAAGTAGCAGGTTTCTAAGCTATATCTGTATATTGTCATTGTACTAAAAACCAAGATTACATTAGAAAAAATACCTGGGAAGTGCCACGGAAGTTGCTGTTTTCAGCAAGTTGCTGGAAACAAGCAACAGGAGTTGCTGTTTTTCAACAAGTTGCTCTTTTTATTTCCCACTATGTTCAGTTTTCCCAGCTTTTCTATTGCCAAAAAGTTTAGAACCCAGAGTAACACCCAGAAGGGAAAGGATTTAGAGACAGGGGAAGGGTTATAAAATTATTTTACTGCTGACAGCATTGTCATAAATATTAACAAACAAGGATCACCTCCTACCTGGGAAAAAAACACAGGAATAAAGGTGAATATTTTTATTTTGAAGCCTGCAGCATTTTTTTGAAATACAACCGCTTGCCTTATCTTCTTGAGGGCATTAATTTAATAAAAAGCATGTCAGATCAAGTAGCCAGTTGCTCCAGTTATGGAACAGTTTCATTCCCTGGCTTTCTACCCCTCTCCAACCCTGCCTGAAGTCAGGCAGCTGTCTGAATTGGGCCTGAGAATGTGACAGCCGAGGCAGTCAGGCTACAATTGGGAAATACAACTCCAGGACAACCCAAAAAGTTGTATTGGTTTAGTGACCAGGATCTGGCTTCTCCCCATCTCCTCTCACTTTCTCCAGGACATGCCTGGAGTTACACAGCAAGTTCAGCATAATCCCTACCCTTTAGAGCCCAGCGCAAAGGGCATTTTCCCAACTCAGCTACTAGCAAAAAAAAAAAAAAAAAAAAAAANAAAAAAAAAAAAAAAGTATGAGGGGGAAATACATTTTAATTATTTTATTTTTCTTAAATATAATAGAACCTTCTAGAATTTTTTCCAGAAACAGAAACATTAAAAAATTATACTTTATTACAAATGGTAAACTCAGAGTGCTAAAAAAAAGCCTCTTATTTACAAACAATACTGGGCAGTGCCCAAATAAACAACATAAAAATAACTTACAAAGTCATGAAGTAGTTTATTGACATTAATCAACTTTCATAAAATAAAATAAAAAAAAGATATGTACATACACAATTTACTTGAAGGCAGGCAGAATAGTTCTTTTTTTTGTTGTTTATCAGCCTCCCACAAACCTCCCTCCCACTTTTTTGTTTGTTTTTTTTTTTTTTTCTTAAGGAATACTACATAAAGCAATCTACAGTTTCTATTGCAGTTTAACCTTTAATACTGAATGATCATCGAATGTTAGGTCCATGCAGGTCTTGGTCAATGTTAAACGAAGATCTGACATCTCATCCGAGCAGGAACAGCCCTTCCCGGCGCGGCGCCGGCCGCTCCACTCCCGGCTCCAGCCGAAGGCTTTGCCAGTCTTTCCACACATGCGCCTTCAGAGCACAGGCAGGACTCAGCCTTCCAGCCTTTGCCATCAGCTTTACGCCTCTGCCGCTTTGGATTTCGCCCGTTTTAGTTGTACCACAACATCACAGTTCCCGCTGAAGAGTCTCTTCAAAACGTCTGCAACTGCTGTGTGAGCATGAGCTGGCACCCGCTGTTGACGTGGTTCATGACCTTCTGCTTAAGCTGTGCAACCTGTTCTCTGAGCATGTTGGCAGTGGATGCCAGCTCTGAGTTCTGGGCTTTCAAAGTTTTCACTTTTTCCTCCAACCGGGCAATCCTTTCCAACTTCCTTTTCCGGCATTTGGACGCCGCGATTCTGTTCCTCATGCGCTTTCTCTCGGCTTTGATTCTCTCCTGTGATTCCATGTCAATGGGGGACAGGGGAGGGGTTTCCCCGGGCATTTCAGGTACAGTCTGTGGCTCCTCTTTCAGCGCCTGGAGCCGGGGATGCTGCACGGGCATCTGGGGGTTTATGTGGTGCTGGGGCGCGTAGCCCATGCTGTTCGTGTTGTAGCTGGGCGCGGAGTTGAGCGCGTTGGGGTTGAAGTTGCTGAGGTTGGCGTAGACGGGGGGCTCGCTGTGCAGGCTGGTGTTGAAGCTGGTGCTGCCGGCCATGGAGGACACAGGTGCCATCCCGCTGGTGACGGGCTGCGCGGCCGAGGTGACGCTGGGCAGCGTGTTTTGGTTGTGCAGCTCGGCCAGGGCCCGCACGAAGCCCTCGGCGAACCCCTCCTGCTCGTCCGTGACATTCTTGGGGCACAGGAACTGCGTCGGGGTCGGCGTGGTGGTGATCAGCCCGTTGCTGGACTGGATGATGAGCCGCTCCAGCTCGGGCGAGGCCAGTTTGAGGAGCCCGACGTAGGGCGAGGTGAGGATGTCGGCGTTCTTGTTCCTCAGGTGCGGCTTCAGATTGCTGGAGGGGTCGGACAGGTTCAGCGTCATGTTCTGCTTCAGCACCTTGGCGTTATTGTATCCGTACCCGCCGCTCTCCGGCGGCGCGAAGCCGGCGCTCAGCGCATCCTCGTAGAAAGTAGGCTCCATCTTTGCACTCATAGAACACAGTCCGGGGAGGGGAAGCTGCCCGGCCGCCGCTCAGCTCCCCGCGGGCACCCCGACCCTCCCGGGGAAGGGGAACGCGGAGCCGGGGAAAGAGAAACGCGGAGCCTTACTGGGGTGGCTGCTGCTGCCGCCGCGCTGAGAGCCCGCCCGGCCTGGCGGGGCGCCTCGCCGCCCTCCTCCTTGTGCTGGCGCTGCCGGGACGCCGCTCCGCCGCCACAAGTACTTTCCGTGGCCGGCTGCGCGCAGTTGCCGTTCCCGCTCCCTGTCCCGGCGCTCTCTGTCCCGTTCCCGCCCGCTCTGCGCCCGCTCCCGCCGTGCAGCCCTTCACTTATCAGCGGCCGCGGGCCCGCTAAAAATAGCGCATGATGTCACCCTGCGCGCTCCCCATTGGCTGCCGCCGCCCCGGCCCCGGGGGGGGCGTGGCCCGGCGCGGCGCGCGGGCCCCGAGCGGGTCGCCATGGCCACCCCCCCCGCTCAGAAGCTTCTTGAGCGCGCGCGGGGCACTGTGGGATGACGTAATGCCGGGGGGGGCGCGCGCGGGGCACTGTGGGCTGGCGGCGTTGTT
>VZRE01006779.1:435677-709506 GCA_013396775.1 Cephalopterus ornatus
ACACAGCAACCCGCCGTCCCCGCTGACCGCCGCCAGTCCCGCCGCGTCTGCGCCCGCGTTTGTCGCTTTGTCTCCGGGGTTATTTGTGGGTTGGTTTGTTTGGCGGCCGGCGCTCCCCCCGCGTTTCCGGTGGTGCTGTGCGTGTGTGTCCCCCCCCTCCCCTCCCCTGCCGCCCCCCCGGTGCTGTTGGTTCGTCCCTTCAGGCGGCGCTCCCGGGGAGCCCCACGTGGTTTCCCCGTCCCGCCGCCCCCGCGGCTTCCAGGCAGCGCCGGGGGCGGCACCGGGGCCACCCCTGCCCGCCCTGACCCCATCGCGGCACCTGCGGAGTCCCCCCGCGCCCGCCCGGCACGGTCCGAGCCGCGGGGTTCGGCGTTGGCGGACACCTCCGCCGCCGGCGCGGCTCTGCCTTTACGGAGAGCCGCGACGTCAGTTCCCGGCCTCGGGAATAACCGGGATAACACAGGGGGGAGTAAAACCCGACAGGAGAAGGCAGGGTTGCGAATGGGTTTCTCTGAACTCGTCCTCTGAGGGGAGGGGACAGCGACGGCCTAATTTTAGAGAGTGCCCCAGTATTGGTGTGGAAGTACAGGTTAGTCGGGAGGGAAAATAAGGGCTGGAGCTGAAGGATCGTGGTGGAGGAGAAGAAAAGTCTGTGCTGGCATGTTCCCCTCGGAGCAACAGATGGGAGATGTCTGGTTCGCTGGAGCCGCTCCGAGCGAGCGGCGTTACAGGGCACGGCTCTGATGAAAGGGATGCATTTGTCTTACCTTGCCCCGCACACACCCTTCGCTCCGGGAGGTGTGGATTTGGGAATGCTGACGGGCAGCTACCTCTGGAGTAAAGTGCAGCAGGTATTTGAGGGCAGGCGGTGACAGTGCGGGGTAGCACGGGGACGGACTGAAGGGCTGTGCTGGTGCGTTTGGTTGTCGACAGTGCAACAAGTGCTCCTTACGCTTCCAGCACAAAGTTCTTACCTGCTGTTGTCCAGCTTCTTGTGTGAGTGAAGAACTTGGTCTGTCAGCTTTAATCCCTTGTCACGATGTGACAAACTTATGTCCAGGTTTGCAAACACACTTTCAAATTCTCCAGTGTTATTTTTTTCCTGGATATAATGACATAATTACCAGTTACAGTATAGGAAGGAGCAATGAAGCAAACAGAAACACAAGTGGCTGTGAAAGAAAAGTGAATGTCCAGCTCCTCTCTTTGAAGTTGCTGACATTTTTTCCTCTCAGTTTTCCCGTGTTCCCACCTGACTTCATATGGCCCCACGGTGGGCACTGGTGTTACTTGTGTGCACTAACACATGCAGTATGTTCGTGTTAACAGTTTGTGGCACAAAATATAAAGTTTTGGTTGGATGGGGGAGCTCTCGATGTGCTGCTGGTGCCCACACAGCCCTCACAGAGGCAGCATCTCTGAGCTGCAGGTAACTCAAATTTCAGCTGCATAAACAGTTCAGCCAAACAGCCCTAAGTTATTGCACATGCATAAGAAAATCTCTGAAATGCATTAATGCAGTGAGTGCTCAGAGCAGTTGTTCAGCTCCTTTTTAATCTTTACATACAAGATAAATAGAGACCAGTGACTGGCTCTTCTGGCACCAGAGCCAAGGGGCATCAAATGGGACTGGCAGGTTCGGGATAAACCAGAGAAAGGTCTTCACAGAATTGTAGTTCAGCTGTGGAACTCCTTGGCAAGAGTGGACTGAGGGATTTTAAAGTGATTAGATGCATTCACAGAAGAGAAATCACTTAAGGCCTGTTGAATGCAGAATATCGCTAGCTCTGGAAATCCCAGGGCTGCAAATGACTTGTGCCAGGGGGAGCACCCCTGGTTCTGTGTGCCTTCCCAGGGATCTTGGCTCCTGTCAGACATGGCTATCTTGTGGGACCTGATGTGGAGGTCCTGAATGTGGTAAAACTCCCCCAGATAGTCCATAAGTGATCTGTCTCTGTGTCACCCTGCGGATTTTGTATTTATGAAGGGCTTGTCGCTGCAAGGAAGAAATTCTGGATGTAAGAAGCGTAAGTCGTGAATTCTTCGTAGTTTACTGTGTGGAAATTTTGAAATAAAAATTGCTTTAAAATTAAGCTAAAAAGGGATTTTTTTGGTGTGATTTGTGTTGCATAGGAAGCCATGCAAATAATTTGCTGTATAGACAAATAATACTAATAGAGTTTGTTCCAATTAATGATTGACATGTTTAATTTGTTAACAGTTTTGATGTTTTGTTTCATCTTTTGGGATTTTTCTCCTGCATGTTTCTTCTGTCCTAGAAAGCAAAGTTCAGACTACAAGGAATGCAGTCAGTGTAGCTTTAACTCTATTTGGTACAGGTTTGTACAACCTGAAAAACTGCCTTTATAGCCCCCTGATCTCAATGCAAGGTTTTGATTAACTTCAGCCAGGGTTGGATCATGCTGGAGGGATTCATTTAAACTCATTTAATTTAATTTTTTTTTTTTTTTTTTACCCTCCACCCCTTTCAGTTCTCTACTTCCTTCCTCTTGCAGAGGTGGAGTTTCAGGACTAGACATTCCAGTTTGCCGGGGACGTGTTGGTTCTGGGGCCTGGAGCTGTGGGGGACAGTCAGGCCACTCATTATGGTAATTGCTGCTCACTGGAGGTTATTTGGTCCAGGCTGGAAGAGTCAAGCTGGTCATGAAGGTTGAGCTCTGAAATCAAAGAGCTCTTGGCTGCTCTGAGGGGATTTTCTGCCTAATTTGGGACTGACTGGTGAGCGGGTGCTTAGGGAAGGCTCGGCTTAGATTTCAGCCCAAGCTCAGCACCCCAGACCCACAGAGTGGTGCAGATCCAGTGGGATCCATGGATAGTGATCCTTCATGGCCATTAGCCAAGGAGTTGGGAATTTTGATGACTGTGCCCTGATTTATTAAAGACCTATTACTGCAGGGCTTTCCCCCCCTCCCCGCTTCCTGATGTCCTTAAGAAAATATTCCTTTAGTAGGATGAAGGAACACTTACTGACCCATTTATAAACCAGAGCCATTTACATGTCTCAATAAACTAACTTGTGGGCAGGGATTGCCAATTGGATTTGTGAGAGGCCAACACACTGAGCAGCAGTAATGCAGATTTTGATTTATAAAGTTCTCTAATCAATCAATAGAAGCCTGAGTGAGGCAATCAGATAATCTGAATAATTAAATGCCTTTTCAGGGGCAAATTAAAATTTCTTATCCATACTACATCCGTCTAAATTATATTTGGTGTCCAGGAATAAATGGGGTTGTTGTTTTGTTTCACTCCTGTATCTCAAATGCTTTTGGGTTATTTTGAGACCATTTGGGGAAAAAAAAAAAAAAAAAAAAAAATGGATAAATGATAGTTTCTGCTCTTTTATATTGGAAAATGTGCTCACAGAAAGAAAATGCTTGTTTCCACAATTTAAATATATTAGAGATTTATATATTACATGTATTCTATATTAGATATTTAAATATATTACTTTCTTTAGACATATTAGACCATTTTGCTTTTCCCCCTCCTCAGAGATGTTTCCACAACATTTTTATTATCTAGAAAATAATTTTTATTATATAGATTTTTTTCCTTTTTTTTTCTTGTATGGTTTCAAATGTAATATCCTGCTTCACCTCTGCACAAAGTGAGTAAAAGTGGGAATTCCTGGATCTTCTCACACTGCTTTCCACTTGCTTAGGGAATTACTATAGAGCAGATTTTTCCCCAAGTGGGGGAGGTGAGTGTGAAGGGTCAGAAGGAACAAGTATTTTTCTTTCATTTACCCCATCAGGGCATAGTAAAAGAAGCTGGGAATCAGGTGGCACAAGGAACAGAGTTTCCTTAAGCCAAGTGGAAGTACAATAATTCCCAGGTCCTACCCTGTTCCTCAAGGTGTGTTTGCGCAGTCGGTTCAAGTCCACCCAAGTCTGCAGCGCACACAGGTGTGGCAAAGAGGTGCCACCTCATCCACCCCCGGCTTCCGTGGCCTCTCCTCTTGCTCTTTGCTCCCAGTAGGACTCACGTGGCCAGGTGGAGATCCAGGAACTGCATCTGGCTGAAATAAAAAGAAGTAAATGGATTTGAAGATACCAGGAAGGGGTGGGAATGCACAGGCTGGGGGGTGAGTGGGGAAAGAGTGGATCCCACTCTACAAGGAGACCAAAAGCTTGTCTTGAGCCAGTCCGCAGTTTGCACATGAAAAATGCTCCTCAGAACCACAGGCAGTTGGAAATGAATATCGTGTCCATCTCCTCCACCCTCCATTAGTCATCGCTGAACCAAGCCATACACATTCAGTCCTTTTCATCTCTCTTCTTGTCAAGCCCTTTGGCCTGTCCCCCTCACCTACTCATCCCACCAATCATTTTAATTAATCTCTGCATTTCTTTGAAACTAATAGTTTGTGGAATGGAGGAAAATGAGTAGGTTAGAGAGACAAGATTGTGGATGGTGGAGGTGGGGCAAAGTAAGGAGACTTTGCAAGACCAGTTGAGCGACCTCTGGGGCAGGACAGCAACGCTGTAAACACAGAGAAAGGCTGCACAAGTGAGGGAGGAACCACTAAAAACATCTTCCATTTTCCTAAGAATGCTGCCTGAGCAATTCAAACCTTGGATGTTTATGTGCAGCAACACATGAATGAGAGCTGTGATGTGATTGTCTCTAAAGTGGACGGGAGGATCTCTTCACCCAACTAGATTTATCACTGTTGTGCCTCCCATTCCCAGCTGGCTTTACAGAGGATTTCAGTGCTCACTGCAAGTGCTCAGAAATACATTTCTGAGTATGACTACAAGTAATGAACTATATATTTTTTTAATTCAAACAACTGTATGTATTTTATAATTTTTGATCAAAATTCTGAGCAAAGAGAAGTTGACGTTGTCTAAAGATGAGTCTGAAAGGAACGCTGGGGCCTTGCTTCCCATGGTTTTTAGAATCCCAGAATGGTTTGGGCTGGAAGGGACCTGAAAGATCATCTAGTTCCAACTCCACTGCCACGGGCAGGGAAACCTGCCACTAGAAGGATGTTTAGGATGTTACAAATCTCAATGTCACACCATTAATGTCTCTGTGTTCATTATTCCTATACCACAGCATAGCTGGTGCTCCAGGAAATAGAGAATGGGCAGAGTTCCCGTCCTGTGGAGCCTACAGTCGGAAAAATCCTCTACGCACCAAGGCGGCTGGCAGAGGAGCAGTTGATCTGCAGTGGGAGCCCAGAGAGGGAAGGTGAGCAGGAGAGGAGGCACTGGAGGACGGGTGGCATATGGGAAGCAGACGGTTGTGCTTGGCATTGTGAGCTGGCAGCAGGAAAAAATTCCCCACACAAATAGAAGCATATTGATGCTGAGTGGTGGGGAGGGAGATGAACACCTTTGAAAAGGTATTCATTATGTGTGAGGAGAAAGATCCCACTGGAAGCCTGCATTTGTTCCCAAATTACCGAGGTGGGGGTTTGCTGTGGAGAACTGGAGTTGGCTTTGTGGCACTTGGATATTTCCATAAACACACATTGAATTCAATAGTGTCAACAAAATGGATTTAGTTATGGTTGTCAATTGTGACTGAAAGCCCCAGAATAACTGGATTTAACCACTCAGAAGTAAAATAGCTCAGTTTTGATGAGGGTCTCCAAATGCTTGGATTTTTAATTAAAAAACAATCTGGCATCCTGTCAAAGTCGACACCTTGCTCTGTCGCAGCAGCTGTTGGCACAATGGGCTCCTGGCAACCTGGGATAAAGCCATGCTTGCAACAGGAGAAGGACAGGAAACGAATCTGCATGAGACCAAAACTGCCCAATGCAAAGCACCACCGAGCTCAGGGATTTCCAGGGAATAGTCAAGCTTTCCTGCCCTGTGCCATGGGCTCTGAATCAGACATGGACAGCGAGTCCTTGTTACTGAATGTCAGCAATGGCTGGTGGGTGAGAGATGTGAGGACACCTGTCTGGATTTGGGCAATGTCCCTGACAGGAGGAGCAATGAACAGGGAAAGCATTCACCAGTGAAAGTAGGTCCTGCAGGTTGCTCCCTCCCAGGGATTAGAGTGGTGGAGCCTGTGGGGAAGTTCACAGAGTGCCTGCTCACGTAATTCAAATGGAAACATTCACTCTGGATGACAGTCATTTGTGTTGGAGTCATGGTATGGGAGCAGTTGTGGTTGCCAAAGAGCCAAGGAAGGCAGTGCAGGGAGGAACGGGAATAGCCTGGGAAGGACAGTGCCTGGAAGCACAAACAGGGATCAAGTTTTCGGTTTTGGAGAAGGTGCTATGGAACTGCTTTTCTTCCTCAGTCCCAGCTGATAATAAATAATATGATTTCTGATCCCAGCTGAAGCATTACACAACAACAGTGTAGCTGCTCCCCCCTGGTCCAGGCAGCCCTGTTACCTCAAAGGGTGGGAATGTCGCAGTCTTGCTTTACAGCAGCCTCTTAGGACTTCCATAGGAGAAGAACCAGGATAGTCAAACCCCTCAAAATTGCTGTTATTTCCTCTTTTCTTTGGTAAAAATTGTATGCAGCTGCCAGCACAATATCTATACGTTGTCTTGTTTCAGAAGGAAGCAGAGAAGGAAAATTTAGCCCAGAATCCACATTGATCCCTACCTGAGATCCTTTTTTTTTTTTTACAATGGGCTCAGGAGCACTGTTCCCATGTGTGCTAGAGCAAATCCATGAACAGCCAGCAGTGCCTTTGGCAGATGCATTGTTCAGCTCACAGGACTGTTTACAGCCCGCTGAGAACATATGAAACATATAAAAAGCCATAACATTTAAATATATTAAAACCAAGTTCACAAGATCAAGGAAAATTTTCAGGATAAAAGGACAATACTAAAGCAAAGGCCTAAGGGCTATGATGGCTGTGAATTGAGATTCAGTTTGCTTTAAATTTTACTTTTTTTTTATGGAGCAACTAGAAAGCCATTCCAGAAGTGGCTGTGTGGTATTTAGAGAGCTGGGTGCTCTGTGCACAGATTTCTAGAGGCTTCTGCTCAGTGAGGAGAGGGCTGCAGGGTCAGGTGAGTGATGTGAGAGAGGTGAAGCACTTGTGGTGTAAGAGTTAATGGCACAACGTGGCCTTGCTCCATAGGAGCACGTTTTGTGCTGATGTTTTCCCGTTGCTGCGTTCCTTGCAGTCAGGGTAGGAAAAGGTGTGTGTGTGGCTGGCAGAGCTGCAAGCCCAGACACAGCACTTCTGGGTGTGGGTGCTTCCAGCCCAGTGCCAGGTGCCTCAAATAGGCATTTGTGTCAGAGATCTGAGGTCAGTGCAATGATAGCCCATTTCAGCCCTGGATTATGACACAAATATTAATAAGAAGAGTGGCGAATTTCACATTTATGTTAGTGGGCAGTTAGTTATTTACCTACCCCTGTAGCAGTACTGGTGGGGAATATATTTCTTTTCAAGACAACCGAGAGAACTTAAGAAGTTTGGCAAAAAATTTGTTCACATTTTTAATGTAACCTTGTAAGTTTAATGAGAAGTAATTTTCTGTGTACCAGTAGAGGAAAACCAGAACAGAATAAACTCAAATGGGGTAGAAGTGCACTGTTCCCTGCTTTTGCCTCCCTGCTGAACGACTCTTAATCACTTTTTACATCTTTGTAGCTTGATTTCCCTGCTTGTAAAAGGAACATAAAGAGATTGAAGTCCTAGTAAAACATGCAGATCTGGGGGGAATAAATGCTGGTCAAGTGGTATGAACTATTTTTAATTTTAAAATGCATTAAGGAAAAGGTACAGAAAAGGAATGAATTTTCATCTGGAAGATCTAGGATTAACTTGTTGGCATAAAGTATTTGTTACTGCGCCCATTTGCTTTTAGGATATTAATCATTGACATTTTTATTGGTTCATCAGCCTTGTAATGCATTTTGAATCTGACCCAGGACTGTGTGGAGCAAATACTGGCACTTAAATTTATGCCAGCTTTACACTCTGGTCGCTCTTTGACATTTTTGACCAAATATCTTCCAGTTGCTATGGGTCTGCTTTTCTTTTTTGGGGGGGGGGGTGGGGGGNNNTTGTTTGTTGTTTTTTGGGGGGGGGGGGGGGGGTGGGGTGGTGGTGGTGTTGTTTTGTTTTCTTTACATTTAGAGTCTGTGCTTTGAGGGGCTCTGATAGTGATTTGGAGTTGTCCACGTTACAAACGCAGTGTAGGGGGAAGTATCACATGGCAGCTTCCCAGGAGGGGCACTGCCACCAGCACCTCTCCAGGTCATCCCACAGATCATTTCTTTAAAGAGTAAGCCTTGGTTCTTAATCCAAACCTTTGAGAAGAGGATGACCATGTGAAACACAGGAACTCTCCTGCTTTACACAGCCCTCGGGGAAGAGGGTGGGTGGGTGGCCAGGAGTGTGCATTGCTGTTCCTGGGGAGGCAAAGCTTATGGCCCCCTTGGACACCTCCTCCCAATAAATCTGCACCTAAGGCTTCCTGCCTGTTTTACACCTATGTTAAGGTTTGGAATGCTGTCCATAGAGCAATCCTTTTTAAGGCAAACTCCAGAGCGCTCCTCAAGATGTAAATCAGCAGAGCCTGGAATGACGTCGGTGCCCCGTGTGCTCGGCCGGCCCTGCTGACACAAGGCAGTCCTGCCTTTTCCGGCTCCCACGCTGTCCCCTCCCTGGCGCTGACACAGCCGGGAGGTGAAGGCTGTTGGGAAATACAACCCGTCCAGATCTATCCCAGCGAAAAACCTGAATGGCTGCGGAGAGAGGAATTTGCTCTTTTTCAGGGTGTCACCGGCGTATCCTGGATTAAAGTCTTGTGGGAACCACCCTGTGAGTGCCAGTCACTGCTCTCCCTGAAAGCCAGGAGCTTCCCTAGTGTGTCCCAACAGCTCCTGGCGAAAGGGAATTGCACTGCAGCTGGAAACGCGAGCAAGCGAGTCTCAAAACGTTTCATTCATCCTCGCTCGATGCTTAATACACCTTTACTGTGGCGGGTCGTGCTTCCTAAGCCTTGTCAACATCGCAGCCGAACAAAGGCTCGTCCCAAGGCTGGGTGTTGTGTAAATAAAGCCGGTGCCTCGCAGGGTGTCACGAAGTTAATGGGGAGCCTGGAGAGGGGAGGGCGTGGGAGCACATGCCAGTGTTAACGTTCTGCTTTATGCTGAGGATTGCAACAGGATTGCAACAGCCCGGCCTATCTGAGCTGCTGCACGTCCCGACAGCCTGTCTGCTCCGAATTTGATAGGGGTGGTGATAGAGCAACACACCTTTCTGGGAAATAGTCGTGGACTGCAACACTTCGTTTTAAGGAAATTTCAAATAAACCGGAGCACTTTTCTTCTCAGACTGGTGATGCTTTCCAGGTGGCCAAACAAAGGAAATCTGTGTGGCACTCAAGGGTTAGTTTTGGGCTAAGGAGGGAGAATGTTGAAAATCCCATGGACTTCAATAGCTGTGCTTATATCTTTGTGGTAGCTCTGACTCCTTCACTTGCTTCTCACAGATCAGTAATCAGGGGACAATTGACAGGAATAACCCCCCTAGTAAAAATATACAGCTGTTTCTGAAGAAAACAGCATTTGATATGCAAAGCTGTGTGGTAAAGGGCATGCTCATGGTGTTTTTTCTGGCCTCGTGGGAAGTTTTACAAAGAGCAAGCAACCTTTTAGCAAGTGCTTTTCTGTTAGTTTCAAAATTCTCTCTTTTCTCTAGAATGATTTTCCCACAAAAGGTGATAGAAACCATAAGAAAAATCTCAACAGAGCTTACTGCTCCCCTACCCCCTTCTCTCCCTCCCTCCTCCCACAAACACTGGGAGCTCTCAAAAAATATTTTAGTATCCTGGAGATTAAAAACAGTGTCTTTAATTTGTATTTGTCTTGTAATGGCTCTAACTTTCACCAGCTTGTCCTCCCCTTTGTTGGGAGTACATGTGTGAGCACTCTCTCTAATGTTGTTTATATGCCCGCTGTCAGGTTCAATAAGCAGTTTCTTAGCGGGGCACCTTCCCACGTGAAGCAAATGTTTCCAGTTCTTGTCGCAGCTCCTGCTCCCTCCATGTGCAGCGTCCTGACAGAGAACAGCACAAATGGGCATCAGTGATATCAGTAATTGTTCCCTGATAAATGGAAATTACCTCTAAAACCTCATGAATCTACTGGCAGCTTAGTCCAGTTTACAGGACATTTTATAGGTGTTCTTGTTATGTGCGTTTTTATGTAGTGCCTGTTCTAAATTTAGGCATTTTATTAATAGTGGATCAGGAAAATTTTAGAACTGTAGGACACCAATGCACCTCTTTGGTAAAATGGAAAAGAATGTGGTAACCAGTTCAAGGATTCTTTATGTAAATAGGCATATTGCTAAAGAGAGTCAAGGTAAGTGTAAATGTGAATAATTGCTCCGAAGACAAAGAAAAATTGGCAAGCAACCACATGGAAATTAGAAATTTAACTAGTTTTATGCCAATAAATCATCCTGACGGAGTCTCAGGGCTAGTCAAGTGAGTGGTAAACCCACAGCCAACCTGTAGGACCGAGGATTTCCCCTTCACAGCTGGGTATAGGTAAGTAAAATTTCCCAGAGCAGAAAAACACGTTGTAGAAGCCGCCGGATTTTCAGCTTTGAAGTAGAAGAGATACTTTCATTTTCAGTATCTCCATTAGAGCTTCTTTTTGCAAGACCAGGAGTGTGAACCCTTGTGTCTGAGCCAAAATTCCAACCTAAGCAGAATGTACTCATCTAAATCTCCCTTTTGGTTTCATTTGGCCAAGGTATTCCTGGGTGTAGTGTTGCTGTGTACTGTTACTGCAGTTGCTGTGTTGGGAGCTTGGGAAGGCGCCCGCCTGGAAGAGGTTACATAAAACCCAAACCATTATAAGCTCAGAGAAACCCCTGAGTGTGATGATTAAAAAGAGAAAACGATTAGGGAAAACACATCAAAGAGCCCCAGTGAGAGTCCTAAAAGGAAAAATACTGATTATATTTGTTTTGATTTTGTCTTACATGAGGTAAAAGGCGTGTGGTGTGTCCTGGGTCGCCACCCTGAGGGGTGTGTACTTAAAGACAACAGAAGCAGACTCCAAGGCTTCCATGGGGTTTATTTTGGTTGCAGGGCTGGGAAGATAAGATATAATTGTACCATATACATAGTGGTGTATATCAATCTGAGAGGTTGCACTTCCCCTACACCCCTGAGCACCTTGCCTACCCTCTGCCTGCTAATCTGTGTCCAGCAGGAGAACTCTCAGCCTTCTGACCTTTCAAGAAACTTTCAACTGTGATTTTTAAAACAATCACAGAAATGTTTTTCTTTCTCCAAATGTGCAGTTCCTCTCTTTGGTGAAAGAAGTCAGAGGCATGAGATGGGTAACATTGATTGCTCAAGCTGATGTGCCAGTTCAGGTTCAATAAATCGTGAGTCTTAGGGGCTAAAAATTCTTTAGAATTCCACTCTAGGTCTGGGAATAAGAGTAGACATTTATTGATGGTCCTGTTGTTCACACTCCATCGGATTCTGTTGTTTTAGAACAATGTTAGGTTCGTTTTTTAAAGTTTTTTTAGACTTGCTCTGCTCTGGGAACCAGGTTAGAAAAGGTTTGAACTAATAAAATATGCAAAATGTGGTTTTAGGGCTCTCCTTTAATGTGGAAAGAGGAAGAAAGGTTTTAGTCAGTTATAGCAAATCCAGTAAGGGAACTGTTTACTTAATGCTCTCACAGTTATTTATTTTAATATGCCTTTTCAAAGCTTTTCAATTGAGTTTAGTTCACGTGGACTCACATATTAAATAATGTTTTTTACTGATACGTGTTTTTCAGTTGTTATCCTGACTTCAGTAGTTACAGTAATTTTCTTTCTGGATGCTGGTATAGTAGATCCCAAAAGACTAAAGGAAAATAACAGGACTTTAGAAATGAGCAAATACTAAATCTAATCTCTTATAGACTTTGAATTTAGGTAGGGAGATAACATCTGAGTTTATTTTCCTGTGAATATATACATTTATGAGGCAATAGTGCCTATTATTTTCCTATATCGACAAAAATAATTGTAAAAAATGCAAGGTGTAGGAACACACCGTGTTGGTGGCAGTTGTGTGATGCACAGACTTGGCTGATTATTCATGTTTGTCTTCAGCCTTGTCAGAGCTTTCCTGAGTTGGGGTCCAAGCTGCTGCAGAAACTGTCTTGTACTTCATGCCTTTGCATATAGAAAAAAGAGGCTGCTTGGAACAAAACAAGGAACACCACCTCTTTTCTAGGTGAGAGATCCTTGCATTATCCTTGTATCTTGGTTTGCTGACATGCTGGAAAATCCACCTGTTGTCCTGTTTCCTTTGGGACTCTGGAGAGCAGTGGGTGAATGAGCCAGACATGGGAGACAGGATGAAGGGTGTAGGGAGCAACACTTCCCCTGACACCTGACAGGACAAGAGAATTCGTCTGTGTCTGGGGTTTCCTGCCCTTGTGCATTAGGTACATTGAATTTTGTTCAGCCCAGGAGTCTGAACTTTTTTCCCTTCTTAAAAGAACTATTAAAAATCATTCTGTTTGTAATACCAGTGGACCTGCATTCATTTAGTTTTGACCTGATGGTCACAGAACATCAGAGCTGTTTGCAAAGCTAATAGCAGTGTAATGGCAAAAGCAGCAGTGACAAATACCTTTGTTTTTTCCCTTTTTCTCCTTCTTAAATCAAAGCTAAAAACATGGTCTCGATTTATATGCAGAATTAGTGATGTTAAAGCTATATAATAATACATCTAAAGCCTATCACAGTTTATAAATACACAAAACATGTAACCTAATAGTTATTTGTCCTGAATCTTTTTTTTTTCCTTGCATACTCTGTCCTACCTTTGTTACTGAGGGCACTAATGCTGCACTAATGTAAGAGAAACAGCTGCATTTATCTTCATTTTATTCTCCCAGGTCACAGCAACGTGCTGGAACAAAAGCCACTGTCTAGAGCAAACCTTCTGAAAGTCTTTTAAGGGCATCCATCTGGGCAGACTCTGTGGTTGTGGGAGGGTTGATGCTGTAAATGTTCATCCCACTAATGGTCTCATTGATTTTTATTTACGCTCTTTGTAGGTTGGGCAGAGTCTCACTTTGAGTAAGAGTTGCAGAGAATGTGCTGAATTCTGGAACTGCAGGCGGGTGTTCAACTAAACCCAGGTTTCTCTGTCTGTTTTTAGGGTGGTTGATCAAAGTGGTGCCTCCCAAACAGACTGTCCTGTCTCCAGGGAAGCAGAGGAGAAGTGCAGTTGGTGAGCAGTGTTAAAAAACAGGTGCATAAGTTTGAAAATGTTGATTCAAATCGCATTATTAGAAGTACTACGGAAATGTCATGACTTACTGAGATGAAACAAAGACCTGCTTAGAATCTTGTGACTTCAGCTCATAAATGGATTTCATCACTCATTACAGCTGCATAAACAAATGCATGTGGTACATATGCATATTTTGTTTTGGGAAGCTGTTGTTTTTAAAATCCCCTCCGAGTTTTTTTTTTAATTGCTCCTAATGAGCCAATGCTCCCTAGTTCTGGAGCGATGCCTCGTGTACCTGAGCAGCACAGCACACTCACTGCTTTTAAAAGGGAACACTTTCCTTGCTTTTGTCCCTTCCTGGCAGCTGAACTGCTTTGGCAAGCAAGTTCTTTCAAAGGAGGAATTTACAATATGAAACCTGGTGTCAAAACTTTTATTCCTTTTATGAAAGTAGCCTTGCCCTGGTGCTCCTCTGGAGCTGTGGAAATGTAATCCCTGCCCAGGCAACAATTGGAGAGAGTCCTACACACGTCTGAGCTCAGACTGAATAAGTTTGTCACGTACCTGGATATTTTTCAGTTGTTTAATTTAATTTTCCATGTTGTCTGTGGCCTTGTTTCTCCTGATGGGCCTCTCATAAGGAATCCTAGAAGTGGATGCCCTGTGATTACCCAGGGGATTTAGAACTTTCCCTGTGTTTTCCTTCCAATATGTTCCAAGTGAGATGTGGCAAGAGTAATCCAAGTTTTGGTCTTCCTGCTGTGATTGTTAGCTGAAGGCCCTAATGGTGGCAGGAGTTTGTGATGCAGAGCAGACACTTGTCTGTGGATTTAAAAAGTGGTACAGATCAAAATTGTTGAGCCATTCTCATATCTTTAGGTTCAAAGTTGCTGTTTTCAGTTAAACCCACACTTTTCAGCATCTCCAGGCAGGTACTTATCAAAGTTTATCCTCAAGAAACCAAGATGGCAAAATATCTGGGTAATTTTTTGAATTTCAGTGTGCCATTTCATATTCAGGACTGGGAAGCTGGATTATTCCTGGATGGGTAGTGTCCCATTTTAATGTTGCACTGTAAATCGTTTCTTTAACCATATCTAAAGGGAAATTACTTTCCTCCCACCCCCAAAAAAATATTCAAGGACACTCAATTTTTGTGGCCATTTGCTGAGAAGATTTGAAAATCAAATTTAAGAATGAATATTGCTGGGGAGAAATGGTACTTTTTTTCCTATTTTAGTCACAACCTCCTCTTTTTACTTCTAAAAACTAGAGTCAGGAAAAAAAAAGTGCAACACTGTGGGACAGTTCATGTCCAGGGGTGCTTACACATATATCCTATATAGATGGATTTGGCCTGAAGTGCTTTAGTTTATTTTGCTCCCTAGAAAAATAAAACAGGTAATAAAAAGAAATGTCACATAAACTGAATGAAGCTGAAATATTTTTGCTCTTTTGTCAAGAAGCCTTAATTTTCAGGCAGCTGAGGAGGAGTCTTAACCATGCGTGGTTCCTAAAGCTTGCTTAAACAAATTGCCGAGTGTCTGAGGCTTGGAGTGTCCTGTTATTTCTGTTAAAGCCTGTGGAGAATCCAGTTGCTCCTCACCTCTGGAAACCTGCCCTCTTACGTAGGCAACTAAGAGCTGCCTGCCATTAGAGCCTTGTGCTCTGAAATGTTGCCATGAATGCCTTAAAATGTCACATTAATATCGAGTACAGTTCACCCCCAAACCATCTGCCTTTGCATAGCTGAAAATGATGTTTCAATTAATTAATTAAGCTGTTCTGTTCCCTAATAAGGCCTATTTGAAGCGCTCAGAGGCTGCAGACAGCAGGGCTGTAGGTCTGTGCTGAGCAGCTGTGGCGTGGCCAAGGATCTTCCCGGGCAGTGGGGGATCCCGGGAAGCCCTGCCTCGCCTCACCTGGATGTGCCGGCTGGGAAAATACCTGGCTGTGTCCTTATAAGGCCGGCGAGCTGCTGCCGGGGCCCTGTTCCTGCCCCAGCGCTTCCCGGCTCCGCTCAGCCTCAGTCCTAAAAAGGCAGTTCCTTGCTCCCGCTTCCCACAGCTGAGCTCCCCAGGGAGCACAGCCCAGCCCTCCCGAGCCAGGCGTTGCGTTCCCAGGGAGAGCCGGCCGGATGGATTCTGCTGTTGCTTCTCCAGGAAGATGCTGTGTTTACAGGCACTGCTGGGGTTCTCCTTCCTCTTGTTCAGTGAATAATGAAAAGCATAATGCTGTGCGGTGTCTGAGCCGCTCCGCTGGAACATGTCAGTAACAGGATAGATCCCTGTAGGATCCCGCACAGGGAAGGAGACGCTTGGTGTGAAGCAGTTCAGAGCTGTGGTCTTGAAAGCGTATTAGGTTATGGTTTTATAATAGAAAGTCCTCAGCAGCAACATGAGCTCAAAGCAATTCACGTCCTTTTCCTTCCCTCCCCTGGCTGCCGTTCCTGCTCTTTGCCTGTGCTCGCTCAGTTCTTTGTGGGGCCGCGCTGAGTTCTGGGGTTCGTTTGTGCTGAAAGCCAGAAAAGGGATTTCTGCTCAGATTCACAGTGTGGCTTCACAAAACGTTGTGCTTATGTAACTGAGTGAGTGCTGGGTAGGAAAGAGGGGGAAAAAACTTAGTTATTAATACCCCGTGCTCTTCCTAATGAGAAACCAAAGCAGCTGTACTCTCCTCCTGAATAAAAATTCTTCAAATGCTGAATATTTTATTAGATATTTTTACAACTCTAATTGAAAATTTCTGAAGGATCTGATTATTGGCTTATTTATTTCACATGCCAAGCTACAAGCTTAGTTACAGTTTGATAGGTTTTAAGGACAAGTTCTTTACTGGAGCCAGACTTTTGGAAAGGCTTGAATATGCTAATTCGAAAGGGGGTTTACACGAGATTTTTTCTTTTTATTAAATCAACAAATCATCCTGGCTTGAGTTGTAAAAATAAAGAGGAGTGTTTCTTGAATTTAAGATCTGTGAAATTCTGGCACTAAGGGGTCACACGCTCATTTTAGAAAGGGGCTTAAAATAATTCTTTTTCCAGGGGGCTGTTTGGATCAGTCCCTGGATGGTGTGTTGTGTGGAGCGTGTGGGATGTTGGGGTGCAGCTCTCAGACCTGAACACGCTGTACTCGGGCACAGCCCTTTGTCTCCTCAGAGCCACGCGCTTCCTTCGTTTATCAGGCTGCTCCTGGCAATCCTGCTCAACCTTTGGACTTTATGGCCTCTCTCAGGATGTAGCACTGGTTCCCTAATATCTCTTCTCTTGTCTTCTGCCAAGTTTCCAGCAGGCAATGAGGCAGGGTCACAGGTGCTGAAGGAACTCAGCAGCACAGACAATTGTTATTATAAAACTGGATTCTGCAGTTACAAGGATGAAATGCTGCTGCTCTTTATGAATCCGGAATGCCATCCTCATGTTTTTTTCTGAGTTTCTAAGGTGTTTTCTGGCTTCTTTTGTCCCAGTGCTAGGTGTGTGCTGTGGATTTAGTAGGTGGGGTTAACAGTACTGATGGTAGAGATTAAAAAAGAAAAAAAAGGGAGAATGCCATGCACTCATTTAATGCACGTTGTTGGCTGAGATCTGCTCTGTATTTTCTAATGTTGTTTTTGTACTGCTAGTTCCTTAAATATCTGTCATGTAAAATGCTAAAACAAGTTATTCCTGTGTTGGAATGGTAGTAAAGGAGATACTTAGGAAGAAACAAATCAGGCAATAAGGAAGAGAGTGATTAGAGAGAATCGCTGATCAGGCAGTAAGGAAGAGGGTGATAGACACTCTGATAGACACCATGAGGCAGGAGATGACACATGTCTATGGAATTTGATCATTTAGGAGGAGCATTTACAGTTATAGATTTTGGACACTAAATATAGCAGAGAATTGTTCAACAAAACCCTGACTGGAAAAGGGGTGCTCCTGCCTCTGCCAGGTATGGGGTGATGGTTATGGTAAAGGAATATGGGGAACACCACTCCCTAAAAAGTTCTTCTCCTTGGTGTTTCTGGTTGGCTGTTGGTTGTGATCCCAACATACACCATGTGTTGTCATGGTTTGTGACCCGAGAGCTTTGGAAGATGTGTGTTTTTGAGAAGACACACACATGAAATGACAAGGGGAGGACTGCCAGAAGGACAGCAGTTATTCTGAATTAAGAAAGTGCCCACATGTAGTTTTTAAAGCGAAAACCAACATTGCTTGTCTTCCATACTCTGTGATTAAAGCAGATTAAACTGTCAAGGTCTGGGCTGGTTCTCCCCTTGACTCTGCTCTTGTGAGACCCCACCTGAAGCGCCACATCCAGCTTTAGGGGCCCCAACATGAGGAGGACCTGTTGAAGTGAGTCCAGAGGAGGCCAAGAAGATGCGCCAAGGGCTGGAACCCCTCTGCTCTGGAGACAGGCAGGGAGAGCTGGGGGGGTTCAGCCTGGAGAAGAGAAGGCTCCAGGGAGACCTTAGCACCCCTTCCAGTGTCTAAAGGGGATCCAGGAGAGCTGGAGAGGGACTTTGGACAAGGGCCTGGACAAGGGGGAATGGTGTTAAACTGAAAGAGGGTTTTTAAATTTCCTGAAGAATTTCTTCCCTATGAGGGTGGGGAGGCCCTGGCACAGGTTGCCCAGAGAAGCTGTGGCTGCTCCATCCCTGGCAGTGTTCAAGGCCAGGCTGGACGGGGCTTGGAGCAAACTGAGATAGTGGAAGTTGTCCCTGCCCATGGCAGGGGGTGGAATGAGCTTATCTTAAAGGCCCTTTCCATCTCAAATCATTCTGTGATTCCATAAAGAGTTCCCTATACATACAAAGCACTTGAATGCACCCAAACCACCATCAGTCTGAGTTAACAGCCCCCATCTCATGCTCAGCAGTGCCTTTCTCAACCTGTGATTGTGTTGCCTTTCTTAGTCCAAAATCCAGAGCTCTGCTTGGGGCTCTCATTAGTCCGTGTTTTTGTATAAATTTGTAGCAGAGCAACTTTAGTGATGTTGGTATTTTTTTATAGACTATTCCAACTGCAATCTTTGAATGCAGTTCAATAGTGAAATGAAGGACACAGACTCCTTTCAGGATGTGAATTAAGTTAAATTGTAGAATTCAGAAAATATAAACTTACCTGCCTCGGAAGGTTTCACTGCTTTAACCACACTGGTAAAACAGTGAAAAATCGTGATTTGAAGGTGAAATTTAGAAAACCTTGGGCCTTTCCCATCACAAAGGTGGTCTGAAGACCTGCAGTGTAATGGTAACCCTTGTGTTAGCCCTGTGAGCAGGCTCAGCCCTTTGTTCATTCTCTGATCATCAATCTTCAGTTAATTCAGTGAGATCTGTTGTGGGAAAAGGTGACTAAAGGTATCTGAATTTGCCCTTTAACCATAGGAGGAATTCAGCTCCCGTCCTGATAACACGGGTTAAAGCACACTTTAGAACAAGCTAATGTTGTTAAACCCCTGCATATCAAATGTCATCTGTGTTTGTAAATGGGACCTTTATCAGGAAACGTCACTAAGAATCTAAGGAATCTTTAACCAATGGCTTATTACTTCCAGGGATGGGCTCTGCAGGTAGTTTATGTAAAGCTAACATTTTACTGTTAGTGTATATTTGGTCAGGAAGCAAATACACCTTCCTAGTAAGTGTGTTTCCATGTAAACAGTACAAACCCACATGTTCCAGGCTGCCAATGCCATTGCCACTTGTGGAAATCAAACTTACAGAATTTAGAGAATCAACCATCATAGCTCAGCTTGCTCATTGCTTTAGCAGAGTATGTTGGAAATCAGAATAGAGGAGTACTGGAGAAACTTGTGCACTTAATTCACTCCTGTGGTAGTCTGTGGATCATATTGATATTTCAAAGGCTGTAATCATTTCTCTTTCACTAAGTGCAAATCCTTCTGTCTTAATGCAAGAACCAAACTCTTCAATGCTTGCAACAGACATCCTAAAGGCAAATGGACCAGTCAGAGTCCTGAATGACCTGGTGTGACCTCAGAGCTGGCTCTGCTTTGAGCAGGAGGTTGAACTGCATGTGCTTCTGGGGTCCCTTTCAGCATGAATTATCCCATGATCCTGTGATTTGTAAGAATGGTTAATGCTGTTTTTTACCTCCTTTTGGGGATCATACTTTGAACCTTTTTTGAGAAGATTGCTTTTCAGAGAAGACTTTGACACTGAGAGCTGTCACCTGCTGAAGTCTAATCACACAGTCAGTCCCACTGAAGTGAAATGTCACGTTATCCTTTGAACATGGTCACTCAACTGCTTTGCACACAAGGTAGTGCCAGCCACAGGTCTGGGTGTTCAGTGTATCCCACGAGCCAGACCGTGTGTGTATTATCCACTTTTTAAAAAGATTTCATTGAAAATATTTGATCTGGCCTGCCAAAAATGTATGATCAGGCTGTTTTAAATACTGTGGTTTCAGGATTCCTTTGGGCTGGGAGGGACGATATTAATGTGTGTGAGATGTCTCCTCTGTATTCCACAGGTTGCACAATTTTTATGTCATTTGTCTTGCAAAAGGCAAAGCAGTAAAATAGTGTCAGTGAGCTTAATACAACTCATAGGGCCTGAGTTTTCTTCAATAGCAGGGTATGGTGATCCTGAAGGAATTTACCAAAAGAAAGGGTGGCATTTCCTGGGGCTCTTATCTCTGGTGGGTGCAGCCCAGCTTTAAAGGTACTGACCAGAAACACCTTGAAGTGCTGGGCTGTAAAGTACAGCAGCTGTTGTGCAAGCTGCGATTCCTGTGGTAAGGATGGGAGCCTTAAAAATCGGGTAGGGTAGAGAGCAGGAAATGGGAACCATTACCCCTGTCCCAAGGGAAGTGGTTCCCCTGGTGAATCACAGCCCTGGCTTCCCCGTGCTGTGTGGGAGTGGCGTCCTGTCCCAGGCAGATATTCCCGGCTCCTAGGGCCTGCCAGGTCCCACTGCTGCAGGGGAAAAGAGCAGGACACTCTCAGTCCCTGCGGCATCACTCCTGTGCTGCCTTCCACCATGGTTTGGGCAGCTGGAGCAGGGCAGCATCGGGATGTGCCAAGCCCTGTTTGCTGCATGGATTAAGTGACACGGTCCATTGCTGTTACGGAGGTGGCCAGAGGGGGACGGGGACTGCAGTCCTGTACTGAGGAGCTTGGCCACGTGCCACGTGGGCCTTGGGTTGTCCCGTAGAGAACAAAACCTGCTGCTGTGTGAGACAGCCCAGGTTGCCAAGTCTTGCCTTCCCCCCCTCCACTGCCATGAGTCACCCGGTTCTGGCAGAGCCTGGCTTCCGTCTCACAGTGGCACAGGAACCTCCTGCCCTGGCTCATGCTCCAGCCTCTCCTGGAGGAAACCCTCCGTCGGCATCTGAGCCCGCTCTGGCTGTGCCAAAGAGCTGCCACACCCTGGGTTCCTCAGGCCCTCTTGTCAGGGCATCACTGACTTACTCATAGCAGATACAGGCACTGAAACCAAGCAATGCCTCCTCTGCTCCGTGTGCTCTGTGGCTCCCAAAGGCTTTCCCAGGGCTGGAAGGAGTGTGCACCTTCGTTCTGTTCTGTCTAGTCTTAAACTTCTTAACAGGACCTGTTTCCATCCATTCCCAGGAAGGGAAGGCAGAAATGAGACAGATCCTGGCAGTGGAGTGTTGGTGTTATTTATCCTTCCTAAGGCCAATAATGAGATAAATCCCCAAACCACTGTTCATCCCAGGCTGTGCGTGTTCTCTGGAGCAGTACCAGTCATGACTCTGCACTGGGAGCGCACACCATGAGTGTGCACAGTGGGTGATATGAAGGGACTGAGCTGTGCCTTCCATTTCCATATCTTTCTGCCCTGATTAGGTCCCAGAGCTGTCCCAGAGCTGTCCCACAGCTTGCTCACTATGAGCAGATCATTTAGAGGTTTCTATTGTTTGTAAGTTGTGGTGGAGAGAAAGCGACACCCGAGTCCCCAAGGCTCCTGGTGATGTTGTGGCTCACCAGAGATCTTTCCTATCAGCCCTCATTCCTTGCTAAGAACTTGTCATTCTAATCATGGAGCTAGAGGTGCAGCAGCATCAGTAATTTTAGGAACTTAGGTCTTTCCTATAAATTTTGACTTAATTTTATGATATTAGGAAGCTGATGCAATGGAATTTTTGTATCATGAGGTGTCTTTGCAGCAATAAAGTCTGTCATTAAATCTTAAAGGCAATCCATGAAAGTGCTTGCAGTTTGGGACAAAAGGTGGCATTTATCTAGTAAAGTTAACAAGGGAGTGAACGTCTCTAGGCCTGATAGGAGTGACCTAGGGCAGGTCTGTTGGTCTTTTGTGGATGGACTTCAGTTTTATCTGCTCATATGCCAAGATAGCCAGGTGTAAACTATTTCTATTAGAGAAGTTAAGTGTTCATGGTAAAGTAGCTTGTGCCTGAAACAATAATCCTTGCTAAGGGCCTGCATTTATTAGAACAGTAATTAGCTTATTAGGCATATAGCCTAGTTAGAAGTTCATGTTCCATCTGACTTATATCCAGTGAGTTCAGGTAATTTGTAAAAGACAGCCAATGTGTCCTGCGAGAGGCTGTAAAGGGATTTGTTGAAGAAACAATATGGGAAACCACACGTAGAAAGTCTTGGGCTGTGTGGGAGGGAAGAAGAACAGAACATACCCGTTCCAGAGAAGTCAGGTATAGCTGAGGGGCCAAGTCATCAGGGGCAACAGAAGGCCCCTGGATGAAACAATTGGACTCTAATTCTCAGGAAGGAACAATGGGAAGAGGATCCACATGTGTGCTTAGAAAAGCCAGACTGGGTTATGCTTGGGCTTTGTTCACTCCATAGAGGTCACCACACGCTGGAACAGGTGGGTTCAGAAGTCAGTGATGAGTTCAAACAGGGAAGGACAATCAGATCTGTGACCAGCTCTGCTGACACTGGCACCTCAAGAAAGGGGATTGCAGGTGAACTCCCTTCCTGCCTATAAGCTTAGGTGAGGAAAACCAGGCACATAGTAGGGTCTTAATGACAGAAGGGTTCTGACAGAGAACTGGAGAGGGTGGAAGGGGTTTCAGGGGTGGGAGTGCAGTGTCCTCTGAAAGGCAGAAAAATACTTGCAAATATTGTATCTATTCACATGGAAACAATTTCTTTTAGGGACATCTGATAATAATTTTTACAGTCAAATACAATTTTTACTTTAAAAGTGTGAAGAGATTCTTTTGCTTTTGAGTAAACTGAAAACAACTCAAGCCCCTGATATCCCTCAGAAAATGCCTTTTTGGCATTTCCAGTTTGGAGGTTTGTCCTTCCTGATAAAAGGGGGACACCTTTTATTTCTGTATAATTAAACAGTCTTCCCAAAATCATGGTAAGGTTGCACAGTAAGTTGAATCAAACTATGTACCTGAATACAAACCCCACCAGTCTTGCAAGTTATTTTTGTATTTGTTATTTTAAAGACAAAATAGGCAGGAAATTCAGCAGGGGAAGTGAAATTGCTGACTACCAAGTTTTAGTTGTTATTTTTAATGTAACAGTACCCCATTCCTAGATGGGGAATAAGCATGAGGTGACAGGTGGATGCAGATGGAGCACTTAGGAAACTGGGAGGTCAGGTCAGGCCACTGACACCAGGAATTGAACAAGAGCTAGGGCTGAGATTCCTGGTAAACCTACAATTAGATGTTCAAGCTAATGAAGGAGAGGCTTAGCCTTAAAGGACATCCTCTTCCTGGTGGCTTCTTGTGCTCCTGAGTGCCAACACTTGTGGTGTTAGGAGCACAGATCTGCAACAGCAGCCTTAATTAAAGTAGTACATACAGCTCTATCCATCCAGCATCACATGGGCCGAATTAGCATTTCTGATCAACCTCTGCTTTTTGTGCAAATGCTCCAAGGTGTCAATCCTTATCTTAGTGTAATGAGCTGGAGAAACTTTAGGTTGAAATCCAACCTGCATCTTAAAAAATAACAAATGCTTTTGTTGTTGTCCTGACCCAGCCTGGTCTGGTGATTTTGCAAGTAAGAAATACGCTCAGACTGACATCTTGTACATCATGTTTTATCTTCCAAAAGAATTTTTATAGTCTTTAGTTATCAGCTTTAAAAACAGCATAGGTTTGTAGATGAAAGGCTGGCAGATGTCTAGTTGTTGTGGATAAGAGCAAGGTTGAAATACAGCTGCTGTGAAGCAGTGCCGAGGACCTCTGTGTTTTAGCTGGCTTTTAAGGATCCTGGCACCCTAAAAAATTGTTTCTGTCTCTCTTGCCTCTTCTTTGTACCTCTCTATAATGCTTCCAGTGACTACAATCCTATATCAAGATAGAAGAGCTGATCTACTGGAGCCTTACCCCGGGAATGAACTCCACTAATCAACTGCTCATGACTCCAACAGATGTTTCTGGTTTTCAGACAATTGGAACCTCATGTTCTACTATATTTTTAAATTTTTTTTCCTTCTTTTGATACTGGCAGCAAATGCCCCATTACACATGTGAGCTTCAAAAACTTGTCACATGATAGCAGGAACAAATTGTTAAGCCAGTCAGCAAAGTTCAGGTTTGAAGTGGTGGTCCACTGAAGGCAACGGGGTCTTAGAAGCCGAAGGAGTGGTTTATGGAATTACCATGCTGTGTTTTTGTTGTAAAAGCCAATATTCTATTTCAGCCTCTTGTATGAAATTTGGAAATGTCAGAAGAACTCAGATCACAACTCTTTTTTTTTTTTTTTCAAAGACTGAATCACTTTAGGATGTGGAGATAAAGTTAAGTGATTCTTTTGAGGATATGAGTATTATACTCTTGAAACCACAGAAAGGGGATGTGAATGGTTTATAGGATGTTGTTATACAAAGACTTATCTCCCATGGCAGGTCAAAATCTGTGAATTTTCAGACATAGTGCAAATACAGATGTGAAGAATTTACTTTTTACTTCAGTTTGTTTAGTCTGTTGCATTTAACTTTCCTTTTCTAATCGATAAGTGACTGACAGATTCTTGATCAGTCGATATCTTTGTATGATTTGGGCAAAAGGAAAAATAATGTGTGTAGAAAGGATGCTAGGCTGTCACCCCACAAGATGCAGTGACTCTCCTGCCAATAAACCCAGAACTGCTCAGTGGAAGCAAAACACCTGTTACAAGAGCACAATGGGCCCACACAAACTGTGTGCACTGGAGTCACTTCTTGGGGATTAAAGCAACTCATCTGCAAACCATTCTGCTGTTGGCAATGAGCAGTTAATCATGAACCTTCCCCTGCCCACAGCTCACCCACGCTGCAGGGATTCAGGAGCCAGGGCAGAGCATGGCTGGAAGGCACAGCTGGGAAGTTTATCAGCATTCACACCCCGTTAGCCACATGTGGGAGGCCATAACCAGGACTTGTGCCTTTCTCCCTTTCCCATAGTAAATACCTTAACTTGCTGCTGTTGCAGATCTTGGTTGGGATGATAAACACAAGTACAAAGAGCAGTGTGAGCTGCAAGCTCTTCTATTAATAGAAGAGGTGAGAGTGAGGGTAGAGAGGGTCAGTGACAGCTCTGCAGCCCCTCTGAGGATACTCAATACCTCTGAAACGTTTCTCAGCTGATAAAGATGTAATCAGGTAAGAATGATATGCCATGGCCAATGATATGCATTGGGCATGTTGGTAGTTGTTTCCAGTCTGGTGATATTCTCTCATTCCTTCCTGTTGTTTGAAAGTCAAACTGACCTCCTTGTGCCATTGGCATGTATTTGGTGGAACCTGAACTTGGGTTGAAGGTCTGGAGTGCAGAGGGGTTTCTGTCTGCATAGAGTTGCTGTAGGTTTTTCATGACCTACATGAAGAAATCATGACCTTTCATGAAGAAATCATGAGATTTCTTCTTTGCTTCTTGTGCTTTCTGTGGTAGAGCAGGAGACCGCGGAGCCCATAAAACGTGGGTAATAGAAAGCTGGTGGATGATCCTCATTAGAACATGTGAGGGCGTGATGGGAGTGGGAGAAGAGGAATCATTAGGGGAAAGAATCATTTAAGCCAAGGGATGATAGGAATTCCAAAAGAGCTTGATTAGAAGTGCTGAAGTTGGCTGACAAGCCATGGAGAGGAAAAATATAGTGTTAATTTAAAACTTTGGTAAATGCCTTTGGAAACTGAGAGAAGAGTGTTTTTGGTGGAATGAAGGAGCAGGGGGTGGACTGAGCAGAGTCTGGCATGAACCTGGAGGAGGAGAAATCTAGGTGCTGGAAATGGTGAGCCTGTTGATGTTAGAAATAAAAAGAAGGGGGAACACAGAGTAGGCAGTGCTGAAAAAGGCAGAGTTGGGCAAAAAAGGGATTTGGGTTCTTTTAAGTTAGCAAGAATGTAAATGAGCACAAGAATGTGCTGTAGAGTGATAAGTGCTGGAACAGGAGAAAGTATGTAAAGGTGAACAAGAAGAAACCAAGGATCGTAGAATCATAGAATCATACAGGTTGGAAGGGACCTCTGAGATCATCAAGTCCAACCCTTGACCCACTACTACCAGGTACTAGACTATGGCACTAAGTGCCACATCCAGTCTCTTCTTAAATACCTCCAGGGATGGAGAATCTACCACTTCCCTGGGCAGCCCATTCTAATGTCTGATTACCCTCTCTGTAAAGAATTTCTTCCTAACATCCAATCTAAACCTCCCCTGGCAGAGCTTAAGACCATGCCCCCTTGTCTTACTGCTGGTTGCCTGGGCAAAGAGACCAACCCCCACCTGGCTACAACCTCCTTTCAGGTAGTTGTAGAGAGCGATGAGGTCTCCCCTGAGCCTCCTCTTCTCCAGGCTAATCCACTGATCATTTGTGGATCAGTGGAGAGGCTGGAGGGAAAGCAAGTAAGATGTTTCCTTATGGCGTGCGAGAGAGGCTTATTGGCAGAGAAGAAAATGAGCACATTATGCTCTATCAGTTCATCCTTTGGAAGTGACAAACCTGCTCCAATGCAGAGAGCGAAGTGGGGACAGAAAAAAGGAAGTATTTGGGCAGCAAGTTTCCATTACAGTGGGTCAAAGGAGCTGAAAGGACTGCAAAGAGCGTGAATGTGGGGTACAGCTAAAGTAGAAGTGGGTTTCTAGCGGTAGAGAGGTGGCAGGACAGAAAAGGATGGAAATCAGTCTCCAGGGATAGACTTTCACCAGGAATTTTTGTCTGCAAAAGCAGAAGAAGCAAGTATGGGGAAAGAAAAAAAAGGATTAATGGAGAAGAATGAAACATGGAGAAAATCAAGATTGCTGATGAGAGAAAGGGAAGATAAAAGTAGGGAGAAGACTGATGTTGGTGTCTCAAATGCTAATGGGAAAAAGCATCCCTGTCAAGATCCCTGACTTTTCCTTTGGCTGCGTTTTCAGTATTTCTCTCACACGTGTCCAGGAGAGTTACACATGAAAAGCACAAATCAAAATGTATCTAAAGGAACAGGTCAAGAGGTAACAGCAGTGAATGGAGCTGAGTCTTTTCGGACAGCACAACCTCCACAGTGCTGGTCTCGTATTGGGAGACTGTGATCAATGTCCTGCTTTCAGAGTATCCAGAGGAGACAGCTTTCCAAGGTAACCTTACCTTGGAGAACAGGTCTGGGGTGTGCAGAGAGACCAGACATCTGATGGCCAGTGAGAATAATTTCAAGTGGTTCATCAGACTCAGGAGAACTTGGTTCAAATAGTCCCCAGACACACAGGGATGAGAGTGAAGATACAAGGTCAGCCCAGGAGAAGCATTTCCCCTCCCCATTCTGGGGCAAGAGGTGTCAGTAACCAAATCCAGCTTTGCCTGTAACCCTAAGGAGCTCCTGTAGGTTTTTGGAGGGGTGTAAGAAAGCTCTGTTACACTCTGTTACCCTCTGTCCTGCATCCAGCCTTGTGGCCAGCGAGATGCAGACATTCCTGCTTCCGGGAAGGATTTCCAAAAGCCTTAAATCTGTTGTAGGGTTGACTTGTAGTAATCTCGTTTGTGTGTGTCCAAAGCACATGACCTGGGTGACCGGGTCCCCTTGCGAGGGCGATGATGGGAGCCTTGCTGTGTTCCAGCCGGGCAGAGCGGTGGTTTTGTGGATTTCCTGGGAGAGTTCAGTCCCGGGGGATTCAGTCTGGCTCCTGTCCCTGTGGTTCCTGTGCGCTCACACACACACACACACACACACAACACACGGTGCCATCGATGAGTTGTCATCTGCCGGCTGCACGCCCACAGCAGGAAGGAAACGGCTGGTCCTCAAAGCCAGGANCAGCAAACAGCAGGCAGGCTGTGTATTGTCCCGATTCCTCCCGGACTGAAGGAATCCTTTGCCCCGTGATTCATGCTGAGCTGTCTGCTCCATCCGGCAGGCTCGGAGCATCCGGAGCCGTGTCAGGAGCCTCCCACTGCAACTGGGTGCTGCTGGCACCACAGCCTGCAGCGTTCCAGGATTCTTTTGTTACTCAGGGCACTGGCACTTCCTTTGGCATTTGGCTCCAGGAAGGCTTGTGTGTGAGGAGGGGCTTTCTTGGTTTATTTTTTGTTACTATTTGTTCGGTTTCGCATTTGGAAGCCGAAGGTTTGATTCAGGCGTCTCCCTCGCTCCCGGCTTTCTGGAGGTTGAAGGCTCTGTTTTCTGATGATTAGCCAATACCAGCTGTTCTGGCAATGGAGATGTCTCGAATCAATCCTACCCTGTCTGGCTTTCCAGGAAGAGCCAGCCCTCCCCTCGCTCTCCACAGCCCCTGTCATCCAAGACTGAATTTATCAGAGCTGCTGCGAGCAGGAAATGAGCTCCTTTACAACTTGTTCTCCACTGCTTCTTATTCATTTTATTGTTTTAACATTTACCAGAAAATAAGGCAGAAAACAAACCTGCTTCCTCTTTAGAGAAGTTGTGCTGTTAACCTGTGAAATGCTTATTTCCTTGGCAGGCTGCTGCTTATCTTTATAGCAGAACCACAGGATTAAAATCAGTTAAAGCTGAACTCAGATAATGAATAAAACACTGGAAAACATTTAGTCATCCTTTAGAATCCTGACGATAAGGATTTCTACATATAGGCATCAAAGCTGTGGTGAACACCAAAGGAGGGATAGGCTCAGGAAAAATGGAGGGAAGGGTGCTGCACACAGACTTAGGAATGTGCCTGTGAGGAAATTATTTGGGGGCCTGGGTCTTCAATACCTGTAGTAAGTTGACTTGACTTTCCTGAAGATCTGAGCACCAACCACTTCCATGCATGCAAAATTCACCTTAAAATTGCACTCAGGTAACAGAAAAGTGTTTTTCACTTACTTTATGTCTGACTTTAAATATGGATATATTAATGTTTTCTGTGTGTCTTTCCAACAGCAACATTGGAAGATTTATTTTTTTTTAATATATGCAGAAGGAAGACACTCTCTTAATTAGTATCAGATGGTTTTGGTGTTGTTTAGCATTAAAAATAAACCTCTGCCTTTGCCAGAAGTAAATTTGGCAATTGTGTGCTCCCTGCTGCAGGAAAACAATGTCTCTCTTTAGAGCTCTGGACCAAGCACTGGCAATGAAATGGGGCCCAATGTCCATTGATCTCAATGGAAAACCTATTATTAGCAGGATCACTGTGACCACATCCTGCCATCATTTTGTACCCAGAACCACCACTGAGGTCAGCAGGATTTTTGTGCAAATATTTATGGCAGGATATGGCCCACTTCAGGGCATTCTGAGGGCTCACAAGCCTTCAGCTGAATCGTTCCTTCCTCCTGTTGGTCCTATCGGGCTGCTGAGACCTGAGCTGTGAACAAGTCAAACCCCCACCACCCAGGCTGATGTTGACTGAAACCCAGTCACGCAGTTTGGGCACTTTGAACGTGGACATGAGGCAAGACTCTGGCGTTGCACAATGTCCTGCTGGATTATGGACACTGGTTGGGTTGTGTCCTTCTAATTCCTCAGGAAAGCAGTAAGGAGCGACTTGGATAGGTCTGTGGCTTCGGCAAGTGAAAACTGTCGATAATTGAGTAACTCAAGATTTTTGTTTGCAGCAAATGCTTTGCATGTGTGACTAGTGCAGCTCATTTCCTGCTTGCCAAGTTCACTTCTATCAACACTTATTGGAACCACGAGCTTGGATAGCAGAGGGAATGCTCTCTCCTTTATCCTTTTGATATGGGGAATAAATGAATTCTTTTCAGCTTACTGTACTTCTGTGTTTTCACTGGACAGCAGAAAACTGTGTCACTGACTCATTGTTTGATCTTGGGTAAATCATCTAATCCTGTCTGTCCCAGTACCCTCGTGTGCATAAATAACGTAATGACTCTCATCTGTCTTTACAAGCTGTTAGAATAACTTTGGTTTATGTAGTTTTAGCTTTACTTCAGTCTTTTCAAAATGTTTTATTGGTAAAAGAAGGAGGCTCTTACCCAAAGATTTCTTTCCCTGCTGAGTGCTGAGATATTCACTATTCACAGGTTTAGATAATTTACATAAATGACAGCATTTTAGCTGAAGTGTTTCTCATACCTGTGGGGCCAGACTTGAAGTTTGTACAGATTTGCCATTGCAGAAATTTCTCTGATAAAACAACAACCTGGTATTTTCAGCAATAGCTGTTGGAGCCCAGCAGAGCTTTTGGAAGATGGGAAAATTGGGAACCTAAGTTACATTCTTTCCAACCCTGTACACAGATCCTCTGTAAGAGGTGAAATAGGCTGAACAATGAATTGATGCTCACCTGAAAGAGGAGTTGCCCCTTTGCCTGGTCCATATGAAGTGAGTATTTCAGATTGAAACCTAAAAACTTAGAAAACAAATTAAAAGCTTAATCATTTCCTTTTGTATCAACATCTGTAAAAAGAAAAGGAAAAAAAAAAACCCAAACCAAAACCAACAAAAACCCAAACCATGACCTGAAAACACAAATGGGCCGTTCCACAATACCAAGCCTGCAAGACATTTTCAGCTATAGGCTGCACAAAATGATTCTTTGTATTATAAATTGCATCTTGAGGCCCAGGACTAGCGTTGTTTCTGGCCTCTTCCCCCTCTAGTTATGTACCTGAAGAAAATGTCACTCTAATGCTGAGGAAAAAATGCCTGGCTAATAACAGAACTTCAGGCAAAAATGTATCAGTTTGAAATAAACTGGTAGGTTGGAAACCTTCACTCAGAGATAAAAGTTCTGTAGGGAAGAGACAGCAGGTTATGGGGATCTGAGAGTACAGGAGGTGGGTGATATTCTCACTGAGAGCACTTCTAAGGGATGGGGAGAAACAGGTTTGTATCTCTGCTTTGGTGAAAAAAAGGTCTACTTTTCTATTTTAGTATTATGCCAAAGCAAGAATAAAACGGAATACAAAACCTCAAAAATTGTTGCAAAATGGAACTTATTTTCCAGCCAGTTTGGGAGGGAATGACTCTGTATTTGTGCAGGGCTGGAGAGAGAAGTTTTCTCTTAAACAGAAAAAGGGTACTCCTGCTCCTGCACCTTGGTCAGAAGAGGTGTCTGGCTCCCCAGCAGTGCTCCCCATGGAGAAGTTTCCAGCCCATCCATAGCACAGGCAGTAAGTGTCTCATGGACACAGCTCTGTGGTTAAAGTGCTGAATCAGGACTCAGCCTGGGTTCAGTTCTGGCTTGCCCCAAGATTTCTTATTTAATCTTGAGCAATGCACTTAATCTGTCTGTGCTCCAGTTTCCTTTCTGTGGGGCTTGGTCTGCATGAGGCATCAGTGACCTGCTTTAAGTACAGATATACTGATTTAGAACAACCTGTGACCATGTTAGGGTTAGTTTATGCTTTTTGGGACAGGTTTAGTCTAAACTGAAGTCACTAATTTTCAACTTAGAGTACATATTTTTGCAGAGGTGCACCTAAAAATCTGGCTGAATCAAGACAGTGAAAACTTTCCAGGCAATCCTGGAGGTGTGATACCAACAACTGTATTAGCTGGGGCATTGTGGTCTCCTCCACCTGAAATGGCCCTATATTCATATAGCTTTTGTAGGGAGAATGAATACTCAGACTTCAGAAGGGGCACAAAACCTTATGATTGAGGTTTCTTACAAGTGTCTAATAAAAGTGAAGTCTTTACATTGGTCTCCAACACTGCAGAGGCTAAAACAGTAGGAGACTCTGAATTCAGTGATTTTCTTGCTGCCCTTTGAATGAAAATGTGCAGGTTCAGCCTGCATGGAGAAGTCTCATCACTGAAACAAAAGGGAATCTTTTAACTGCTTCCTTCTATTGTCTTGTCTTACTATCTGCTTTACCACCCATGTTCTTTTTTTTTTTTTTTTTTTGTTGGAATTACCACATAGTTATTCTATTCCCAGCAGTAATAATAGCAATAATAGAAAATTACTGCTTCGCAAATGATTTTGGAAAGTACACACGGCAATCTTTAGGAGTGAAAATAGTTGCAATGGATGGTAGTTGCTACTAGCAATGGAAATGTTTAGGTATAAAAAAAAAAGGTATGTTAGAGATGCTGAAATTTCATCTGGAGGACTAAGTGCATGATCTTCTCAGGCACTGGAAGGATAGAGGGGAGATTGTGAATACCCCAAAGTCCTGACCTGCCCGTGTAAAGTTCTCCTCACCACAGGCACTAAGTGTTCTTTAATGCAAGTCAAGCACTCCAAATGAGGAAAAAGAGAGAAATTAGTCTGAACAGGAAGCTTCAAATATTCTAAGACTAATTGAGTTTAGATAATTAAGGGGTTTTAGAGCAGTAATTCAGAGGAGAATGGGAGGGGAAGATAGTTTAATTGAGATTGCCTGTCCATCTGTGAATTCTCCATGCATCCTTCTGTGGCATGTCCTGGTTGTCATTCCTTCTGACCTAAAGGAGCTGATGTCGTTTGTATTGACCTTATTAGCAGCACTGCAGGCTTCCCCTTGCATTTTGGAGCTATCTGTGTCCTGCCTCTGGTGCCTGTGCTGTCCTGAACTGCAGGAAATGCCCTGCCCTGGCCCCTCTGCCCCCGGGAGCCCTCACAGTGTGCCTGGGGTCATGCTGGGAGTTGAGGGATGAGGAACAGGGTTGGAATGCTGCTCTGTACTTCAGTAGAGGCTGTTCCGTGTGGATTGGATGTTAGTCTTCATCTCTGCTACAGCCAGAAGCCAAAATTGGAGTCAAGACCCAAAACTTTGCTGCCAGGACCAGGTGGATGGTGGTGATAAGCCTGGCTGGTTCAGTGGGCGAGAGGAGATGGCAACCAAGCCCCATGGCTTGCCAGGGGAAAAGGTTCCCCATAGCTTTGCTACTAAGAAAACAGCTTTTTAAAAGGATATTATCTTGTGTTCTGCACCTTGGATGCAACCATGTCCTGTGGTGCGGGAGAAGCACTGGTTGTTGAGGATGGTGCCCAGGATCCCACAGCCATCGGCTCAGCTGCTCCCTGACAGTGTGGGCAAACCTGGAGTGCTGAAAGATGGTGACATCTGAATTTTGATTTAGCATTGAATAGGAAACATGATGCCAGAGCTGTGTCCTGTCCCTGTCTAGGGCCACGTCCACCCCGCAGGCAAGTGGCGTGAATTCCGATTTTACGCTGACTGGTGCCCGTGGATACTCCAGTGATTTAAACAGGGCTGGCCTAGCACCTTGCCAAGTGTAATTGAGATCAAAATGCTGTTCAAACTGCAGCAGATCACGTTTCTTAATTTAGAAAGCTGCAGCAGACAAGGGGAGGAAAGGCCTTGGAGCCTCTACAAGCCCTGACAAATTGTAACACACTTCTTGGACTGTGTTTGTAAAGACAAGTAACTCAACTTGGTGCCATAAGGACCTCTGAGAAAACAATAAAGGCACCTGGAAGTGGACTGTCTGGGTTTTCTTCTTGTCTGCTGCCCCATTACAAGTGTTGCAGTGGAGAAGCTGCAGCCAAGCACAAGGGGCCCTTTCCTGACAGACCATCCCACTTGCACCAGGAGTCTGCCTGTCAAAAATGGGGAAACAAACTCCAGGATGTTGTCTTGGGGAGAGCCAGGAAAACTCTGTACTAACCTGCCATCAGCAGGTGTTTTCCTAGTGATTGTCATTGCTACTGCCCCTCTGGGGCTATTGGGATGTGGAAAGTGGAATAAGTAATCAAAGAGGATGTTCCTAGCTGCTCATTTTCAGTCAGATTTGATCCTGGTCCAAGATTTAACACTTCTTTTCTCTGCCAGCCACGTACTAAAAATAACATATTTTCAGGATATTGGAGACCACTGGAAACCTGTGGTATTTGGCACTTGAATGTTGTCTTTTGTCTGGAGATCTCAAGGCAACAAGTTGGAGCCTCATTGCAACTCTTTGGAATTGGGAGAATTTGTGACATTTTTGGAGCTGTTTAAGATGTAGGTAAACAGGAGATAAATCTCAAAAGGTCTGAATTTCCTTGTTGAGTGATATATATTTAAAGAAGAAAAAGCACCTTTACCTTGGCTTGTCTCAGGGGTCTTCTGGCTGTGCCTCAGAGAGGCCGGGGGAGATGCACCTGGTGACTGTAATGGGGATGGTTCCCTCTACAGAACGATTACTGCCCTCAATAAAGGTTGGAGAGGAGTTAATTCATGTATTCTTATTAGGGGTTTGTTTGTGTGTTTTTGTTGGGTTTTTTCCAAGTTAATCAGGGCTTTAGACTGCCCTCCAGTAATAAGACTTAATAACTATGTTTTTTTTGATAGAGGGTTTTTTGTTGTGGGTGGTTTTTGTTGTTGTTTTTTTTTTAAAAATTTTTATTTTTTTTAATTATTTTTTTTGCTTTCCTTCTCTGTACTTTATTTTCCTCTTTGGTCTTAGTCATCGGTTAATATAGAGATGGTAGAAACAACTACAAAAATAAAAGCCCTGTTTGGCTGGCAGGAATGCAGCAGATTGGGTCTGTTTGTGTAGATGGGTTGTAATGTCCCTGAGTCAGGAGGCTTCCCTGTTCTGCCCTGGGTGTGACGTGTCAGGCGGGTCTTCTCAGGCCTTGGGAAAGCAGCTGCTTTTCCTCTATTGGGAAAACAACACATAGGTGGTGGGCTTCAGCCAAAAGTCTAGGGAAAGAGCTGAAATAGAGACGGATCTGAGAGGCAGGCGGAGAGCGAGATGTAAGTTCCCCAAGGAAACAGGATTTATTTGGATTCTCGCCTCAAGTAGTTGAGCACTTTCCTCCCAAGACTCGAAGTAGCTGCGGAGCCTCTTCCTTTCAAAGGACAACTAATGATTTCTTGTGTTTGATAGTTTTGGTTGCTCTGCTCATTTTGATAATTCACTTAAGTCTCTCAAAGCAGCTGTAATTTAATCAAAATGTCCGGAAAACAGCAGGACCATTGATCCCAGGGTGGGGGTGTGCACATTTGGCCACGGACGCCACGGGAAGCTGCAGCATTTTCATCTTGGGGTGATTTTCATCTTGTGCCGCCTCTCACAAAATGGAGGTGGGTCAGGCCTCGAGTTCCCACAGGTACTGGGATGTTTTCCTTTCTGGGAAGTGGCTGTTCCACTCTTTGATGTTGGCAATGTAATGGCATGGAGATAACAAGAGCCTCCTTTCTGTGAGCAAGCACTGCATTGTTTATTTGGCATCAAGAATGAAGTCACCTGCCTGGTGAGAGATTTAAATGTTAGGGAAATGTCAAAACTGCCCACAGTTGTTTGATTGCCAAATCTCAGGGAAGTTATCGTTTCCATCCTGCTTGGGGAAGCTGGTTTTGTTATGCTAATCAGGGTGGCTGTGCTGTATTGTCTACCTGACTGCAGTGAGCCAATTTTTTAGCTCCTGCTTGCCTTATCTCTCCCCATCCTGACAGGAGCACAGGTTCTTCATAGGTTCTTTTTTCCCCCAGTGTTGATGATAAGTACAAGCACCAGGTCTGGTTAGAGATATTTCATGGCTAACTGTTGCATCATGCTTAGTGACCTTCAGACTCCTGCTGGTGTGGAGGCTGTGGGGACCTTTTGATTTACAGCACTATTGAAGTGGATGCACATCCTTGGCAAGGGCCAAATTACTATTTCAGTTCAAGTCTGTGGGTGATGAGTGAAGAGATACATTTTGCACTCCCATCACACTGCTGAGAGACTTATTTAGTTTTGAATGTTACAGATTTCATTTGAAGTAAAAAAAAAAAACAAAACAAAAACATAAAAAGACTTTTTTTTATCTAAAGAAGAAAACGCCTTGATGAAATATTTCTCTGTCTCTTTACTTCTCAGTCCTGGGGTTGCTTCCTCAAGGAATCTCTATCCCAGCTTCTCCTCCAACTTCTGACTGTTCTGGGCCTTTCTTTCCATGTTAGTAATTTCTGTCTCTTGCTTGGGTTTCTTCCAGCACCCTTTCTCTTCATCTCCACTTGAAAAAAAAAAATCTTTCCTTTGCATCTTGACTCTCTTTTCCCTTGGCAGGAGACAAAAGGGAGGCACTGCTTGTGGAACAGTAACCTGTGAATACAAAGGGAGGCCGAGAGGATCCATTGCTCCACAGCCCTGGAGATGCTGTGCCTGATGCAGAGGTGAAGAGGTAGTGGATATTTGGGGGATTCCTGGCTTGGGGCAGGAGGAGCAGGAGTGAGAGACATGGCAGCTGTGGAGGGGGCAGGATCCATTCCCGGATCTCTGTCTCACCCTCTGGCCCTCATGGACGACGACAAGCAGGTGCCTGTCAGTGCATTGCTGTGGGAATTGCACAAGGAGCTGTAGCCTGGTGGAAAGGCTCCAGGGAGCCAACTCCAGCCTACGGACAGTAGGTTTGACTCCCTTAGTCTAGACACTCTCACGGGGATTACGTCAACAATCATTTGTCAGTCTCTATTTATTTCCAGTGGCACGGTTAGTATTTACTAGTGCTGAGATCCTTCTTATTCGCTTCCACAGTCTGTCATACAAGAGGCACTTCCAGCAGAGCTGCTTCCTAGGCCACAATTTCCATGGGTTTTTGAATAATATTAGTGATATTCATGCTTAGGAGAAGGAAAAGCCCTGGTCTCAAAACCACCAATAAAACAAGTGTCAAAATTTCTTTTTTTTACACAAAACCCCACCACTTCCAGGTAGAGTAAATTTACACTCAATCCCTAGGGAATGTGTCCACAGCCCAACTTTCAACATGGATATGCCTGACATGAGGGGCCACTATGCTGGAGTTCTCTGAGTACTTCATGAACAGACACCTTTGAGCTGCCTTTTGTAGCAGCTTTTCAAGTAAACTTCTGCTCTGACTCACCCTCTGGAAGAGTTTTCCTCTTCCTATGGACTGGAGAGGAGGACTATATTAAAATACAAGTTTAAAATAAAGCTGTGTGAAGAACCACCTTTGAACTTTCTCCCTTCTTTTCACAACCAGGGTAAAAGTTGAAGTGCTGACAACATTTTACACTCCAACTTCTAGACTCTGTCCCCTCCCATGACATGTCAAGACTCCATAATATAGAGAGAGAACACCTGAAGGTTAGGAATGTTAAGGATCTGATATGGAATATCCCAAGTCTACAAAGTGTGGACTTCTTAGAATGTGTTTAGTGCAGAGCTCAGCTTATGCAACAGGACAATACAAATTTTGCAAGACTTGTCTTTCATGTTTTGTATTTCCCCAGAGAGTACTGAAAGGGCATTAAACAACAGTTTAATAAATAAAAAATAAGACAGTTCAACTCCTTGGTTGTTGGGGAAAGGGGAAACCCATGGAAAAGTAAATCTTTAACTCCAAACAAAAATCAAGGAACTTTTTCAAACTCGAAAGATCGATGTTGTTTTATTATTAAACCACTGTGCTGTTGTTCCCATGGAAACAAAGAAACAAATATTTGGAGCTGTGTCACACCTTCCACCGAAATTCTAGCTAAGAATGTTTTGAAAAGTGTTCCTGTCAGTGACAGCCCTGAATGAAAGCTTTGTGCAGCCTCCTGGACTCCTGTGAGGGCGACAAGGTGAACTCCCCACTCAGCCCCGTGGACATCCTTTGTCTTTACAGTTCTTTACAGGGAATTAATTGCATCAGGAGGTCTGTGCCCAGTACAAAGGAAAAGTTTGAGGCTGCAGCAGTAACCCAAATGAAATGTGTGACTTTGGTCCTTTGCTGTTGGTTTGGGTGGGGTTTTTCTAATCCATGATTTTCTATAGATCAATCTTAGCAAATGATTTCACCTTGAACCCAGTGTGATCTGCTCAGAAATGGAAAGGAAAAAAAACCCCATGAAATACAACTGAGATTTTGGCTTAAAATAATATTTACTTTACTGAGATAATATGATCCATCTCCTCATTACCAGTGGGAAGAGATCTTTCCATGCTGCCAGATATCTTTTACCTGAGGCACCCCATCTGTTTAGATTTGCAGGCTGGGGGAAGAGAAGGAAATCTGATCAAAGTGAGCAGGTGCTCCTTTTTTTAATTATTATTTTTAATTAAAATGCTGCTCTTATCTTCTCTTTGTCCACACATTTCTTTCACCTTCAGATCACCGTCACATTTTAACTGTTTTAACCAGAAAGTTCTCTTGTTACCCTGTTTTCCAAACAAGGAGTTTAGTCAAAACAGGGAAAAACAAAATGCATTGACTCTGGTATTCTGTATTGGATTTTTTTTTTAGTGAATATAAGGTCAAAACTGTAATTAAATATCTCACCACTGGGAAAAGCATCGTATTTCTCATTTCCAGCATGGAAAATAGTCGTTGATGTCTCATTAAGTGCAAGCCCATTTTGCAACCTTTCCCTTGCTGGAAGCACTAATCGCCTTTTTCTTGCCTACCCACAGACCTATTTTCACACAGTTCATAGAAGTTTCATATCGTAGGAATCTCTTCTGCCCTGTTAAGTGTCTTTGAAATATTCAGGTTGGTTCAAAAGCTATTAAGGCTGGAAGAGGGGAAGGACATTTACATAATGTTCTTGCACATTAGGCTAAAATGTGCCTTTTCTAATGTATGAGGAGACATCCCGATGAATTTGGCTGTATAAAACTGTGCTCCCCTTCTGAACTAGAAGGCCGGGTTGGGTGGGCTTGGAGCAACTTGATCCAGTGGGAGGTGTCCCTGCCTATGGCAGAGAGGTGGAAATGGAAGTGGGTAAGCTTTAAGGTCCCTTCCAACCCAAACTGTTCAATGAGTTCCTTATGCTGCGTTTACTTTGTGTAGCACCACGTGTACCAGGATGCTGAAGCCCTCTGAATGTGAAATAAACAGTTGTCTAAAATTTTCTAAATTTTAATGGAATTTTTCTCATATTTCCCTCCGTAATAAAGGTTGGGATTACAGTCCAAAAACTGCTCAATGTTTGAAGGTTTAAATTGTAACCAGCTCTAAAAATCATCCTTTTCAAATTACAGGCTAAAAGACACCAGCCTTCACTGTGGGGTGAGTGAGCAGTTCAGATGCCTTTGATGGACCACACACTGAAATACCTTCCAGTGTTATCAAATAATAACTCAGAAACCCGTGTGCTGTTTGAACTGAAGTCAGAGGGCATCTTTGGCACGTGGTCTGTGGTCCTTGGGATGTATCATGACAGATGGGATGTACTGAAATGAGGGGCTGGGAAGTAGTGATTTTCTTTGTAAAATCCTGCTCAGGATACAGCGGTGTAGAGCAGAAGGAAGCCTTTGGTGTGGGCCGGTGGTTATCTGTGTCTCATGGCCCAGCACGTCTCCTGTGTAAAGGAATATGTAATTCAAGAAGTGTCCCTAGGAAAGGGAGAGGCTTTTGTTCTCAAACCCAGCGTTGTCATCATTGAGGCCACATGTTCCTTTGCGGCCCCTAATCAGTTGGGGGCTGATTCCTATTTAGCTCCTTTCAGCCCCTGTTATTTGAGCTTCGTGCTATTGTAAATCTGCTCGTTCTCATCAACTTGTACTGGAGGGATTCTCTGGGTCAGGTCTATAGATCCTGATGATTTTTCTAATGTACTTTCTCTGCCTTATGCTGAGGAATATTTTCTACATAATGATTCACAGTGACTGTGCCTCAGGCAGTGGCTTAAGGTAGAAGGTTATGCAGCAAAGCTACAATTCTTTTAAAACACTAATGTTGGTTTTAAAGAGGTGAGTGAAAAGGGTGGAGGTTCTTGGGCTGAGGACAATCTCTACAATTTGGGTATGTTGCAATACAGTGAGAGATAACACATCATCTTGGAAAACTCATGTCTTTACTCAATGGATCAAGGTGGCTGTGCATTAATATTTTACAATGGTAGCTTATTTTTCAGAACTGTAATTTTGCTAGGTGCAGTTATGCAACCAGTTAGTTTCATCTTTAATTTATCTGATATCCATAATATTTTCTTTGTTGTGAATGCATTGCTGGTTTATCAAATACTAATAATCAGATCTATAGAATTTTAAAAAGTGAGTGTAATAAAGGGAATTCTTACCCAGGATGTAGGAAAGCTGAGTTCTAGTCCTTTTTCTCCAGAGAGCCTTGGACCTCTATCTCCAGGTTTTAGGAATGGTCTTAACCACTACATTTTAGGATTGGGTTCTCATTTTGAAGAGAGAACACTATTTTTTCTGGATCACTCACTGGGACTGGTCTCTTGCCCTTGAGGTGCCTGTCAGTGCACAGGGCTGCTCTGATGCAGGTTGTTCTCATCCTCACTGTCTGGCTTGATGGATTTTGATCAAAGAAGGGATGAGTGCAAGTAGAAGCGGCTTATTGGGGCTTCACCCCTGAATAAGTTGTGCTGCCCAGTTGGCAAACTGGTCCAGATGTGCTTTCTGGGAACACTTGAAGGGACGAGGAGGCAACATGTCAGCTTTTTCTCTAAAGAATGTACAGGATGGGTTTGTTTGCCAAGCAGTTTTCCCCCAAGTCTTCCCAGCTCTGAACTAAAACAACTTGCTCTGCAACCGCTGCTCTCAAACTCAACCATATTTCAGCCAACGCAGTTGGGTTTAAACCAGTCAACTCGTGACTACATCCACAGCTTCTAATTGCAAACAGTGCATGGTGTTGTAAACACGGTGCAGATGGCCTTGCTGCCCTGTTAGCTTCCAATTAAAAAAAAAAAAGTAAAATTTACTGGTCACTTAATTCTCCATGTGTAAGTCTCAGCCTGGCATCATTAGTGGGTATTTGTTGACTGGAGGAAGGCACTAGAGTTTCCCTTCATGCACTTTCACTCTTCTGTTACTGTGATCATTTAGAATTTGATGTTGGCTGCAGAATTTGCAGAACTTGAGCATGTAATTTTTTGAAAAAAAAAACCAGAGTTGCTATGGAGCATTAAAAATGATTATCCCTCCTCTAGTCTAAGTTACTCACTTAGCAACAGTGCTAAACCAGATCTGCTGAGCCTGAATGGATGCTTCTGTGTAGCTGTTTGCCTGTTAAAAATGTGGGAATATCTTTATTCTTTCATGAGTACCACTAGTATCTTCATTCCTTGATTTTGTTGGAGACGAAATTTGTCCCAGCTCATACTTTTTCTTGATTAATCCACCTGAATAATGAAGCACATGCCCAACTACAGTAACCTGAGCAATGTGACCAATTGGAGTGTGATTCCTCTTGTACTTGGGAGACAACAGATGTTTTGGCTGGACAAGTCCCCAGCTATGGTACATCTTTTTCTACATGTAGTCCAGTGGTACTGCTCTCTTTCCCAGATTTGGGAAAAGAAAAAGTAAGCAGTAGGAGGAGAAGTGATGTTCAGAGGGAGCACTGGGATCTCAGGCCACCTACAGAGGGGTCAGAACTGCTGTGGGAGTGCAAGGAAGATGATGCAATGTAAGTTGTAATTATTGGAGTGAAATATCTCCCCATCAAATGTAAAGTGCTTTGAGACCTCGAAAGTCTGGTTTAGTTCTTTGTTTAGGCAGCACCTGAGCAGCAGAGGCTCTGATGGAGCTTTTTAGTGCTGCTGGGATATAAAAAGTGAAAAATACTGTGAAAAATGCTACTGGGACAAAACATGAGCTTCTCTGGGTTACCAACATTGCAAGACACAGGAATCTAAGAATGTGTTTGACAGTCTGTCATTGTAACCACTGAAACCTTGAAGGTCCAATTAAAACCTCATAAAGAGTAATTCGGTGATGTTTGCATATGTAAAATAAAATGCTTTCACAGCTCAGCTTTATGAGCATGTATGGACTCTAAGAATCCTGAAAACATTCGTGTATTTTTATAAATGTCATGAACTCAAAATTATTTTGCAAATTTTGCCACTTTTTCTTTTTTTTCTCTGCAGCCTTTCACCATTGCTTACAGCCCAAACCACAAATAAAGCATTAAAATTATTAATGTGAGCTAAACAGGAGGGCCATTGCCAAAAATAGCAGTGTTCACTCAGGCTCTTTCTGTGTAGCTCTGGAAAAATTATTCCCATGCTACAGCAAAGATCACATTTTTTCCTTTCTTCACTAATAGCAAAAATATTACCTTTCAAGTGGTCTGTTATTCCTGCAGCTGGGGGAGAAGCAGGTTGGATGAAATTTAAGGTAGCTAAATGAGCAAGGCTTGCCTACCCAGCCTCCTGCTAATACAGTGAATGATTTATGATGCTTTTCTCTCCTGGTGCCTTCCCACCCCCTATTTTTCCCTTCAGGATGACAGCAAAATGAGGCAAATGGGCGTGTGGAACCTCAGATTTGACCTGACTGAGCTCCAGGAGCTTTGCTCCTTTTTCTTTCCGCTGTAATGGAGAGCAGGGGAGAAGTTTGAGGGGAAGTTGGGCTCCCAGGGAGCGTGTTCAGAATGGATGCTCCAGTCCTGAGAGCTCCCACCAAAGAGACACTTTTACACCACAAAAAACATGAGCACTGTGAAGACTGAAAAGAATCCAGGTGTGTAAATGCATGAGACTTGTCTTGTGCAGTGTGTCACCATCCCAGAGAGATGGGCAGTGACAGGAAGACACTTTATTCTTGGATAAGAATCCCATGTGTGGTGCTGTTAAAGCCAGGATTCCCAGTTTGGGCAACCTCCTCCCCCTTATCAGCTGCTTGGTCTCTAAATGACCTCCAGAGTCCTTCAGGCCTCCAGAAGGAAGGAGCTGGTTTGTGGGGCTCAACCTGCAGCCCTGGGAGCTGTAGCACATCGTACCAGTCAGTCCCAGTGGCAGAAAGAGCCACCAGTGCTGTGGCAGGGGCACACAGGAGGCTTTGGGAGGCAGGTGAGATTTACAGAGGAATATAAGCCATCTAATAAAGTGCTTACAAAGAAGGTGAGACAAGTAAAGGGGAATTTTTTAAAAAGAAACTGATAATCCTGAGGTGTGATATAATTTTGAAAGGAATGAGAGGCGAAGAATTGATACTAATTGCAATTAGTTCCCTTTGCAGTAAGTTCTCTTTGGTAGGTACAACTCTAATTACAAAGAAAATGCCCTTTTACGCTTCTTTTGGTTGGTGAGAGTTTGGGTTTGTGCTAAGCAGTGCTGCTTTCTGCACTGATATTATCCAGGGCACAAAGACCTGGATTTGTTGGTTGATGCTCTAAGAGATTTAGAAAACAATTTTAGGAGCAAGCTTTGGAGCTGGATTCTCTTACTAACTAGAAGTAACTACCTCACTGCCTGTAGTAAGATGAGTGCAGCTGTTTGTTCTCTTCCCCAGATGATTTTTAAGGCTAAACTGATTTGTGGGAGATTATAGAGTTTTGAGGTCTTAGAACAATATCAGTATAATGATCATTGCCAAAGTCCATCCAGGATTCAGAAAAAAAATGATCATGAGCAAAAATGAGAAAAGTAATGGTAGGACCCACAGAGAAAGTAGGATCCTGGGAGAGATTTGTGTGGCCAAGTGCCCTTGTTAAATAATGAGGAAAGAAACACATGCACATCATTGTTGTAGGAGTTCTTCTCATTAGATCAAAAGGACAACATCACAGCAATCTGTTGCTTCTGTAGAAAACACAGCATCCAGGAGGAGGAGGAGGAGACACATGTGGGCAGCAAGAAAGCCCTTGGAAAACAACTCAGGAGACAGTGGGAAAGAAACAGCCAATGGGTGGGGTCAGAGCAGTCCCAGAGCAGCCGGGGAGGAATGAGCAGGGACATGAGTGGGTGAGGACAGACACCCCACTGAATGTTGATTGTGGCACAGCCTCCATCTGTCCTGCCTTTGTGCACCCACTCCTGGTGCTAGGAATAAGCTGTGATACCATGGAGTCAGATTGCTGTTTGTCATGGCAAAACTGCTGCTGAGAAACACTATCTTTGTTTCCCAGTTGAATGGTAAAGCAACAATAAGAAATGGTGTTTACAGGCCCAGGTTGCTTATCCCTTTTCTCTCTAAACTGTTCCCTGTGCTATCACAGCCTGGAGTCACATCCACGGGTGACTTGAGCTTCACTATATCCATGGGTGACTTACCTTTCTTAAGCTCCAGTAATTCATGGCTGTGAGTCCGAGGCACTTCGATACCAACAACCTCCACATTAAAGAACCACCGCAGGATTTGATGTTAATCCAAAGCTACATCCAAGAATTCAATAACTTTCAGCATTGACAACCCAGTAGAATTTCAGGGCAGGAACTGAAATCTCTGCCTCACTAGCAGAGTAAGGAAGGCAAACAGAAAAGTCAGACCGACTTCCAGACCCAAGGTTTGCTGTTGGATTAGTTCTCTGTGAACTTGTGTTCTCAACTTTCCTTATGATGGCCTTGAGACCGAGGATCGCTCCACAGCTCCAGATGTCTCACCTCTGTGCTGCTGGTGGAGTCCTGTTTCAGAGAACAATCCTGTTTAAAACCCTCTGGAGCAAAGGCACAGTGAAATGTCAGAAGTAAAGAAATGTATTTTTATTTCAGCACTGAATTTGCTTTGGAAGTTTCAGCCATCACTCTTGGAATGAAACGAGTGCTCTACATGAGGGTGTTATCATGTTCTGAACCTGACTTTAATGTGGGCCACATCAGAGCCAGGAGAGGTAATCAGCAAAGAGGGGCTGTGTGTTCTCCCTGAGGTACCACTGTGTGACCTGTGGGTTTGGTTTAGGCCTATTTAAAGTGAGAAAAAAGAATGCAGAGGGAAAAAAAAAAGGTGGCTAGATCTTCATGCATGTTTTCTTTTCAGGGGGAACACCTGTCTAGGGTAATACTTCACTGCTGTGCATTCACGAGAAGCAGGAAAGCCGCTCTATTTGCTATGACTTCATTAGTGGCAGCCCAGCGTCTCAAATGAGCACAAAGTTTCTTTTTTTTGCCAGCTCCAAACAGATAAAATTACTACTTGGTGAATTCCACATAACCTTTAAGGCTTTCAATCACAGCAGTAAATGCTACTGTGCCCCAGCTCCTGCTTTTACTAAGTTGTATTATAAGCACCTTAATTATAGTCCGTGGTGTCTGATGGGCCATGGAAAAGGTCGTCTTCCAAAAAACACATGATAACAGGGGTGGGGCCATCCTGGGCTTTTTTTCGTCTGTTGGGAAAGAAAGGGCTTTGCAGAGAAGAAGATTAATAGTAAACAATGTTAACCTAAATATATCTCAGAAACAAAATATCACATTCCTGCAGGCTTGCCTTCTCAGGGGGCACTGGCATTAACCACAGTACTGTGGGGATCTGCACAAAGCCAGGCTCCTCCTCCGGAGCAGAGCCAAAACCAGGTCTGGTTTTGTTGTCGTTTCACTGCTGAGCTGCAGCAGCACAATAAGCTCTCTCACTTGGGCTGCTTTTAGCAGTCGAGTTCAGGGCTCCCAGGTCGAGATCTGGTTCAAGGGCAGAGGAGGGAACAGAAACATTCGCAGGGACTTCACGGTTCTTTGAGCGAATTCTCCACGGCGCTGCCAAAGAGAAGCATCAGACCTGGCTCTTACAGATGGATTAGTCCCCCTTTATAGCCCGTGTCTGCCTCTCCACTTATTTAATTATTTTTATAGGTCAGATCAAATATAAGTTGGAGGCAGCTTGTAGAGTCTGTGCTGCTCCCAGTCCAGCAGAGCATCTGGCAGGGCTGCGGCGTTCCTGCCTCCCCCCGTTAATGGCCCGGCTCTGGCCCTGGGGTAGGCAGGGTATCCTTATCACCTTGGCAGCCTTCCAGCTCCAAATAATAATCCATTAACGTCTGCCCCGCTGGCATTCTTGCCAAATACAAGGGATATCTTTTAAATAAACATTGGCAGTTCCCAGTCGGAGGAAAGAGAAAGGGAGTAGAGGAAAAACAATCCTTGACATTTCAGTGACTTTGCAGGGCAAGCTGACACCTGGTACCACCCTTATCTGCGGGTGTTTGTGCAGGGCTGCAAAACAGCTTCTTCTCTTGGCTCTTTTGCCTTCTTTAAATAGAACTGGGAAGGCTGATAATGATAGGAGTAACTTTCTTGGATAGGCGCTCTTTGCCTTTTCTTTTTCCAGGCTGGGGAGACCCCGTGTTAACATCTGGGCTCCTGTTTTCCTCTGAAGTCCAGCAGAATGGTGTGGCAGCTCGTGTGCCTCGTACTCTGCCAACAATGTTTTTCTTCCCACGGTTTCCTCCCTGGTGGATCACGTACAATGCAGATTTACTTCCGTGGGGGCACTTTCCCACCTGATTTCTTATCTCTTCATCCATCAAACTGAACAGCCACATGGATCTGCCAGGAATCAGAGCCATTGGGGCTCACCCCATTCTCAGCATTCCTTGGGAAGGGCTTTTTCTGTTTGTTCCAGCCATTTCACTTTTCTTTCTCTGCAGCCCAACTCTCAATGACAGCTTGAGGTTTATTTTTCCAGCTGTTATATTTTGCTTCATAGCAATGAAATTACTTGTTTGGATATTTCACTGTATCAATAAATGAGCTGTCGAGGTTTTATTTTTGCAGTCCAGTTAAGAACTGGAGTAGGATTCATTAATCCAGAACGTGATTGGGAGACAATAAAATATTTGATGTTGAAAGAATAACATAGGGACAAAACCAGAGTTTTCTACCCCAGTCTGGAACTGGGTTTCATTTCTGCTGGTTTTGCCTTGATTCACTGACTGCCCTGATGCTACCTCAGTATAAATCAGAGGTAGCTAAGGGCACAAACTCTTTTATTTCATTTTTATAACAAGTTAATTAAAAGATTGGACGGTAGTCTGAAGGATTTGAAGTATTGATTGTAAGGATGTTTCAGTACCAAAAGTTTCTCCTGCTCAGGACTTGGTTTGCAACCACTCCCTTGCCAAAATTTTTCTCAAAATCTGAATTTGTATTATATTGTATATTTCTGTTGAATTTGCAGCATTGTATTTGGCTTGCCCCCTTCCATCCGGGTGTGGAAGTTATTCCTGTCTTTCCCAAAAGTTTCAAAACCAACACCATCTCCACCCATGCTTAAACTTATAAGGTTACCACTATTACTGAATTTTCTGCCGTGCAGCTAAAAGTTTCCTCTAACCCTAATGCCTGTGTGTGAGGAGGCTCCCTGACTGCTGCAGGGCCCAGGGACAGGCTGACAAAGTGCAGAAAAGCATTTTTTGACCAGATCCTCATTTTAGGGCACTGAGCTTTTATGTCTCAACACTTCCCTTTTTGAAACATGGTGACATTTGAATACGTGAATGTGTTTCCAATGAAGATAACTTAATCAGGAGCACTGGGAGCTTGTATATCTCCTAATTAAATTGGAACCAAGCTGAATCTCCCCAAACCAATCTTTGCTGTATTTTTAGTTCAATCTGTCTCTCCACCCCTGGCCAGCCTGTACATGGTAAACCTTCTGCTATTTCCTGCTCGGTTATTTAATGCTGGAGCCAAGCTACTTTCAGTTCCTGAAGCAGAACCAAGCAAAGCAAATGTGGTTAGCATGGAGTTAACTGGAAACATTCCCAAAAGATAGCAGATTTTATTCCCAAACACATACTGACCCATCTACAGTGGGAAAGAAACATCATTTGCAAATCATAGCCTCTGTCTGGACACTCACGGGCCCTGTTAATAGTCTGTACTTAAAAAGGATTATGAAGAAGACTCTGCAGGCTCTTCACAAGCAGATTATAATTGAAAATGCAGTGGAAGTCATCCAAATATTGCAAGTGGGGTGTAAAAACGAGCAAGAGAAGAAGTGTATAATACCAAGAGACTGCTTATAATAGGCAAATGTTTTAATGTGTCTGTGTAGTACAGTAATTGTAGGTCCCTGCACTGGATTAAGGTGACACATCTATTGCTGTGCTTTCATTGTTTTATTAGACTACCAACAGGTAGTGTCTTTTTGCTGGCCAGGAAGACCCCTAAATGCAAGTGTGCTCGAGTAGGGAGAAAGGAGGCAGAGGCAGTTGCTGTGGGCATGTTTAGCAGGGAGGAGCACTCCGTAGTCATGTCCACATTCAAATGTGCAGCTGTTAATCGAGTTTAGGTGAGTCTATGAGGGTCTTCTCATAGGGAAAACAGCATGGTTCATCCCCCCAAAATATGAGGGGGAAAAGTAAATAAATACTAAATTGCTGCATTGAGTAGAGGCTGTTCATTAGTGCCAGGGCAGGTCTGTGTTCTCCTTTCCCAGAAGCAATACTAAAAAGCACTTGTAGGGAATTCCAGTGGGTTCCTGCACAACTGTCACCAGCACCTGCTTCCTTACATGATAAAGTTTGCAGGGCGGAGAGAATAAAGAAAAGTCTGGATTTCTCCTACTGTAGCATTTCAACCTGTTCTTCAAATTAAGGGTAGAGGTCTTGAAAATAAAATCCTCGATGTTTAGTGAAAATAGAAAATGTAATACAGTGCAGAGGTGAATTGTGTCTCCCACTCTTGTGCTTTCCCCCTCCTCCTTCATTGCAGAAGAGACGAAACATTCATTAGACACTGGGGAATCCATGTAGGAATTAGTCTTAAGGGACAAAATCAATAGCAAATCCAGCTTCAGTAGCTCTTCTGTTCACAAGGTTAATTGCTTAAATGAAGGAATGCAGTAATAGGGACTCTCTGCTTCAGGCCTCTCTCTTTTAGAGACTCTGTAAGTATTTTCTAACCCAGATTTCCAGAACAACAATGTGTAGCTGTGCTGGAACAAGTGCTATTTTTAAGTTTCCTGTGGTCTGAGAAATTGTCAGATTTCTCTGTCTGAAGGATCAAGGGATCCAGAAAACCAGTTCTGAGTTTCAGGTCTGAACCTTGAATGACTACAAAAATGAGCAGTCACTGATTTTCTGTGCTGTGGCAGATGAAAGAAGATGAAAGATCTCAGCCATGCTCACGTCAATCCAGAGCAGCTCCAGCAACTGCAGACTTTAGCTCAATTAATATTATTTAACCTAGTTCAGGAAAATCCCTCCACTACAACAAACAAGTTTTTCCACTGTTAGGGGTCATGACCGTGTGCGGAAGCAGCCCACGCTGAGAACCAGTTGCACAACTGATACTGAACGAGTCTTCAAAGGCCAAGTCTGCCCCAGCTGCCCTGGGTCTGTCTGGCAGGACAGTCCAGGTGAAATGATGTCATCTGCCATCCCTGTGCCTTTGGAATTCCAGCCAGTTGTGCACAGGAGATGCCACTTTTGGTGCAGGCAGAGACAGCCCACATGCAGAGATCTGTATATCCCAGTGAACATCACGTTACCTGTGGGGAGATGCTGTGGCCTGCCTGCAATGAGGTGGATTTTTATAGGCAGTAGTTTTGGAGCTCTGCTGGCTCTCACTGGAAAGGCTGTTCCCATGTCTGTGTGTTCCCAGGTCTGGTATAACATATGTTAAGACCACACGATAAAGATACATCTATTTTTCATTATTATAACACTACTGGTGCTATTTATGGGTTTGACTCACTCCCTGTGCCACAGCCTCTTGTTTCACAGCCCATGAACATCTCTCTTCTCTGTCTCTCCTGCCCATGTATTCCCATGCCACACAAATATGAATACTTATGATTAAATATAAAAAGACACAGTCCAGTACTTGTGCATTGGCACAGGGGAAGAAGAGGACAGGGAAGAGGTGAGAGTTTGTTTCTATGCAGACTGAAACATTCCAATGACAGAAATGATGGCACTTACAGTAAAGTCACAGTCTCCTGAATAATACAATTCCATCATTGCCTGGAAACGTAACACTTAGGCAGGGGGATATTTCACCCTTGAGCAATTGTGTTGCATCTTGCAAATGGGTATGACTTTGTATATCCAGGAGATCATGAGGGCTCAGGGGTATTTGTTGGCCACAAGACTTGTTTCCACATGGGCTTGTAAGAATCCACAAGCCTTTCCTGGGTGATATGAGTCCAGAAAAACCCGTGACATGGTTCTACCCATCTGGGAGCATAAGGCAGTGCATATACAATGGATTCCCCATCTCTGGAAGTTGGATGGTGCCAGGTTGGATGGTGCTCTGAGCAGCCTGGTCTAGTGGAAAATGTCCATAGCCATGGCAGGGCTTTGGAATGAATGATCTTTAAGGTCCTTTCCAATTCAAACCACTCTGTGATTCTCCTAGCATGGCCTTTTGTTTGAGCAACATCACCTTTAATGCCATACAATGCACCAGTCCTAGAAACAAACTTTAAGAATCTAATCTGGGAATGGTACACAAACAAGCAGTTGCATGGCTTATAAAATCCTGGTGTGGCTTTACAATGCAAAATGACCCATCTGGCATCAAGCTGAGAGAGCTTTTTCACTTTTTTTTTAACACACTTTCAGTATTAGCAGTGAAAGCTATCCGTGCCCTGTCAAAGGGGAGAAAATATCCCATGTACAATCAGCACATTATGTTGTTGACCAAAACAAAACTGGCGAGTTTCAAGACCAACCACTGTGTAATGTCAGATTGTCTCGGTGTCTGGTTTTGGGAGTCTCGTTCTCTTCTTTGAGGGTTATTATGCCAACATATGAAAGAGTAAACTAAATGGAAACCAAGAAAGATATCATTTTCCCTCCTCCCCCCCTTCCTTCTTTTCCTGTTGGGAGTGTTTCTGTTTGTCTGCATGAAACTCCCCCATTCCAGTCCCTAAGTACTATTTAAGGTGCCTGCCAGCCTGGGAAGTTGTTATGCAGGTTGCCCTCATATAGCTCACGTTTCACTGCAGAGCACCTGTTAGTTGACTGGGAGACAGTAAAATTCAGGGCAAAGGCTTCCCAAACACAAAGGATTGCTTGTGGAAAAAGCCCTTGTTGATCTTGGATGGAGTTATAACCAGCACTTGATGCCTTTAGTGAGGCATTGTAGGGTGGGCTAAGTCTGTACATGTGTTTCTGTGTGTGAAAAAACAACACCTGAGCTAAACAGGGCAGAACGGAGCAAACTCAAGTCTCCTCCTAACGGGCTTTCTTCAGGTGGATTTTATGGAGCACTTTTGAAAGGACTTTTTGTGTAAGGCCCTTGGAAACTCTTTTCAAAGCCCCTGTGCAGAAGTGCCGGGGCCTGTGGGCCACCTTCCCACTCAGGGCTCACGTCTTCCCAGCGCAGACTTCAGTCCATCAGGTCGGGTGTTCCAGACTCTGGGAGAGTCTCTTGCCTGGATGGGAGGTGGAGGAGCTTGAAATAAAGTTTTTAAAGGAAAGTGTTCTCTGCCAGTCCCTGTTCCCACACACTGCTGCACCCTCAGCTTTGCTCTCTGCTCTCCTGCTGCGCTCTCCAGAGGCATTTCTCCTGCCCTTGGAGTCAGCTCTGTGTTCTGACTCACTCATTATTGTGTTTGTGGGTAATTTTATGGGGCGAAGCAACTGGGATAACCTCGTGAAGATCAAAACAGAGCACTTTGAAGTGACACACAGTTACAGTATTAATTTTCAAATATGTTTAGGAATAATATTGACATCCATTTGTTCTTTACAGGAGCGTGCTTGTTGGGAAAGATAGACATGCAAAAACTTTGCATGACCACACAGTTCATCTATGAAATAACTTGTTCATTTTCAGAAATTTTGCGTTAAAAAGCTACTCTAAACTGCCAGGATCTATGAAACTGTTTTTCAGAAGACACTGGTCTAATCCAGACCCACTAGAGACTTGGAACATCTTTTTGTTCTGCTGATTTGGTTTTCAGTAAAGAACTGAGTTCCAAAACATGGTGACACCTCTTGGTCACGCTGACTTGTCTCTGTAGGATCTCCTCAATCCTCTCTTCTCGTGGCTCAACTCTGGTCTGCTGGAATAACTTTGACTTTCTTACCGAGAGTTGTTCTTGCCAAGCTTGTCAAATTTTCTGCTCCCTTCCAGAGCCAGACAATGTAGTGAATTGGTACAATATGAACAGCATTGCCCAAAATGTTTATGGTGAGCAAAGCCATAGCACCGTGTTTTTGGCAAACAGGAATAGTCTGGATACTTGCGGGATCCTTTTAGTGGGGCTGCTTTGTGCAAAGTGAGATTTCATAGAATCATAGAATACTTTCAGTTGGAAGGGACCCACAGGGATCATCAAAGTCCAACCCCTTGCCCTAATTTTCCGGTGGACAGATCATCCTGCTCCATTCACAGTGCCTCAAGGAATTGTGTAGAAGCTGGGGGTTATTTCTTATCATTTGAGCTACTTCATACCTTTCCTTTAGCATTTCAACCAGAAATGAATTATTTCTTAACCACCATGCAAGGCAGCACCTCTGCAACCTTGCCCAGTTTGGGATTTCCCACCCCACCACACACACACAATGCCTTTTACTCCACCCCAGATGCCAGAACGAGCACGATCCACATGTTTGAACATCAGGCATTGAGGCTTAGGGTGAGGGGAAGCCAAGCATTGCACTGATCACATGCAACAGGCTGATCTTCTGCTGCAGTTTTTGTTAAAAACCCATTTGTGCATTCTGGATGCTGAAACATTTGGTTTGGGGTTGGACAAGCAGAACTGACAAACTGGGTGGTTGCCCACAACAGAGGCAGAGGAAGGAGGAGCCTCTGGTATCATTTAAGAACTTGAGTGTTTGTTTCAGCAGGTATTTTTCCAGTTCACGACAGGCCATTGACCCCAGAAAGTGCAGCAACAGCAGCCTCAGCCACAATCAGAAGGATTTGTTGGAGGGGCAGTGCCAGGAAACGGCTGAGACATCACATGGCAGAGGATGTGTCCTCTGCAGCAGAGGGACGTATTTACTTAAAGGCCAGACTTCACCAGACTCCACCAAAGGCAGTTTGGGCGAGTTGTTTGAATTACCTGACCCACTTGCAGTAGGAAGTCATTACAGAGATAGTAAATACCTACCCCACCCTTGGTAGGCAGACAGACTCTCTGCCAAAATGGTCTAGCTCAGCTTCTCGGAATATAAAATATTGTACCTTTCTAGCTAAAACTGGCCTTGCAAAGGCATCAGAAACTGCGGCTGTTCCAGTAAACTGCTCCACTTCTTGGCATTCCATCATCCTGGAGAGAGCCTCCAGGATTTATGTCTTACCACCACCTGGAGCACAAATCATAGCAAAGAATAAGTTGGAAATTTTTCTTCAGATGCAGATCACTTGCTTCTCCCATTGATGGGAAAAGCTCCCAGCCCCTCTGGCAGTCAGGGAAGCTGCCTGTGATGGAGGATTCCGAGAGGAGCTTTACACATCCATTCATTTGGAGTGTTAAATAGACTCCAAGGGAGTTTTTCCAGACTTTTTTTGTTTTATTTTCTTGTAGTGAAACTGCAGCTAACTTAGCACACATAACATGAAATCATGGAATTGTTAAGGTTGGAAAAGACCTCTGAGATCATGAAATTCAACCATCAACCCAGCACCACCACCATGTTCACAACTAAACCATATCCTCAAGTGCCAATAGCACATTTTTTGAACACTTAACATTCTTGGTGATTAATTATTGATAACTGAGGGATGTGTTTAAAATTCCAAGCAAGAGGCTTGAAACATTATCTACAAGTTATCATTTTTTTTTAAATCATGTTACTGTTATAGAAAGTTGTAACTGTAAATTCTTTTCCCCTTGGATAGATGTGATTTCACCAAAATCTGTGGCCTGCACCCATGTTGACATTTAGCATAACCCTGCAAATTATAACCAAAATAAGATTCTGATCTTGCTTAGACCAGAATACAGTTGGAGAAAGTCCATGAAAAGACAACAGATTTGTACTAATGCAGCTAAGAGCAGGTCTAGTCCAAAATAGATATTAATGTAAGAGGGCTTGCTTCAGATCATACTGATGATGGCCTTTGGTTGGACTGTAGAAATAGGTATTGACAGAAAAGGGAAAAAAAAAGAATTAATTTTTTTTTTAATTTACTGCTGATAGTTTAATTTTACTTATATTTTATGAGACTTACCTGAGTCTTACACAAGACTTCAGCTACTGAGACTTGAGATGCTGGGAAGGGTTGGAGAAGTTCACTTAGCAGAAACTGAAATGAAAATTTTATTTCCTTCAGAGGTCACTTCTCAGAATTTAAGGGGTAATTGTTCATTTGATAAAACCAGGAGATGAATTTGCTGATCCTTTGCAAAGTCAGTGACTCGTTGCTGAGGTCAAACCTGACCTATCTATGTGCACAGGGCTCGGGTGTCACTGCTGACTTCTCTGAGCACCATGGGCTCATGGCCTTGGTTGGACTGGCTTAGGAGAGGCCACAGACAAGTTAAAAGCAATTTCTGCTCCTGTTGCCCTGAATGTCAGTCATGGTTGTGCAGGACTGAGGACAGCGTGTCGCACTGGGCTCAGCAGAGGGTTTCAGCGCACTAAGGCAAAGATCCATACAGGACACAGGCACCAGCTCTGAGGCTGGGATTCAGAAACTTGCATTACGAGTCTCCTGCACAGACAGTTGGGACAATTCAATGTCTAGTAATGGGATTCACATGTACCATGTACTGAGTGCAAGGAATGAGTTGGTGAGATGCAAAAATGCCAAAGAAAAGGATGTGTTTCTGTGCTTTGGTTGGTACCTCTGCACAGGTCCCTTTCTTGGATCTGGTGCTGGATGCTGAAGTTTTAGTTACAGGTACCAGCAGGCCTGTGCTTACAATTGCAGTTTCTTTAGGGAAATAAATCAAATTAAACAGTTTTTTGTTTGCTGCTCTTACTAAAGCAGAAAGCTGAATCCCAAAGTGCTCGGGAGGCCCAGTGCTAAACTGGAGCCACACTCCCCTTGTTTCTCCTCTAGTTATGAACGCCCTTCATCCACTAATCACTGCCTGGCACAGTATTAAATTTAATCACTGAACTCCAAAACATTGTAATGTGTCTACCTACTCCATGGTTCCATTTGGATGGAAATTTTCTATCTCGTTTAAAGACTATTAAAGCCCTGCCTTTCTTGCTAAGAACAAAAGAGCATTGTTTGCTTTGTTTTTCGTTATGTTCGTATTCAACAAAAGATGATTATTCTGTCTGCTCCGTGCTGAGGTCCCTGTGAACATGTAGACCTCCTCTCTACTTGCTTTTCTTTCTCCTGGCTGACTACAAAATAGAAACATTTCCTTCATGCAGAATTGTAGGGTTGAAATGCACAAAAGCAGATGTTATTTATCAAAACTCTCAAGGTCTTCCGAATGTAGGTATTCATTAAAAAGTTGATGCGAGTCATAATTGAATAAAGAAGCAGCATTACAAGGCCCAGCAGAGGCAGCAATGAGATTAACATACATTTATGATTAAGAATTCATCTTTCATGAAATAAAAACAGTCATTTCAGTCAAACACTTTTGACCTTTTAAGAGCGACATGGCAAACCCACAAACATGTAGTTGTTTGTTTGGTTCCCATTATTGCCATCACATTGTAACCTGGGGAGAGGAGCTTTTTTTCATCCTCCAGCTTGGCAGCCTGTGGGCAGGAGAACAGGATTCTTGCTTTTGGAGAGCTCACAGCCCATTCACAGTGGGTTGACTTTCAAAAGCCCCATTTATTGCATGACGCAAGGTGCAAATTATGACTCACTCTGCATAGGTTAAGTTTGTAAAAAATCAACCTATATTCATCTCCTGAGCACCTACACAGCTGCATAATGTATTTATTATCTCTGGGGTCCCATTAACCCCTTTAGAGCCGTAAAAGTGATCTGCAACACAACCCAGCCAAAATGATGTTGTTTTCTAGGGAATTGAAGTTTTCTTCCTTTATCAGATCTGGTGAAGGGCAGATTTTCTTCTCTCTGGCCAGGATTAGGTCACAGAGAAAATTTCTTCCTGTTCTAACAGCCCTCACAGAAATACCTGGATTGCTGGTGGTGTTGCTGATATATGACACTGTGTTTTCCAGGTCCCAACCAGATGAACCAGATACTCCTCGATGTCTGAGTCCTCTCATGATCCTGCAGTGATACTGTAAGTAATTGTTGTTTATTACAAACAGCTTTTATGCACAAGTTTGGTGCTAGTCCAGCGTGTTTTATTAGTTGAAACATTTCCTTGTATTTCCCGTGTGTATCACAACCTATTTTTCTGGTGGATTTAAGGTTTGGGAGCAGTTTTGCTGTGTTTGCAAGGCCTTTAAAAGGACAGAACCACCTCTTCACCTTCTCCACCCACCTCCTCCCCCGTCTTCCCTCCTTTCAAAGGGAGAACATCAGGAAGTTTGGAGATTCAGATGTGGTTCCTAAACCTCTGTCAATGAGGAAGGTCTCCTGTGCTGCTGGAAATGCTGTGCAGCCACTGGTTCCTGTATTTCAGCTCTCCTTCCTCTCAGGAAACCCAGACTCCAAGGGAAGGAAAACCCCAAATGACCCTTGTACAGGTCATTGCAAGAAGTGGTGGTTGCTTAAAAAGGGTGTTACCTTACGTGAATGGCTTAATTTCTCCACCTTTGCTGCACATGTGACAGCTGTTACTGGACTGGCATTATGGGATGGACACTGAGAAATGAAGTGTCTCCTGCTTTGACCCCTTGTCTGAAGTCTTAACTCAGCACAATTCTCCTTTCCTGGTGGTGAGGCTGGGCTAGAGGAGGGACTGAACCTCCTGTAATTGCTGTGGGTGATTAAATACTGCCAAAAGTCTTTCTCCGATGTTGAATCAAACACTGAAATTAATTTACTTCCTCTCTGTTCATAAAAAACATGTCAGCTTTCTGCAAGCCACAGTTTGCTAACCTGCTCCCAGAGATTCCTGCAGAAAGGAAGTAGCAAAATTGCATGAAATATTATTTACAGCAAACTGATCTGAAAAATGAACACGGGCCAGATACCTGTCTGTGTCTTTGCTCATGGAACACCCTGTGACTTTCATGGTCAATCACAACTAATCATAAAATGTGAGTTTCCCAACCCATGTAGGAGATTGGAATTGAGTATAAAGATATATATGCTGTTGTTTTTAAGCCCATAATAAAACTTATTGAATACTTATGAATAATAGATGCATTTAAGGGAAATTACGATCTGCTCCTGTTTAATCCTTGAAAGAAAAGAAGCAAATTAGCTTATAAATTCTCTGATGGTTTATTCTCTGGGACAGAACAATGGAGGCTTGGTACAAAACTCACTGGAATCAATAAAAAGACCCCCATTTTATGCCCCAAATTTGTAGCCTGCACAGAAGCCTGTTATGGCAGCTGCCACCTTCACTAACACACCAGGGTTCAGACCAGGTTCCTCTTGGGCTGCAGCTCTAAAGTCTGGCTGGAACGGGCTGATATTCCCTGTGGATCAGGCACAGAGGTGGACCTGTAACATGCACTCACCTGTGCCTTACGTCAGTCAGTGGAGTATGTGCTGCTCCACTTGTGGCTCCTGTAAATTAAACAGAGAAAAAAGCTGCCTTTTCGCTCCTGAAATGTGATCCAAGGCTCAGGTAGATTCCAGCTGTGATCCTGCTCCTTGGTTATGAACATACATTTATGTTCTCGGGACGTTGGAGCTCCTTCTGCACGGGCAAAAATTGTAAAAACAAAATGAACAACGTTCTCTGTGTACCGGAGAGTTATTTAAAGAGCCTGAGGGTTTGAACATAAGCAGACACTTTGTTCACATACAATATAAGCAAGACTTCTGGGTTTTGGCATTTCAAATGACAATTAAAAATACAGCAGGCATGTTCCAGCAGCTTTATGGGTTGCCATAAACATCCAGAAAAGGATTCCAGACAAAAGTAAAGATTCACGGTAAGGATTCTTTTTTTTTTTTTTTTTTTGTGTCCCACCTCGGTTTTTAGTGGGATGTGTTGCGACACACCACAAAAGGAAAGGGCAGAAGGCATCTCACTCATTGGAAGACATTGTACCTCAAAAAATGCTTCTTTGGGAGAGTCAAAGTTTACAGTCTGTATGGCTCTGTTCAGTAATTGTTTTAGCTTCCTGCTCAGGAGTTTTCTAAAAAATCTTGAGGAGAAAAATCCCCAAACAAGTTTGGAAGGGGAAAAACACTTTCCTTCCTCAGCACAGAAACAAACACAATGGACTCAAAATCTCTCCCCGGCACAATTTTGGGTACTGTGCCATTACCTGAATTTTCTTAGAAATATTTACGACAGGAATGACACCACTGCACAGTCAGGCAGCTCTTCCCACTGTAGGCTCCTGGCAGTAGAAAAATTGTACATGGATTGTGCCCTTTAAGCAACGTAGTGTGAATGTGTTTTAGGCACTAAGGCGAGAAGAAGAACCTGAATCTCAGGTCAAGGATTTAATTACAAAGTCTTTCTTCCTCGGTCATTTTTTGCCTGTAAACCTTTGACAAAAAGTGTTCCTCAGCTCCTCTGGGGGTTTTTGTGTACCTAAATCTCAAAAATGCTTTGAAATTTTACTATGACATGGGGTAGCATTTTCTCTAGCATGGTCAGCTCTTTCCAAGCCTTAAGAAGGGAGAGAAGTTGCAGTTTGTTGTTGGACAGTTCTGAAATCCATCTTTTCTCTTTAGGACACTTTAGCAATGAGTTTTGTTCCGTACATGTAGTGAAACCTCATAGCCATCAACTGACCCATCTAATGATGCTCAGACAAAATAAACTCTCCCAGCTTTCCTGGGTTTCTGTCAGCCCCCTCCTCACCAGGGGTGTCGTTTGGCTTCTCTTTACTGGACACCAGCACTGGGACTGTTTTTCGGGAGTCAGGGCCAAGTGAGAAGTAGGTTCCTGCCCTGAGTTAAGCAATATTCCACATTAGTGATCCAGTGTCTCCATCAGGGCAGGAAGGAGTAAGGAAACTGCTTTATCCTCCTGAGTGCACAAACCAATCCCCAGGGACTGGGAATGGGACATCTGTCAGAAAAGAGGGAGATAGAGGCTATCTTAGGGTTACATTTGTTTCCTGTGGCTTTGTTTTATCCCTTTCCTCTCCCCCTTACCACAGTTCAGGACTGTCAATGAGCTCTTTTCTCCCCTTTACCTGTATTGATTTCCTTTAACTAGGCAGTAATTTTGCAATCTGAAGGGTTCAGAGGCAATCCCGTTCTCGCTTTGTACCTTGCTGGTTGTAGCCTCCTGTTCCCGATCCTGCTGCACTTGCAATGCTACACTGTGAACCAAAACTCAAAGGTCCTTTTTGTTTTTTCACTTTGCATTCCTTCCCTTTCCCTTGCATTCCTGCTCAGTGCAGCCCCAGCAGCTCTCTTCCCTCATGTGGAGCATCAGGCACATCCCCCAGGCCTCCTGCTGGAATCTTTCCCTTCTTGAAACATGACCTTGAATCTCACCTCTCATGCAGGTGCTCAGCATAGAACAAACTTCAACTCCAGTTAAGAGCTATTTCAGGGGCTGAAGTAGGCATGAGATAAGGTGCAATTTTAACACTCATCCTTTATCCAGGATAAATTGGATGTTAATTGTAGTGATAATTGTGGTGGACAGTTTCTAGCTATGAGTGATGATTTGTGCTTCTTCCTGTGCGATAGCAGCTGTGTGACTTCTTCATTCATACAATCAGCCTGAAACTGCCTTGATTAAATCAGATTTGTAATTGCTGCTACCACAAAAAGGGGAAAAGCAGCTACAGGAGAGCTCCAGAATGCTGCCTCCATCTCCTGTACCTTGCTGAACATTGCCAATAGCTCCTTTGGTGATGGAAACATGGAGCTCACCTGGACATGGGGCAGAGTCGAATAGTGTCTTTCACCAGTTGTACAACACAGGTTCCTTTTCAACTCTTGTTCCTTCCCTTTGCTTTTCTCATGCTTTGCCCAAACAGTCACACCAACAAAACTTCAGCTGTTTGGGCAAGTGTATCACAAGCCACAGCACCTTAGTCTTGGCAAATTTATCTTGCTGTTCCAAACAATTCCTCACACTCCTTGACATTTACTCCTGTGGGTATTTGTAGACTGTTATGTCTGCCCTTACTTGTTTTTTAACCATTTAGCTCTGTCCTCATAAATCATTGCCCCTCAGCTCTTTAGCTGGGCTGCCTGCCTGTGCTCCTAAGTGTGAAAAGGCTCCTGCAGGCTGAGCCTGCCCTTTCCACGTCTGCTCCCCACAGGATTCTGGTGGTGGCACAAAGTCATGGCTCAGGCCATGATTTCATTCCTGGCTTATTGAACAATCCTTTGCTGATAACACTGACATAAGGATCTCTGGTTCTCTGGTTCTCTTTCCCCTGTCCTTCCACATACTCTTAAGACTTGTTCTACCTCTTCCCCTGATTTGAAACCACTAATTCAGGCTCCTTGATGCTTCTCCCCAAAAGCACAACTTCTGGGAGCAGCAGAGGCTGCCAGGAGTGTTTCTGTTCCCACTTCCTTCATCCCTCTTTGCTGAAGGAATTCCCTGCAGCCAGAAGCCAGTTCCCAGGGACGGCTGGAAGGTGGGCATGTTCCCAGATCTATGTCAGGAGCTGAGCCACATGTTTACCTCATTATGGAAAATTGTTGCATTTTACCCCTCCTGTGGGCACCTGTTTGCATTTTTGGAGTCTGGACTTAACAGGTACAAATTTCAGGAGCTTTGTGGTGAGGCTGGAATATGCTGTTGTTTAAAGCATCTTTGAAGGTATCTGGATCTTAAAACAAATTAATTGCCACAAAATGTCTACCAGGAAGAACAAAACCCTGCAAAAGGTGCATTTATCCAGTTGATGAGGACATTTACAGTGACTGATTGAAAATAATCAGGAGTTCTGTAAGGCACAGGAATTACTTCAGGGTGCAAATCAGACCTTGACTTTTAGGGAGAAGAAGGGAACTTGTTCTGGGCAGATTTGGCTAAAGCTGCCTATAGCAAACTTTTATTTTTTGTTACATTTTTGTTTGTGCTTGCAAAGACAGAGGCAAGAAGGACCAGAGAGATCCCTAATCTGGCCCAGGGTATCACCTCATCAGCTCAGCATATCACACCAGCATGTGCAAAGTATGGTTTGTTCTCTTTTTGGCTGATAAAAATTTGGAAATTGCAAAATGATCACGAAAGCAAGAGACAGGATGTGATGAAAGACATTTATTTTCCTAAAAACTCAAAAAACCTAGACAAGCCTCAAGCCTGTGCTGTGTTTCCTTCCTACTTGCACATTTATTTTATCTCCTCCACTCTCATTTCGCTTGCTCCTGTGTTAAATGTGGCTGATCCTTGAAGTAGGTTCTCTTCCAGGGCTCTTCTGTGTCCAGGTTGGAAGAATCATCCATTTGCCTTGTGGCAGAAGAAGAGTTTGGTTCTGAATTTGTGATGACATGCTGAAAAGCTACTTTTGTTTCTCCTCTGAGCTCCAGAAACACCCTTTACAACTCTGAACATGAGCAAGGGGGTCCAATATGACCAGGAATTAAGTTAAATCATATCTGGGAAGTTTAGTCTTGTTTAATGGCTTTGTTGAGTTGTTCTACCTGTTCATTTATCTTACAGAAGCATTAAAATCATGGAGAATTAAATCAGCAGAAACAGGCTGTGATCTCTGTGACCTCCTCATGAGCTGTGAGCATCTTATAGGGAGAAATGTGGGACCAAGCTAAGAACATTTGTGTTGGCTCTGTGAAACCATTCCAGCTTGCTCTGCTCTAAAAGCATGGGAATCCTTGGTTCTGATCCCATGAAATGACCTCATGCCCACTGTCTCAGGGCAGCCTGTATAAATTGGGTGAGCAAAAGCCAATTACCTCCCATAATCTGATGGGCCATTTTATCCCATGGCTAACTGCATGTCTCTTCCGTTACATTTGATCCAGACTCCATAGAAGGTACTGGGAGTTAATTTTCTGATTTTCCCGGGAAAGGAATTGGACCCTGTCTGTAACAAGTGAGTTTCTCTGAGCAGACTGATGTTACTTAACAGTTCAGGCAGAGCAGGAACTCTGCAAGAGCCATGGGCTGAGGGCAATTCTCTTGGTCCTGCTCAGGGGAAGACATTTGGCAGGGAGATCCATCCTCCCTAAAAAGCAGAAGCACACATTTCTGTGGCTTACTCTGCAAACACCTTCCCCTCAGAGACATGCATTTAGAGCACCAAGAGTTGAGGGAAGTGTAAGAGAGTTTCTCTCTTACTTCTGAGACCATTTCTAGGCAATCAAAAAAGAGCAATTTAGAATTCAGCTGACCTGACCATTAAATAGAATACACTTTAAAAGCCATGACTTTTTTTCTGAGCAAAGACATACTTAGAAAACTTCCTTTTTTTATGTAAAACCAAGCTTATACTGTGAAGTTGTGGGCACAAAATTATTAGTCCTTCATACCTGTAGCTGAAAAAGGAACCATGTACCTCTGGATGTCAAACGTGGCTTTAATCTGCTTCGCAGCTTGTTTTGTTTTGGTTTGCTCTGTTTCATTTCCCTTTGCCCTGTTAAGCTCTGACCCTGAAAGGTGAGGAAGTGAAGGAAATGGAAGAGCGAAATTTGGGGAGTCTGAGGCTAAAAAGCCGAGGGAACCATGAGGGAGCCTGTCTGGTTGGGAGATTGAAATTGAAGTGGACTCCTCAAAGTAATTACTTTGGAACCCACTTACTTATGGATGTGGACTCCCATAAGCACAAATCTCACATTATGTCACTGAGATGGCATTTGGGCTTGATTTATGTTGGCACAGAAGGAGCTGTAAAGTGCACATGTGTGCCCAGAGTAGCCCCTTTGCAAACAGAGCATGTTTATAGAAACAGGAAACATGGCTGGGGCAGGAGCACCCCGAGCTGCTGCTGTGTCAACAGCATCCCAAATACAGGTATCCAGGATCTGCACCCTGCCTGCATTTTCCATGTATTTCCACTCAGTTGGTAACCTGGAACGCCATTACCAGGGATTAGTGGTTGGTGGATGGAGGAAAAGAGACTTATTAGGTGAGATTTACTCCACCGAAGATGTGTATCTGAACAAGAGCCGCAGTCCACATTTTAATCTTTTTCTTTCATACTCTGTCTAATCTGTGACTGATATTTCACGGTGATAATCTCTCTCTTTTTTCTCTCCTTGGAAAATAAGGACACACTGTATGAATTATATCTGTAGTCACATAATTTATCTTTAAAAAGTTATGTGCTTTCCTGTGTGAATGAATTTGAAGCCTTCAGGTCATGTTCAGGGAAGGGTAAACTCTTCACTGTTCTCTATGGTACATTAGAAACAGCTAAATACCTACAAGCATTATTTGATATTTCTTTTAGGAGACAGAAAGATCAAAAATTGCAGAGCATTTTTGGTGACTGACAAAACCGTATTCTTTGGTTCCTCAGATGAAGTTATTTGCGTATTCAGTCTTCAACCTGTTTTGAGTTGTGAGGTGCTATAAATACGCACAAATAACCTCCTTCATGATCCATTTGGATCTGCTATTCCTGTAGTGAAATGAGAGGGGGTTTTTGCTTCAGGAATGCAGCACTCACGAACATCTTCTCTGTGGCGCTGATGAAACCCTTGCCAGAAGGGGTGATGTGGAGGTGCAGTGAGCTGTGAGGGCTCTGTCTCCTCCATCTGGGCTGACCTGCAGGCTCAGGGAGCTGCACACTGTAGGAGTTCCCTTTCCCAACTTCCCTTTCTTCAGAATTGAAAGAAATCTGTAACAGGCAGTGTTGTTGTGTACACAAAACAGTCTCCTCTAAGTTTCTAAGCAGAACCAGTGATGCAGGAGGAATGTTTTTTTTATGTTGTATATACTCCTCTCTTCTTCAGTCTGCAGAGTCCTTACGTTGGTGTTAAAACAATTCAGGAGATTTTTATAGGGCATATCTCACACAGGAAAAAAGAAGATCTTCATGTTCTTTTGCAGGGGAAATGCATGTGAATCCTAAAGCCCAGTTTCTAAGTAAATGCTGTTTGTTAGTGAAGATTAGCTTGAAATAGGAACTGTAGTGAGTCTTTTGAATGGATATATTCTACCTGTTGCACCTTTAGATCTGGCAGAAGGTGTAAGAGTTGCTCATAGGAGCACACCTGTAGTACAGTGAGCAATAATGGCATTAACCAGGTAACTCGGAGAGTCTGGTCTATTCTCAGATTTTACTCAAAAGCAGCAGTAACTGTATGTTGCAGTTCTTGCTTGGTGGATGTAGGTAAATCTGAGACCATCTGAGTAGGCCACAGGAGTAGGACTGTTGTACTGAAGACTTACACTCACTTTGGAGATGGTATGGGAATGCATTCCTATCAGGGAAATACACTTCTACATCCAGTGTCTTAGGGCCTGCTTATTTACTGATTGTAAGAACTAAGGACCCTGCCCTTGGTGTTTTATTGCATGAAATATTTCACATCTCATTGCTGAATGTATCCCTCCATGTCCTGGCAATGTCACTGCTATTGAGGGTCACAGCAGCTGGGATGCTCTCCTGGGTTTGGGCTGGGAGATGTTTTTACCCCTTCTGTTGGAAAACTGCTTGCAGGTAAATGCTTTGTTTGAGTTTGCTTTGCTGTTTCACTTCAGGGCATCCTGATGTGTTTGGGACAAGATTAGAACAGAAAACAGGCAGAGTTATCAGCAGGATTGGGAAACAGATACTGTAGTGCTGAGTGGGTGTCATAGGGGAGGGTTTTTAACTTCCCTGGATTAGTGCCCAGCACAGGAGTAGATGTAGGAAAAATCATGTCGGCAGAGAACTGCATGATGAGTCTCTGTGGGTGTGAGCTGAGGACGCCCCACAGCAGCCTGTAATCCCAGCTCTGCTTTCAGGAATAGCAGGTACAGGCAGCACAGCCTTCAGGAGCTCTTTGGTGGCAAAAAGGCTGTGGCTGTCTGCCCTGTCAGAGCAGTGTCGGTGCAGCCTTCGGCCTTCAGGTTCGAAAAGGCCTGTTTGTTAGAAAGTAAAACATTTCTTTCCCACAGGTTAGAAACACAAGGTTTTCAAAGTTCTGCAACACATTGCAACTGTTTGAGAGAAATGTTTCCCTTCAAATTCACTGCATCCAGCACTAGTTCCTATCTGTTACTGCTCCTTGTTCCCATCTCACAGGGATCTTCTTCCTCTGAAGGACTTCCATCAATGCAGTGTGTTGGGATGGGTGAGAGCTGCGGGTTCTGGCATTCAGATTGTGATGTTGGTAAGGACTCTGAAAATTAGGAAGTCTCTGAAGATGCCTATTAGAAGGTTGCTGGAAACCAAATAACTTATTTTTGTGCCTTAACTCTCCTGTGAATACAACCCATGGTGTGCAGTGTCCATGTGTATTGTGTAGTGGCAATGTGGGTTTAACACCGAGGCGGTTTATAACCCCTAATAAATTCTCAGACTTTACAATCTTTATGCATACTAACTTTCCTCCCCCGTGTGTACTTGAAATTAATGTACATGACACACGTGAAACAATCAGAACAGGATATGAAACAGGAACCTCTGGAGCAAGTGTGAGTTGGGCACAGATGTCAGAGCCTTCAGGAGCACGAGCTGCCTGCTGACGTTTGTCATTGAGGGGATGGCCTGGAATCCCAGCCCAAGCAGATGTGTTGCAATAGGCACAGGAAGAGATCAGTCTTAGTGTCCCCTGATGGCTTCTCCTGGAGATTTGAGGTTGTGCCAGCTGCTGCTCCGACGCCAGCGTTCCTTGATCTAGCCTGGATCTGGAATGAAGCGTTTCTTCCCAGCCAAGATGTGTTCGTGTTTTGGTGCCTGTGAAGCTGAGACTTGATGTGAACCTGGATGGGGGAGCAGCAGCTTCTATTAACTTATAACTTATGACTTGTAACTTCCCTCTATTTGCGTAAGAATTAGCCAGAGGGAGAAAAATATTTATGCTCCTTTTGTACGTCAAGTGTAGAAAACTACAGGGATTCACACAGATTTCCCAGCTGGGTTTGCAGCCCACACTGCAAATTCACCCCAGAGCATTTTCCACAATGACTAGCTCCAGCCTTCAGTGCTGTGTAACCTCCTCCCTTTCCCCTTGCCCTCCCCCAGATCCCAGCACCTTCCTTATCTCCGATACCCCTCATCTGACCTCTCCATTCCTGGTCTCAGAGTGTCTCCTCCAGGAGCTGGACAAATGGACAGATCTGTCGGGAGGTGCAGGAAGGGAACCCGGGGTTATCTGAGTGCACAGGTTATCAGAGGGGTTGCTCTCCAGAAACAGTATCTGGGAGCAGTATGAGTTATCCCAGGCTGGAGACAAGTGGCTCCTCAGGACCAGCTGTCTGTGGATACGGGTGAAAGATGAGAACTCTGAAAACAGTGGTGGAGTTGCCCTGAAGCCAGAAAGAGGTGCCTGAGATTGAGAAACATGGAAGGAAAGTTATTTTTTTGATATGCATTTGGGGACTTTGAATTGGCTTCCTCTGTAAGGAAGGGCTTCCTGGAATTCTTTGGCCAGTTTTATACCCAGAAGGGAATTATTTGGCACTGGATTCAATACACACATGGGATTTCACTTTGCAGTGGGACCGCCCTGTGACAAACCCCCTCCAAAATGTAATCAGCAAAGTTTTCCTCAGATGCAAACTCTGTGACTGCTTCCAAGTTGGACTCCTGCTTGCTCATTCCTAGGCTGGTTTGTCAAAACTTCATAACATTTAGTCTTGCTTTTCCTTGCAGTGCTGAGTCACTCTCTGAATTGAGTGAGAATTAAAAAGTTTGTTACTGTAAATTTTGCTAGCCTCTGTCTGAAATCCAAGTGAAAAAACCTGAAAACGAGTTTTTAAGGTCCTCAGTACTTCTGTATGTAACACTTGCTCAGATTTTGTTTTCTCTGTCACTTGTGGTCTCTTTAATTGCACCATGGGAATCTGAACTGTGGCAGGATCAGACACAGAAGAAGCATGACTAAGGGAAACCATAAATTTTATTAGGTTTAAATAGATTTTTCAATCTAAGAAGTGACTTTTCTGAAAAGGCAACATGACATCCTTCTGTCTGCTAAGTTTTTCTACAGTCCAGAGAAGCTGTGGCTGCCGGATCCCTGGAAATGTTCAAGGCCAGGTTGGATGGGACTTGGAGCAACCTGGTCTAGTGGAAGGTGTCCCTGCCCATGGCAGGGAGTGGAACAAGATGAACTTTAAGACCCCTTCCAACCCAACTCATGCCATGATTCCATGATTCATGTGCCAGGACACAGCAGTGCATACAGTGACTGGGGGGTATGTACTCACTGCAGCGTCTTTGCTGGGCACGGGCTATTGCACAAATGTGACCAAAGCCATAATTTTAAGGATTATACTCATGCACACAGAGGAAAATTTAGTTTTCAGAATTCTTTACTGGTGACGAAATGTAAGCCAGAAAGAACATCGTTGGGTTTTCTGATGTCAGTGTGAGCTGACAGAGTTGGCAATAAGAAAAATTATCCTTCAATTATAGGTTAAACATGTTTAAAAGAAGTCACTGAGACACAGCTGGTATGGAGCCCCATATTGCTATTATTATACTCAGAAAAAAGAGTCCATAAGCTGTTCTCTCTCCTCCCTCCTCTGTTGAAAAATTAGTCTCTTGTCACATGTAAGAGCTGTACAAGTAACAGGAACAAAACATGTAGGTGTTCTGAACAGAGTCATTAAACAACATTTGTTAAGCACATCAAGTTCTGGGCCAATTCATTCTGTAGCTTTTCTGTTTCATGTGCTCAGGTGATAAAGAAAACTGCAGAACTTTCTTCAGTGACAATTTGATTTCTTGCCTTGAATCAATTTGTGACTCAGAATGAAAATGTCACTGAGACATGAGCTGTGGGGAGACTCTGTGGCTGCTGGTTCCAGTCACCCTGGAACTACAAGGGGGTTTGTTGGTGATCCATGAGTTAAGACAATCTCCAAGGGCTAAGGCAAGATTTAAACTCCCCTTTCAGCAGAAAAGACAGTAGTTGATAAGCCACAAGTTTAAAAATGTTACATTCAGTGGTTCTTCGTAGAAAGGGCACTACTGATCACATAGAAGCATTCCATAGTAAGAAGTCTGTCCCCCAGATGTTTCTTCTAGATATTTCTAACTTCTTTTTGAATCTCCTCTGATCCTTGATAATAGTATCATGTAATTATATGATATGATAATGATAAACAGTACATAAATAATAAATATTAAATGTTCTATATTGATATATATAACATGGCACTGGTTTTGGCTGTGGTAGCTGCCATCTACACATATATCCAGGGGAAGTTTGGGAACTTCTGGTCTTGGGATTGAAGATACCCACTAACACTGTACTTTCTATGCACTCCCACTCAGGACTGAGTCTACCCACCTTCACTGTGGAGTTCTGAAATGCCATTACTGTGAATGATTCACCACCCACGGCAGGAGGGAGGAATTCAAATCAGCTGGGGAGCAAAGTGCTCTCCACTGGGAATAGGAGGAGAGAGGGCTCCTGGTGGTGGGAGAAGTGGGGGAGGAAATGAAACCACTAGTGGGGAGAAGGCGATTATACAGCATAGAAGGATATGGATGGAGTTAAGTGGGATCAGGATGAGAGAGCAACAGACACTGGCAGTGGGGAAAAGGAAAATGGATGTTCATCAAGGCCAGCCATAGAAAGAAAATGAGGAATAAAACAGTGATGGAAAAAAACCCAAACCCTGGTTTTTTCCCATGAGGATACCTGGCCTGCTGATTTGAGGTGACATTTGTATTTCTGGTTCATTACAAAACTTCTCTCCCTGCCTAGAAGACATGTTGCACTTCCATTTGTATCCATGCAGGCCACAGCAATAAGATGAGCAATTCCATCACCTCTGCAAGTTGCTGGGCACCCTCTTAGTTCCTGGCAGGAAGCAGGAGCCACTGCTGGTGCCTGGCACACGTCACCCCTCTGCATGCTCTGTGATTGCTCTGACTGGAAAGCAGGAGGTGGGGGAGATCTGGAAAAGGAAAGGAAGGATCAGGGAAGAGCGGCTCCGCTTGCGTAGTTGGGTGAGGGTGTTTTCCTTGTAGAGCTCCCTATTTTTAGGTTTTACACTTTGCCATATCTCCTTTGCTGTGAGCTGAGCTGGTGCCTCCTCTTGCTTCCATCACTACAACGTGATTACAGGATGTAATTTTGACCCCATCATTTTTTGGATTTGCTCCTGCCCTGCTTATCCTGCTAAGCGAGGGTTACTAGGGAAGGAACACCAGTCGTGGCAGGATCCAAGGCTCCAGGGATGAAATGACCTATCTTCTGTCTTAGCGTGTGAAAGCTACGACACTCATCTACATCAGGTATCCACAAACCTGAGAGAGGCTTTTCCAAGGTGTTCCTAAGATCTCTTTTTTTACAGATTCATTTGGAGATCTCCCCATTTGCCTTCCTGTTTGTAAGTCTTAGGAATGCAGATGGGTTGGTCACACTTTAAGGCTTCTTTATGCAATCAATTTGAGAAAAAATTTTTAGACATAATTATATGCCCCCAGGAACTGGATCTCATTCAACTTGCAGAATAAATCACAACAGTTAGTGGGATGCACCAGGCTGAAAAAGTCCAGAGAAAAAATATCACACATTTATAAAATGCCTCATTTGCACTAGTTTCTATTTGTTTATATATTTTCATGTTCCTTTGCTGCACAGGTAGTGCAGAAGTATGAACTGTTTTGTTTAGACAAAATCAAAAAATGTCCGTTCCTAAAAGTGAGAGAGTGAAATCAGATGGATTCTCATTGCTAAATTAGGCAGATCCACCATCTTCTAAATACTGCTGGTTTAGGAAGGACAAGGTTAAAGTGAAAAATACCTGCTCTTCATGATGCAGTGACACTGGAAAGCAGCCAAAGTGTTGGACAATCTAGTCTTCTGCTGTGAAGGGTGTCTTGTCTGTCCCTGGCACAGCGGGAGCCCTGACTGAACTGTCCACACTGCTTGGATACCAAGGAACTTTCCACATCTGCCCCTATCCCTTGATTTCTCTCCTTTGTGGGGAGGTTCCGAATGTTTTTTGAGCACATTCTCTGTGTTTTGAGATAACACGTGAAAAGGAAACTTCTTGATAATTATTTTTCTGTGAGCTGTTGGGGAAGTCTTTTCTTTATTCTCTTCCCAGACTCACATGACTCCTGGGAGTCGAGGAGCAGATAGGTAAGCACTAAAAACAAATGCAGAACCATCTGGTGTGTGGAGGAGGGACGACTCCCACGGCTCTGATCTCAGCACGAACGTTCGGCATCTGTGCGGGGCTGGGATGGCGGGAACGGCACCATTAGCCACAGGGAGATCTGGCAACATCCCTTGGGGAATGAAGGGCCTGGTGCCCAGGCACTTTCCACAGCAGCCTAGGGAGCCGGAACAGTGGGAAGGGGTCAGGGGACACATGTCATCATTCATGGGCAAGTGGGCTTTGCACTTGCACCATGTTTTAAGTGTTGTTGTGTTTTTTCCCTGTAAAAAAGGGAGCTTCAGCTTCCTTCCTCAACTTACCTGATAGACACGAGGACAAGAGGGCACAGTCTCAAGCTGTGCCAGGGGAGGTTTAGGTTAGACATTAGGAAGAAGTTCTTTACACAGAGACTGATCAGACATTGGAAGGGGCTGCCCCAGGGGGAGGTGGTGGAGTCTCCATCCCTGGAGGTATTTAAGGAGAGACTGGATGTGGCACTTAGTGCCATGCTCTAGTAGACAAGGTGGTGTGTTGGGTCAAAGGTTGGACTCGATGACCTCAGAGGTCTTTTCCAACCTACTTGATTATGTGATTCTGTGATTCTATGACACAGTGTTGTTCCCCAAGGGACTGAGGGGTGTCTGAAATTCCTTGTGATCGCTCTGTGGGCACTCCTTCAGGCTGTGTTGGTGCCAGGGGTTCCTGGTATTGGCTTTCTTGGAAATTTCATGAACAAACCAGTCCCAGCCCAGAGTTGTTCCATGCAGCAGCACTGCCAACCCTGAGATGAACTTGGTAACTCCTCACACATCCATAGGGCAAAACTGACTGAACTTCCAAAAAATACTCCTAGTTCTGGCGTCTGTTTTGGGTTGTGTTCATCTCTCATTCCAGAGCTACTGCTGAGACAGACCTGTTCTTGCTGGGAGTGGAACTGATGGTTTCTGAGGTTGGGATAAGATGAACTGTCAGAGCCAGCAATAAAAGGGTGGTGCATATCAGGCTGCTGGGCAGTGACACCCTACTCTGTGTAAAGTCTTTTACCTGCTGTTTTACCTCTCCTTCTTAGTGAGACTAATGACACCACCCAAGGGTACTCCTGAAGGCATAAGCAGTTCATATTTACAGCAAACTTCAAAGACAGAAATGGCTACAGAGTTGTAAAGTATCATTATCAGCCACTTTGGAGAGGTGCTCCAGATTTGTAGAAAATTGGGCTGTTTGTTCTACAATTCAGTGGAAAAGTAAGTTTCTATAGAAACTACCACTTCAGAGGTATTTACATTTCTCTACTATTTCTTAAGAAATAGCATTCCCATAAATAGCAAATTGAAGTTGTTACATTTAGTATAATAAGGTAATATTTACAAGAGACTGTGTATGTTCTAAGTATTATTACTGGGTGGCTGTATAAACCATGGATCCATTGAATATATTGCTAAGAGACTCAAATCTCCCCACAGGAAAAACAGTGACGTGTAAAAGTAATGCGTAAAAATTCCTTCATGCCCTCCCTGGTGATGAATCTGCTCTGAAACCCGAGATTGAATCTAATATCTCTGGCAGAGCTGATTCTTTAAAAGTTCATTTCTGAGTAAGATTGCAAGAAAAACACCCACCTTTTTAGCTGTAGATGCCCTTATATGCATGTGCACGTGGTTAGAATTTGGGTATTTGTTACTGGCACTTAGCTGGGCAGGTTCCTCCAGCTCTCCAGTTGTAAAGCCCCACATGAGCGTGCTGCTTTATGTTATCTAATAATGAAAACAGTATAAATAGAATAAAGAAAATATAAATAGCATTTTTTTGTGTTTGCAATGGTGGTAAGGGAAGCAGATTTGGAAAGGCTGATGAGGGGTAGATTGTGAGCTGTATCCCTGCTTCCATCCTGTGCCCATCTTTTTCAAGGAGTAGATAAGGCATTGCAAGAGCTTTGGTGCTTCACTGCTAGTATGATAAATGAGATTACAACCCACAGAATAAACCACCACTGCCAGTGTGTGCAGGCTCAAGCTGAAGTTGATGACAGAGCATTTGGGTTGTCGCTGTTGCACACAATAGAAATTCTCTCTAGGGGAGAAGGTGTAGACCTGGTGAAATCTCATTCATCACCCTCCTGCTCATGCACGTCTCAGTGATTAGAATATGAAAGAGGAAATTTGGTACTGGATTAGGAGAAGGGTCCACCCTACCCATGTCCTGTCTTGAGGGAATCAGTCATCACAGACCCCTAGGAAAGAAGGTAAGAAGCCTCTTTCCTCCTTGGGACACCTCCCAGCCTTAGGAAGTCAGTTTTCAGGACTTGCTGGGCTGGACGTTGCATCCAGCCTCTTCCATTTAGTAACCTTGGCCTCAGTGAACATCATCTTACCCTAAAGACGTGTCAAAGGAATTACAGTCTGGAAATGGGAAGGTACTGAGTCCTGAGCACATCCCGACCTCTTCAGGAAAGCAGTGTTGCTTTGAAAACACATCTGAAAGGCTCAGATGCCTGAACATCACTGATGTCTTCTTTGGCAGCTGAATACTCTGAAAAATGTCAACCAACACCTTTAATCAGGCCAGTGGCAGTGGAAGTTTATATTCCAGATATCAATTAATCACTCCAGTGATAAATAATGGCTGAAGTGGTTCTTTGTACCAAAACCTCTTATTGCGGCTGCTGCAGATGCAGATGTGAAAACCACGTAGGCACTGGTATCATCTTCTCAGGGTAGTAGTTTAAGTCAATTGACTAACAAATACAACCCCCAAATAACAGCCAATAAAAAAGGAGGGGCCAGGCTGCTGCTTCCTAAATCGGATTTGTTCTCTGACAAAGGACTGAATTACAGGTCTTAGTAACGATGACTGCACCGTATCGGTGCTGTCCTGACCCATTTACTCCATCCTGCTGTCTCTCCCATGCCTTTGTTTTGTTGTTTTTCTTGCCCAAGACTCCCAGAAGCCTTGAATGCAAGACATGATGACACAGCTCATGCCCTGGTAGCACATTGTGCAGTCTTTTGTTTCAAGCCCACAGTGTGCACCCAGACTCGCTCATAAAATATCCATAGTGATGCCTGTCTCTCTTATACATTTTTAAGAGCTGTGCCCTAAATCCATCAAAAGACTCTAAAGCATGAAAAGAAGAATAATCCTTCGTATCATGTGGGTGAGAAAGGAGTTGGGATCAAGTAACTGGACATACAAAACGAACCATGGGAATTTGCTGACTACCAAACTTCTGCTGTGAGCACGGAGCATCTCCTGAAGTCCACTTCTTTGCCTAAATGCATGAAAAGTGTTTTGCATTATAGAACAGAGGCACTTGGTACAATATAAATGGAGCTGTCATAAAGAGAGGTCCGAGAAACAATGGCACAAGAGCCAGAAGATGGTGAGGATCATGAGTATTGACTCCAGGACAACTAAGTTGAGGGAAACGTGTCTTTGTGATGAATTACTTTTGAACTATGGAGTGTTTGTTCTTACTCCAGAAGTGAACCTTGGAAATCCAGTTCTATACATTGGAAAGAACTGACCTTCATGGTTTCATCCTTAGGAGAGGAGCAGGGAACCTAATGCCGTTCCCCATACTCTAGGTGGATGTTCAAAGGAGAAGGGAATTAGCCACTAGGGATGAAAAAGAATTGGCTATCTACATCTCTAAGGTTCTTTATAAAATGATGCACCTCTTGCCCAGAGTCATCTCTTCTAATCTTTTTTGTAGAGCTGTAGTGTCTTTAATTTGGAAAGTTTACACTCCACTAAGCCTTGCTGCCATATTTCCTTTTCCTATTCAGTGTCTTGCATCTTGGAATCACTTGCAGATGCCCTCAGAGGTTGGTTTCACTCTTTAGCCATGTCCATAGGATTTCAGATGTATAAATGAGGCTCGTAAGCAGCTGGTTTTGCTCCCTTGGGAGCTGGGAGGGGATGAGGAGGGGATGGAGACATAGGAGCAGGGTGCTGTGTTCCTTCTCCTGTGTCCCTGGCCAGTGATGCAGAGCCCCTTGCACTTTCCAGGGCCTGTCCTCCTTAGGGAATGTGAACTTCTGTCATGAGGCAAAGGTACAGAAATAAATGGCATTGGCAATTACTGTAAAATCCTACAATTGTAAGGCTGAGTGCAGATTTGCATCACTCAGCGGGTGTGTGCTCTGACTGAATACAGCCCCACACAGACACCTCCACAGGTGGATTCCTTGCTGGGTCAGAAACTGCCAAGAAACCAGCACAGCATTGTCTGGGAGAGAGTTTGAGAGGACAAGTGGCTGCAGCATTTAGGAACCAATTTCTATAGAATCTGATTCCAAGTGCTTGAGTCTCTTGGGTGTGAGGTGATGCACACAGGTCCTCTGGTGCTTTTGCACACTTGAACCCCAAGGCCATGTGCTCTGTAAGAAGAAAACAAGAAAGCTTCCTAATGCATTTTTGAGAGCCTTGACTGTATGAACTGTGGGACTGCATGACTTTTCTGGTATTAATTCATCTTAGTTCAGAAATGGTTCATATATTGTCCTCACTTGGTGTCACTCCTCTGAGCTTGGTGCAATTCCTTGAGTGAGCACAATTGGTGTTTGTTGTTTAGAAACAGGCCAGAGGACAAACCAGCCTCCATATACCCTAGGACTTAATTCTGAAGAAAATCCCTTTGACAGAATCTTCAGTAACTAACTTATCACACAGCCTTAAAAGCAAAGTTTACTGTAACTATTAATTTGGGATTTTTCTATCTTGGTCATCTGCATTTTAAAATGACTTGTTACTAGAATTGCCTTTCCAGCCTGTGAGTCTCTTTTCTGCTTTCAGTTTCCCTCTGTACTGCTTTGGTTGTAAGTAGGCTGTGGTTTTCTGAAAGAGGAGTTGTGATGTTTTCTGTGTCTTCTTATACAAGACCTGTGCTAAAAAAAACTCAACAAACAAACAAACCAAAAAAACCAGAAAACCAAAGAGCAAGCTACCAACCAAAAAACCCAACCTGGCCAAAATCTTAATTCTTTCCCCCACTCATTTAAGTTACTGCTATTAAGAAAAGTTCAACATGCACAGTATAATTGATTCACCAAGATGCTGTGTTCATAGCACATCATATTTTGAGATTTTTAATAACATTTTCATTGTTAAGGGGTCCCATTGTGGGGGGGATGTGTGGGCATAGATCAGCTTGAACATGTGATTTGTGGAGACTTGACCGTAACTGCAGGGGATGAAGTTTTCATGATCATAGTTTGCCTCCTTTGTTTGTTTCTTATACAAACAGCAACCTCAATCTTACATTTCTGTCCCTGGATCCCGAATAATGTCAGGAATGACATAATGTCATATGAGAGCCCACACTCCTGGTTTGAGAGTGAGGAATTACAATTAGGAAAATACCCTGCTATTCTGCACTCTTCCCAGGAAAAGAGATGTTACTACTTTTTTAAACCTCCTTCTCCGTATTTCTATTTTGACATCCCCTCTAATTTTTATTTCGTTTTCATACGATATGTTTGATTCTTTTCTCCTCCATTTTAAGATACCTCAGGCTACTTCAGGCACAGATTTTGTTGGCTGGTAGGTGACCTGTTGTTATTGTCAGCTTGTCCTGAAATCAGCAATGCCTATTTGGCTCACATTTCATCAGAGTGTGGTTAGAGAAGTTAGATTCCCAAATCAAGAGCATGGGATACTCTAATTCCTTTTTCCTTCTGTGGGCTGACTTCTGTTTCTCCCTGGTGGTGCCGTGGTGCCTCAGAGCTCAGTGGAGCTGTGTGAGGGACCTGAAGATCAACCTGCTGCTGCTGCCATTCCAGCAGATGGGACCTGATGTTCCCTGGATCACTCAGTCATGGGAAGGATGCAGAGTTCAACATTTTGCATGTGGTTTGTATGTTGGATTGTGTTTAGCCATTTAAAAACTGTGTAGTCCAAGGTAGTTGTCTGGTCTCCCTGTGAGAAGATGGGCTCCTTCAGAGGGTGCTTCTCCCATCCCACAGGAACCTTTCCTTGGGATTATCTGAGTCATCATCCAAACACATCTGTTTCTGTGGCTATGGGGGAAGCCTCAGCTGGTCTCTGGCACCTGACTATCAGACAGATAAAAGCAGATGAGATAAAACCTCCCTTTTATTTAGAGAAAAAAAACGATCTTGAGTGTTGGATTTGTACATCTCATAGTGGAAATAGCAACCCTGAGAGCCATTTCGCTGTTCTTTTGGTAGCGAACATGGCATTTCTGGGATATTCAATGAAGGTCTGAATCAAAGGGCAGGTTCTGCCTCTCTTTCCCAGGAAGATGAACACCATCGTGGTGGGTTCCTGTTTTCCGTAGTAAGGGGGGACTGAGCAGACTCAAGGGTGTCCCCTGCACATTCCACTCAGGCATTTGGCTGCCAACACTGCTTCCATCGCTTTCCTGCAAAGCTGTGTTTGCCATGTCAGGCCTGGCAGGGCCTGATATGAGTCATTTCTTTCACATCTCCTGTGCCTATAACAATCTTGAACTTGTTGACCCGTGTGCCTATTAATTATTGATATAATGATGCATTATTTAGGCTTGTTTCAGCAGACGGATACATTATTACCAGGCAGACATTTGCCAGACAGGCTGATAGATAACATCCTAAAAAAAGTCTCGAGTTGCCTTTGTACAATAAAGGGCTGTAACTTCATTACTCCCCCCATCTCCCTCCTCTTGGTACCTTGAAACCTTAATAGGAATCTAAGTGTTATAATGATCTCTTTGGACAACGGTCTTAATCTTGACTGTGCTGAAGTTGTGGCCCTGATGTTGGTCAGGCTTCAGAAATACCGAGGAAGTCGCTTTCACCAATTTGCTAAGGTGGTTTTCCTGAGATACAATGAAATTATTTTGTATTTCAACCCCTTGCCATGGAAAGGAGAACTGATTTCTCCCTGGTTGCTACGAGCTGTGTTGCAACACTCCAGAGCCCCGGGCAGAGCTCGATGTGCATCTCCCAGGGAAACCTGCCTTTGATTTTTGTCAAACCCCGCTGCACGGATTTTGTCTTTTCCAAGGGAAAGGCGTATCAAAATGAGTTATTTCTAATTTAAAACACGTGTGTGGAGCGTTCTGGAGCCTTTGGAACTGCAGCATCGCTCCAGCTGAAGGAGGAAGGAGGCAGCCCGGTCCCCGGCGGCAGCACGGGGAGCGCTGTGCGTGGTCCCGGTGACGGGGCCGTGACAGCCCCTCACGTCTGTGCCGCCCTTCCCTCCTCCCCTGCCCTTCCCTCCTCCCTGCTCGTCAGCCTTCGCTGTCGCAACCAGCCCCTGCTCTGATGTCAAACCGTCTGCTCCACACGCGCCCTACGAAAGCAGAAGAGACACAAAAAGAGGAAGGAAGGCAGACGAAGGATAAGAAACGCAGGCTCGAGTGTTACACTCTGACGGCTCGTTTGATTCCCCGGGGCTTCCTCGGAAGAAACAGTTCTGGGGAAGCAATTTCAGAAAGAATCAATTGCTCTTTTCAAAAGTGATCTGGTACCAACTTCTCAATGCTGTGTGGGCACGTTCTGCTGCCAGGGGTTCTCCTCCTGACCCCTTGGGTGCCTGTGATGGATTTTTTCATCCTTTCTCAGTCACTTCTGTCTCATTTTCTGATTCCTGCTACAGCAGAGCCGTGTCTGGGCTCCCTTAGTGCAGCCCCAGCTTGACTGGTGTGTTTGACCCCATTGCTCAGGTCATCCCCTCTCAGACTCCCTGACTCTGTGGCACACCAACATTTTCCCTGGCTTTCAGGAACACCAGCTGCATGTGCTCCTCTTCCACAAAACCAGGACTAAACCCTCAGAGCCTGTGTTAACCTCTTTCCCCTCATCCCTGCTCAAGGACACTCTTTCCCAGCAGTCCAGCCTTGTTCAGCAGGAGGGCAGCTGTTCCAAAGGGATCCTTTAGGTCTGTCCAAAACTATGAACAACAGATCCGGACAAAACAATAAGTGAGGAAACCTGCCCTGGTTTCCTGACTGCTCTAGGATATGTTGTGCATCTTTGTCAGCGGCTTTGAGATGTCCAGGTTTCCCCAAGTTTATGGCTTTTCCCCCAGTTTATACAATCATACTCCCAAAGACATTTTGTTGTTATTTTTGCAAACAGACCAGTGAGGGACTCTCATCATCTCCTTTGTCAATTGTCTCCTTTGTCCAGTCTGTCCATCAGTGCTATCAGGCAATCCCAGCCTTCCACTAGAGAGTTCCACCTCTTTGAAATCTGTTCTTGAAAAATGGTTTTCCTGAACCATCTCTCTTTTTTTCCAGTAGTCCTCCATTTGAGTACATGAGCATCAGAGTTTAGCAGCCTTCCCTTCTAGTCCTGGATAAGATGGAAGAATTTATCCTGTCGCCTGTTGTGGGTTTTATCTCCATATAGGAACAGGGAAGCAACTCCCACACTCAAATCGAATTTTAAGTCTGACATGAATAAATGTGTAAAATGCAAGTCCCTAACACTGAATGCACAAACTCTCTGTAGACTTTCTAAATTATTTCAGGCTAGTTTACTGAAATTAAATTACATAAAAGTCATACAAAGCAGCACATTGTTATGTAACCCCCTACAAAACAAGTGCTGTGATTTTAACTGAGTTGAACAAATAAAAAATTAAGTGTAATTTTTGTTCAGGGCCATATGTTAGCTTTTGAAAACAAAAAGGAAATAAATGAATCAAGTCACACAAAACATATGTCTGCAGAATAATGATAAAACATATACTGTAGCTGGACATCTTGGAAGTGTGGTTTTAATTCTTGCTGCTGTTATAGCTGGAGGCTTTTAGTTTGCAAAAAGGCTACACTGTGTTCTTATTACAATACAGAGTGGGTTTTATTCCTACTGTATCAGGAATAATGTAATCCTCTTGGAATAAGGTGGTGGGTTCCGAGTCCTTCAGCTGAGACACCTTTCTGGGAAGTGCTGGAAATGTGCAGAAAGACACTGCTCAGTCCTGCTGTTTGTGGTCCACGTCACCTGTCAACCCACCCAGGGGGTGGGGGAGACTGACTTCACCTTTGGTGTACAAAGCCCTAAATTTTGAGACTAAGAATTCCCAAGGAAGGGTCAGCTGTGCCCAGCTGAATTTAAGCAGTTTCACACCAGAAATTTAGTCACTCTGCCCTCAAGAGTTGCTTTGTTAAAAAAGGTGGTGTTCCTGTGCTCCCTATGGTGTGCAGGCTGCATTTTGGGAGGACAGGAGGTGGTGGTGGCTCTGACCATGCCGAGGAGACCTTGGCAATGCACTTGCCTCTCCCAGCATGTCCTGATTCCCAAGTCCCCGTGTCCTGCAATCCTGTCACTCCCAGGGCAGTCGTGGGGTGTTGCTGTCAGTGTTCAGGGCATGGGCCAAGAGTGTAACATCTTAATTAGCTTTTTCTTGTTAAGCATGATTTCATAATGTAGGTACACGTGTTCAGCTGTCAGCTTCATTCTTGCAACAAAAGGAAAAACAAACCAGCAACAAATAGAGAAGTTGCACAAGCCAATCTCTAAATAATGGCATTGGGTGGAACACGAGAAATGGGAGCTGTGGCTACAAAGCAGATTATTGCTTCCTATTCCTCCTGTAAATTGCAGCTGTTCAAACTGATGCAGCAACCCAGAGTACTGAAAGCCGGGAGATGCCTTTGTATCTCTCCTGCTGCTCCTGTTTCAGCTTTGGAGAAGTGAGGACAAGCCCCACACCTTGTCCTCCCTCTGACAACTGGTTAATTTGGGTGCACTGAGCAAGAGCATTGCAAATTCACCCACCTGTTTCCTGCTGGGACAGGCCCTGATGCTGCACAGGGCTTTGAGGTCCCAGGTCATCAAAATAATACTTTTCAGTATTATTTTTAACGACTGTGGGAAGGAATTTCTAAGTCTTTAGAGAAATCAAGCATTAAAAATGGAGGCAAAATATTAAAAAATACACAGAAAAATGACTTTTAAAAATCTTCCATATTTCATTTTTTAAAGGTCTTAGCTCAGATTTAGAAGTTAATGATTCATTTTTGTAACATTTCATTGTATCACATGAAATATTATTTTTTGGTGAAGGCAGGTTAACGTGGCCAGTAGACACATATTCATCTCTCAGTACATTTGTATTGAAAATCAATGAGTAATTTAAATGATTAATACCATTCCAGATTTCTTCAAACATCATCAGTTAACATTAAGATAACAAATATCTTATTTTTAAACCCTCAAAGTTTTCTTCAGATGTTTGTTTTTGAAACTGTGGTGTTATTGTGTACCTGAAATATGAATGCATTTAGAGTGGCAGAATGTCCTCAGAATAGAATATAGTATATATAGGGTGGATATATAGTATATATACTATATATATGTGTAGTATATAGATATAGGCTTCCAAAATATAAAGGCTTCCAAAAACATATTGTAAAATTTAGATTTTGAAGCACCGAGTTCCTGAAGATTCCTTTAGTTCTGTCCAGATTATATATATAAAAAAGAAAAGATATACTGAATATGAGTCTTTCTTACAGAAGTCATTGACACAACTTCTTCTGTCTTCGTTATTTACATGCCTGTGTCACAAAAATCTGGAAAGAATGAGAAAAATGGGTTCTTTGGGACAGAGGGAAGAGATACCTGAAACATCACATGCCAGAGGGGTTCTCCCACTCCCAGCTTTGCCCTGGTTTGTCCTGGGAAGTTCTCTGGCCTGGGCAGTGAGTTATCATGATGGATCATCCTGATGCCCCACAGCTGACCCCCGGCTCTCCTCTTTCTGGAAAGCCTCACATGCCCTTCCTTGTCCTGAGTCACAGGGGCCCTTGGAGCAGGCAGGGACAAAATCATCCTGCACTGTGGGTGTGTGAGACAGACCCACTTTCAGAACCTCCATTTTAGGGTATTTCAGCTTACAAGACAGACTTGAAATCCTTGTCCCTGACATGGATTTTTGCAAAGTGTTCTATACTTAATGATGGCACAGCAATAATCCCCAGGACTTTCTTCCTTCACAGATGGAAGTTCTAACCTTGTTTTGCTTGTAAATTAACTTGTATTTTCACCCAGGGCAAATAATAATCAAAATGTTACTGACAAATTGGTTGTTTACTTGAATCTAGACATAAACATGACCTTTAAACATTGTGGGGAAGAAGCTCCTTTTTCACATGCATTTTTCACCAGAAAAAACAAAAACTTGGAGATGATTTTATCCACAATTGTTTCCTTAATCATTAACATCTTTTTTAATGAAATGGCAGTGTTTTGTGGGGTAGGGAGGGATAATTTTCTGGACAGTTCTTTTCTGAACTGAACCCATCTGACATGGATGTAATGAAGATTTTACAACTGCTTAAGTGGATCAGTGCAAGAGGGAGAAATTTACAGCCCCCTGGACGTGGGGAGTGCTGCTCATGCACCATCATCAGAGATACTCCACTGAACCTCCACAAGAATTCTGTTAAGCTTTTTGCATTAATTATGCCTAAAATCGTCCTTCTAGTGAAACTGGGGCTAATTTTTAATTGATACACTTAAATCAGTTCCTCCATGGGCAGGCATTTGTTCCTGATGGACTCGTGAGGCAATATTGTTCTGTCAGCAGTCAGGTACATTAGAGGAGCCAGCGCTGAACGGCTCCTCCTGATGTGTTTTGATGGGGCTCATTTCTCCTGGCATGCTTTTAGCTCCCAGTGATTCAGATGTGTCAGCTGCTATAGCTGTAAGAAAACATTGATGATGGATTTATAACACCAGGCTTCAACTTACTGACCTGAAAAATGGCCAAGGATTTGCTTTTGCAGCAAAATTGGTTTTATCCATACAAAAACCTTGCTTCCTACGTTCCCTTATCTGTATTTTAATGAAACATTTTATCCTGGTTATAATTCATGACTCTTGTCAGAGGAAGTTTCCTCAATGAGGCATGGTTGGGGGAGCTACTGAATTTATGGGAGGGAATCAACTTAATCTCTTTAAAAGCAAAGTCGTCTTCTTCAATTGAACTCTGCATAATAATGGTTCTGAAATGTCTCCCTGCCTGTGGTGAGGAGGAGATGCTGGAGCTCCTCAGGGCCATGGCTGGCCAAGGTTGTACCCCTGAGCCAGCCATTCCAGCATAAAACCCCATAGATTATTAAATAATGAATTAAATGTATCTAATATTTATTTTCCATCTATGTTCTTCCAGTGGAGGACAACCTCCCAGAGACAGTGTCAGCTCTGGGCTTTTCATGCTAGATTTGTTGGAAGCTTTACTGAATCTCCTCAAAGAAACAAAAAAAATCTGCCCAACAACAATCCCACTGGATGAAGTCAGGAGATCTCAGTTCCCTTTTCAGCGTGATTACGGATTTTCCTGTGTCCTTGGATAAGATGTTCAACTCATTCTTTCTCAATTTACCACCTGCAAAGTAGGAATGACAGTATTTCCCTCACTAACAGGGAACAGTCCTCTGCTTAGATATATCCCAAACTGTAGGATAGATCCGGGATATGGTCTTGGACTGTTTTGTCTCAAGAAAAAAGTGTCTCCATTGTGCAGGTGACATGGGATCTCTCTCCTACAGCCATATTTTGAGGGCTATCTGGATTAGGGAGGACAAGTAAAAGGACCATCATTTTTAAAGTGATTTCTGTGCTGCAAATCAGTTAAAGTGTTTTGAAGTTACAGCAGATCATCCCCTGGTGATGTTGGCCAGAAGGACTCATTATCTGGCTTTCTAGGACATCAGAAAGTGGTTTCTTCCCCTCTCCTCTCTGGCAACTCCTCTAATATTTCTTCCTTCCCACAGGGGGGAATTCAGCTCCTAGAACAGGCTACCCCCAGAGCACCTCGAAGTGCATCCCTAATAGGGCCATAGGGATGGTGTAGGATATAATTCATAAGCAGAAACACTTCCCTTGTGGACAGGTTCCTTGACACACCCTCAGCTGAGGGCAGACAGCTGTGGTTTTCCTTTGGTTTCGGGAAACTGGGATAACATCCCTCCTGCAAGTCACTAAAGCAGCTGTTTAGCTCTTGTCACCCAGTGCTGCAATGGTGAGTGGAGAATAGAGGTTACTGAGCAGGGAACAGGCAGAAATCAGGCAAAAGAGGAACAAGATGCCCCAGTGTGCTGCTCTCCTTGAACCTTTAGCATTTAACCTGAAAACACCTTCTGTCCATGGCCTCTGGATTGAAGCACCCATGACCAGAGTGGGGTTTGTGGTGTTGACCTTTCTGGAAACACAGTGGGAGCAAAGGCCACCTGGCCACCGTCAGACAGTCAGTGGCTTTGGTCAGTACCACGCTGGTCTGGATGTCCATCCAGTTCTGGTGCAGCAGGAGAGTGAATAAAGGAGCTGTTCTGTCCTGGAGGAGTCTGGAAGCATTTGGGGTCCTCACACGGGATGAGCGGGCGAGCAGGGAGAGCAGAGCTGCTCCAAGGTGCTTAGCCTTGTTAGTGGTGCAGAGGACACAGCAGAGCCCTGAAAAGGCTGCTGCTGTTTTGGGGGAGAAGGAAACTGAACTCAATTCCCTGTCCATCTCCACCTCAGCCACTGGGCCCTGGCAGGCTCCTCGCAGGGGCCCCAGACACTGCTCCGCTCTGTGGGAGCCTTCGCCGGGAATTCTACCTGCTTGTTTACAGCTCCCTGCTCAAACCTGGTGTCTGCTCTCTCAGCTCATTTGCAGACAGAGGCCTCCAGGGCTTTGGGTTAGTGCCACCAGACTCCTGCAAGCTCCAGCGGTCGTGTTCTATCCCAGACAATGACTTCAGTAGCCTCAGGGCACCCCAGAACCTCCCAACAAACATCTCTCCTAACTGCCTTATTAACTGATTGCTCTAGTAAGATAATAATTAACACCTTTACTTGTACCTTGGCTCAGCCAAAAATATTCTCAAATGGACTTAGAAATGCATAAAATGAATAAATGATTTATGTTTACTATTTTTAATGGAGCTACTTATTAGCAACGCTCTCATACAGAGCACCGTAAAAACACTCCTGGTTTCGTTACAGATTTAGAAGGTGGTAATGAAAAGCTGTAGGGAATAAAACAGGGAAACACTCCCTGAGCCAAATCCTGCTCTCAGTTGTATTTAAAGATCTTGCTGAGTTGAATTCTCAAGAGGATTTTGGCCAGAAAAGCATTAAAATGGAGAGAAATCTCTGTCATCTGCTCATTGCAGCTCATCCACTCAGAACGTGTACCAACCAAGAGGAGGGTGCCTGCCCTGTCAGTATAGACCCAAAACCCCAAGGGCAGGACATTGTATATCTGGAGCAGATCAGAAGGGGCTTATTTACACAGCACTCCATGTTCCTGACTGTACCAGGCATGAGACAGTTGGAATTTTACCATGGGAGGCTGAAGTCGTCGTGCTGGATTCAGTATGCAGGGCCCCAACACCAGCATCTCTGACCTTGGTGGGAAGTGGGGAGGTTCATGTGGCAAATCTTCACTAATTCACATTGTTACTTACTAAAAGCACTAATTAGGAAGGCGTGGTGGCCTTCAGAGGACTCAGGGCATGAATGCTGTGCCTTGTGCTATTGCTGGGGGAGAACAAATGCCACCCTTCCTCCATGTCCTCCATGTCCTCCGCACAAAAGTGACTTTGGTGTTTAAGGTCCACGTGCATTTAGGAGCCTCAACGTGGGAATGGGGCATGTGAGCTCTTCACAGTGGCTGGGTTTACTCTGATTTAATCAGCCACAAATAGAGTTTGCTGTTGCTGAAATGAAGCTATGGGAGTGCATCCCAAGCTGCCATGACACGCGACACACAATTCCCAGGTTTGTTTGACCAGTCCCCTCAATCACATTGATTTATTCCAACCCAAAGGGAAGTCCCAAGCCCTGCCACGTACTTACTTTCCAAGGTCTTCTGTGGGAGATCCACATTTAGTATTTAGGATGTTTCCTTTTGCATTCACCCTCTCTTGCAAATGCTCATAGAACACTTCTGCAAACACCATTAAATACCTGCAAATATTTTCCTGCTGTCTTTGCTCTCATCTGTTGGGAAAACTAATAATGTTCATTAGCTTAAGTTCCCCAAAGAATTGGCAGTGCCTGATTTTTGTCTGGATGGACAGGATTTCAGCTCTGTCTGAAAAATCAGAGCACTGTAAGGTGCTGGAAGTGTCAGATCATTAGTCTGTGGAGATCCCAGAGAGTTTTCCAAGTGTCCATCCTTTCACTAATGTGAAAATGAACAATCCTGTGGATGTTATCAGCATTTTTGAGGCAATCTCATCAGTCAGTCCCATACAAGCTGAAGGCTACAGACCTACACTTGTCATGAAGAAATACTGGATTTTAAGATAACTCCCACACCATCCTTGCTGATGTTTCTTAAAATGATGTATTGCTCTATTTTTTTTTAATTTTCAGAAATAAAAATGAGTTTGCTTCAGGGCAGAGACAGTCTAAAAGCTTGTGCTAATAAATCTTTGCAAGTTTAGTAGTGCTTAATACATATTCTGCTTCAAGTGCTTTTTAAATGCATTATCACCTGTAAGCAAATACAGTGGAAAGCTGCCAAATGGCTGGATGCTGCTCCCTGTAAATGTATGCATTTATATCATTAATGCAATGAAATGTTTAAACCTTCATTGAATTTTGCCAACTGATTTGCAGTTTGAATGGTAGTAATTTCATGCATTTATCAACTACCATTTAAGTAGCTGCTCTAATATTTCTGTTTAGGCAGGCAAAGCACACTCACCAAAATACTTTTCATCTGAATTAGATTAGGGCTGTGTACTGTTCTTTTAAAATTTATACTCATTTGCTAAAAGTTTGTGGCAAAATATTAACATATATCTTTAAAATAGCCTCTAACTTCTAAGTGAGCTGATCCACCTTAAGGGATGATAATTCCTCTTGAATTTTTACTATAAGAAAAGCAAGTAATATAATGATCCTGTATCTTTTGCTGCCTGTTTTGCTCAAGTTTCAAGTTTACAAACAAGCAAAGAATGGACCAAGTGCCTCATTTGAAGATGCAGAAAAACATTGTCAGCTCCCACTTGGGTTTAGTTTTCCAGAGTGACTAATAAGAAGGTGGTGATTGCTTCATTAGCATGCACTGAACTGAGTGCACAATATAATTATATATTTCAGTTGTAATTAGGACATTTAATTGATTTGTTTTAAGTAAATTAACAGACATCAGGAAAAAAAATAAAGATTTGTGGCAGATTTTGAAATGTTTTCCACACAGCCAGCTGGGTTCAGCTGAGCAGAAATATCTGGTTTTCTTCTGGATAATGTTAGGAAGATCAAAAACCTTGTTATTGAGAAACTCTTATGAAATCTTCTTGCATTTCTTCAGCTCTCTCCTTTCTATGCCAAAAATTCACCAGCTGAATTTCACAGCATTCTTATGGATACCTTTGGGGAGAGGAAAAGTGAAGGATAGCATGACTCAAACAGGAGATGTTTCCATGCATTGCCACAAGAAACAGGGGTAAAATGCAGATTTCCTTTTATTGGGCTGGTTCATTGGTAACTCTGCTGCCCACTCAGGCAAATACAGGCATTATTTAGCAACATCTTCTTCCTGCTTTTTGGTCACCTACTTCCCTCTGATTTTTTTCCTGGTTTTGCAACCTGGCTCCACACTTCTTGATTCTGGGTTCTTCTAACAAGATGCCTTTTCACTTCCAGTTTTCAGCACAGAAGAAGAAATGCTGATACAGCACGAGAGGGGCTCCACACGCAGCTGATGGATCTTCTGGAAGTATTACAAGGCCTCTTCCATCAGTTTTACCCACCTTTTGTCTTGGAGGAGAGGGGGAATATTTAAAGGAGCGCTTAGAAAGTCTGTAAGTTGAAATCCATTAACAGTATTTACATCACTTGGTCCATAGAACCCACAAGAGCTCCCAAAGGTAGTCCCAACCTTCAGGCTGAGAAGGCCGGACATCCCAACCCAAAAAGTACTTCCACTGTTGAGTTCCTATGTGAAACTCATTTATCTTTTAATTTCTGTTTCTATTGCTCATGGACTATTTTGAATTTTCCTGATTCCTGTACACTCATGTTGCAAAACTAAATAACAGCCTCCGAATGTATCCCATGGGACTTGTCCCAGGAAAAATGCTGCAAATGAGTGTGGAGACAGGATGTGCCTCGGGGGCAGCCGTGGTTTGCTGCTCCTGCATATCTCTGCAGTGCCTGGGTGTGAGGAGCAGTTTAGAAACCACTGGGGTGAGAATGACGTGGGGCAGCCGAAAGTGTTGTGGTTCCCAAATTTATTGTGCTCTTACATTTACAAGAATACGTGGAATTGAGCGTGGAACTGAACACGCACGGAGCAGGAGAGAGAAAAACTGAAGGAAAGGCGAAGCACCCTTCTGCTAAAACCCTTCCGGGTTTTAGGAACAGCTCATAACCCACTGTTTACAAACAGCAGCAACATCAATGTGCAGCACAAATTACTCAGAGTGAAAAAAAACCCAAACAAAAAAAGCAAGGAAAATCCCCAGGTTGCCACTGAGTTCTGACACAGGGAACTAAAAATAGGCAAATTCAGACTGAAAGCCACATCAGGGCAAACAGCTCCCTCTGTTCATGGGTCACAGGGGACTCTGCACCAAGGGAGGGAGGCACAGATTTGTCTCCAAAATATTTTTCTTTGAAAATATGGTTTCATTTGAACTAAAAATTTCTTCAGGAACTTGTCAGAAACAATTTAATTTAATTGAGATATCTCGAGGCAAAGAGATCCTCTGATAATGTCAATCATTTCATGTCAATATTTTCAGAACAGACCCTGCATATTTTTATTTCAAGTGATTGTTCCTATTTACATATTTTTCTGTTCCTTCAAGAAATGTTTAGAATTAAGGTTGGAAAATCAGGATGAGAGTAATTAATTTAATCCAATGGAAATAATTCACTTGACACATAATGCCATTCTGTTTTTAATGTCTTTATGTGGAAATAGCAGAATTTATTGCAACCCTGATAACACAGACTCAAAACCTATGGAAAAATATTTGCTTTAACAGCAATACATATATTACCGGGAAGTCTTGAAATTAATGGTTTGTTCTAAAAACCATTTTGTGTTAAGTGTGTTTACATTGAGAGCATTGGCTGGATCATTATGGCTCTGTTAGGAATGAAAACAAGATTTGAAAAAACAGTTTTAATTAAATAATAATTTTTTTCCAAGCTGTAGGAGAAAGCAGTTCCCGAACACCCTTTAAAGCACGGGATGTTCTGAACTCTCCAGTCAAAGCGAACGAAAGCCATGGGGGATGAGGGGAAAACTCGTCCATGTGCTGTTGATTTGCACATGCACTGCTGGGTTTTGCTTTGCTCTGAACAGACAGAATTTGGCAGACATTTAGAATCTGGCAAATCCCGTTGGGAGCAGGGGCGTGCCCGGCTTGGGCAGGGCCAGCAGCTGCATCTGGGGCTGGGCTGCACCAGGGAGATGCTGCTCAGAGACATCCACAGCGAGATCCAGACAGCTGTTCATCCCGAGATGGGGCTCCTGGGCCTGCCACCCCTTCCCCAGCCTCAAATAAAATCCCATTTTTCAGGCATTCAGAAAGCTTGTCACTATAGTACAGCAACAGGGTGTACAGAAGCTCAGCATATTCCAAAATGTGGCCTTTATACCAAGTCATATTTCCATTTCCAATAGTAGGATGAGGAGATGGAAACACTTTCCTGTTTCTTGCCCTCTCCCATCAGGTTAAATTATTGCCTCTCTCATGCTGGCTGTCGCAAATCCAATCTCCGTTTATGTATGTAACTCAATTATATTATTTTTATTATTTATTATTCTTCTTCTGTAGAAAAATACAACAAAACAGGGAAGAATTACATATTTGGATCATCAGCACATCAGGACGATTCACAGCAAGGAAAGAGTTGGGCCATCTCACAGCCCTTTCTATCACTTAATAGCCAAACTTCATAGTTTGTGAAGTGTTTTCAGTATCTTACATCTTTAACTGCACATCTTCCATTTTAGAAAGATTCTTTAAAACTGTGTTACATTACTTTCTTTGCATTCTAGGGAATCCAAACTTTGCATTTCGGTGCCACATCGCAACAGGAACGAAAAAAATCTAAAACCAAAAAGTGAAAGCACATCAGCACATTTTGGCTTTCATTCCAGGGGTAGAAATGCAAACTTTAAAAGCACAAATAGTAATCAGAGCTCAATTTTTCACTTTTAATGAGTACAGATTCCACAGCCAAAGAGTAAAATTAAAGAATAGTCCCATGTGCCCTTTTAAAAGTTTCAAGTTTACAGTCTTTTTCTCTTTTTATTGTAGGAAACCAAGAATCTGTTTATCATCTGTTTATTATAAGGCAAAAACACTTTCAACTGAAATGCCTTTGAATTAGAAAAGACTAAACCTTAAGTTAAATTGGGAGAGTTTGAGTGCACTATTGAACTCCTGCTTTCTGTTAGCAGGACACAGGAGTTCCTGAAACCTTAAGGGAAATTACTGCAGGAGTAACTGTAGTAGGATTAAATTACTTATTCCTTAGAAGAAAATATGATGTACCTGAACACTGGACTCCACTAATTATGGAATCACAGCATGGTTTGGGTTAGAAGGGACCTTAAAGATTATCCCTTTACTTCTCCCTGTCCTCCAGGAACATTTTATTTGCTTCCAGCCCCTGGGTTTGGTGTTTCAGAAAGGAAAGGTGCTTGGCCACAAGCAAATCTAGTTGTGGTAACTTGGTTTTTGAGGTTTTTTTGGATAAAGGCTTGATTCATTTTTCAGACAATCTCTTTAGTGCCCATTTCAGAAAGGCTCCAACACCTTGCACAAGGGTTACTGGAAAGTGAAAAAACCATCATCATCTTAGCTCTGCTCACTTCCAGGGAAATGCTGAATCTCACTGGTGTTGCAGTAAAACAATAATGTCTGCTTTTGAGCCCTTCCTCAAAGCATTCCTCTCATCATATCAAACTGTCATATCAAATACTTCAAACTGAGAAAAAAGTGTCTTTCTGGAGAATAGCGAGACTCTACAGAAAGGCAAAAGTCTTTGCATTGGAAAGAATACTATTAATGACTCATATTCTTCCAAGAAATATAACATTTTAGTGCCTGCTGGGCTTTGTTGTTCAAATCAGTGTAGTAGTCTGCATGGATTAAGCTTCCTAACTAAATTATTAACCGTAATTAAACTAAGAAATGCACAGTTTGTGCTGAGGGGTAACTGGGATCTGTAGCAGAGGACGAATCCACTTTCCATGGGGCTGGCTCATGCAGTATTTTACATTCAGCATAAACAGCCTTCTGGCTCCTCTGTTGTGTAGATTCCTAATCTCACTTAATTCAATTTCCTTTCCTCCTGTGGGCAGCTATAGCACCTTTTGCACCAGCTGAAGGGCTATAAATCCTGCATTCACACAGCCAGCTACTCCTTGCCCTGGGGGCTGGAGGGGAAGCTCGGATCTGGGAGCAGCAGAAGGGGTGCTCTGACCTGAGCTGAAGAGTTAATCTGATGAAAACCCGAGCGCGGCCCGGGCCGAGCTCTGTGCTCACTTGTGGTGTTGAAACAAGCCCATGAGCATATTCTGGCATCAGCTCCCGGGGGTTACAAGAACCTTATGTATCATTTTATGTATTTTCTTTTCATGTGCCTATAATCAATTCCAGTGGCAAGGTTTGTGTTTTGGTTCGTGCAGCCAAGCCAGGCAAAGGACTTGGCTCCATTTTCAACCCTCTTGGCTTGCTAAATGTCAGAGCCTGAGCAGGGCTCCTCGTTGTGCTCCCATCCCATGCAATTGGCCTGAGTTTTGTGTGTTCCCTGAGAGCACAAGCATGGGCCTGAATACAAATCAAACCTCCTTAGGAGCCAAACACAGAGGTCAGCGAAGCAAATATTTGTGTCTCCCCAAACTACCTTTCCTGCCTCCTGGCACGGCTGTGCGAAGCCTTGGCTGCACAAGTCTCCTAAGTCCCATATGCCAAGAATTGAAAATGAAATAAAATCATAATACTAATAATATAAATGCATCAACAGTTTCTGATCAGGTTCCCCTGTGACTTACTGGATTCTTGCAGTTCTGCACCTCATGGAAACAGTAAATTCTCTGGAAGAGGGAGGACCTGGAGGGTTTTTTTGGTGACAGTTTCTTTCGAGTGTTGATTATCTTATATCTCCTTAAATAAGCTGTAGGAGAATAGACTGCTGCACACAGAAGTTATCTAAATTTCAAGTAATACCTAGGAAACAGTGAGATAGCAGACAAAAGAATGTTTAGGAAATTAATATGAAATATATTATATATAGATTGGTCTTACAGGCTTTGACTGAAGAGACTGACAGATGCAATTTTGCAACAGTTTTATTGGAGCGTGGTCAGAGATGCTGTTCCAGTTGCAGCTGAACTGAGTCAAGAAACTATCAATCTCAAGATGAGCTAGCTCAAAAAATAATAAAAATAAGCCCAAACAATAAATTTACTAAAACGTACTTAAGCTAAGCTGGATCATTCTGATGGAGCCAGACTTGGGAGTGTCCACAGATGTGGTTATGTGGCTCATGGAAAAGGGTGGTAACCCCTAATGGGGGGCAGTGGATACACAGCTGTGGACAGGCTGGAGGTGAGAACGCCTTAACCTGGCTCAGCTGCCGCTGGAACAGCTCCTGGGCTGTGCCCTTCCTTACACAACACTGGGATTTCTTAAGAGAGGAATTCTTAGATGGAAGAGCAAGCTGCTGTCCAAGTTCGCAGTGGGATGTGCTGCATCCCAAAATCTATGCATAAATATACATCCCCAAACGTGTGTCTGAAGTGAACATTCAGTCCTTCGGAGCACCAGCACATAATGCTGGCTCTGATTCCTCCCAGAGCCATCGTGGTTGGAGCACAGGATGTTCCCAACAGCACATTTTGCTGCAGGAGTCTCAGCTGTAGATCTCGAGCAGAGAGAGGCTTCTATTAAATGCATCTGTAGTTGTGTGTCTTTGGTCTGTATCAGATTCTCCTTAGGTTACTTAAACTGCTTCCAGACTGAGCTCTCCTATGCCCCCACTGCTCCGTGATTTTGTTAACCCTCTCCTCACCCGCCATCCACCCATCAGGGCGGGATGAGCTATTAATTGGTTAAGTGTGAAGCACACGAACTGCAAATGAGGCACTGCCCCACGAGCCTCTCTAAACACGGGGAGGAGAAGGACTGTGCTTCGCTGAAAGGTCACGGTGAGCTCACGCCGCAGGAGGCTTTGGGCAGGACCCTCTGGGTGGAGGGAGCTGCCTGAGCCTTTCCAGGGCTGAACTGGCGAGAGGCTGTGGGGAGGGGAAAGCCTGACCACACCAAAATGAAAAGGGGTGTGGGGTAAAATGGGCTCTTGAGGGCTCCAAGCATCGAGTTGGTTTAGATTTGATGCAAAGAGATGGAAAGATGTGGTTTGCTGCATTTAATACCTTTGTTTCGATTTTTGCCCCCAGAGCATCTAAGAAGCTGTGACGGAGTAATGGCGAGACTGACTCTGCTTTATCCTGAGATTTTTCCACAGGCTTATTGTCCCATACATTCTCAATCCCTGCTGCACAGCAGGAGCACAGCTCTGTGGTTGTGTGGATCACAGAGCCCCTGTCGCAATTAGCCCTGGCCCAGCTCCTGAGAGTCCCAGGCAGGAGGAGGCTGCCAGGCCCTGGGCTGGCCACGCACTGTCTCAAGTTTGGCTGACTTCTGATGTGTCAGGAGAAGATGGGGTAGGGAAAATCCAACGTCACACTGCCCAGCTGTTTTTCAGGCATCTCCCTTTGGCTGCTGAGCTGCCTTCAGTGCCCTTTCAGGAAGGAAGCTGGGCAGCACTGGGACATAACCTGAGGTGCAGACACAGACTGTCCAGAGCTCAGCAGGTCTTCAAAATTCACAAGATTTGGTGTCTGTGCAGTCTTAAAAACCTACAGCCCCTCCGTAGTGGAGTGGTTCTCTACTATCATCCTCATGTTTCGGAAAGGGCAGTCTGTCCGTGAGGCAAAATTTTGGGAATCTCCAAGTTTATTTTTTACTGGTATGGACCTCCATGGCATCAAATACTTTTCCCCAGTGAATTTTTAACACTGCTGGGATAGGTCTCAGGAGAAGAGTGAAAATCAGACTTTGAATTTTATATTCACTGGAGGTTTGTAAGGTGAAGGTTGTGGATTTAGGTTTTGTCTGCTATTACTGAAGATATCGCTCTTCCCACCTGGGAATTGTGCCCTGGCAGCCCCAGCTCTGCAGCACACAGGCTGCAGCTGCCTGTGCCTCATCCAGCACAAAGTGAAGGTGCCAGACCTTCCTCTCCTGGCTGGTATTTCTTTTTAGATGATAGTTTCGGTGATTCTCAGAAAAACTTGTGCACTACAGGACTTCCCTGGTACTGGCACTGCCAGGCAGCACCAGGGGCCAGAACCTGCAGGGCCAGAGACTGAATCACTCTAGCCTTGCTCTGGAGCTGTGAAACCTGTTGGACCCTGTGCCCTGCTGAGAAAGGAGGATTCCCTGGATTATAGAATTTTATAGGATCAGAATTTTATAGTCACCAGAGTGGCTTAAGAAGGGCACAGAGATGAATCCTCAGGGTGGTGGGAGAAGCAAACTATCGGGATAAAGGAGAGGCAGTTTCTTTTCTCCGCAGGGTGTCAAATGTATGTAGTTCTTGGCAGATGTTTTCTGAGTGACCTTAGCCTGGGGATATAAATTTTAATTGCAACTTTAAATGACTCTGGGACCAGATGGATGAAGACTAAAGGAACACTGTTAGCTTTGCCACCCCCTCTCTGTCAGAGCTTTGCTTGCAGAGCATGGAGAAAGGCTTTGGGAGAGGACTTAAGTCAGGATCACTTGGTTTAGGGGTATCAGCAGAGCACGAATATATGTTATCCCCATCAGTTTGTTTGTATGCAGATGAGGAAACAGCCTCAAGTTGCATCAGGGGAGGTTTAGATTAAATATTAGGAAAAGTTTCTTCACTGGAAGAGTGGTCAGGCATTGGACCAGGCTGCCCATGGCAGTGGTGGAATCACCGTCCTTGGAAGTGTTCAACAGGCGTGTGGATGTGGCACTTGGGGACATGGTTTAGTGGTGAACACAGCAGTGCTGGGGTAATGGATGGATGATCTTAGAGGGCTTTTCCAACCTCAATGACTCTGTGACTGTGTGAGCAGCAGCACTGCTGGGATGAGGGACGTGTTTGCAGCTGCCCCAAAGTACAAACTGGGTTGTCCTGCCATCCCACAACACCATTTTCCAAAGACACAGGAGAACCCCTCTCCGTGCTGGGTAGCTGCTTTCTGGGAGTAGCTGCTTCCAAGGAAAATGAAAGACTAGAAGCTTTGGGAGACGTTGTCGAGCATCTGCTGGGGCGACGATCGTGACTCTTTGCTCGCGTTTGCGAGGCAGGAGGGTTTCCTCTTCAGTGGCGTGTTTTGAAGAAGTGGGGTAGTTTTATTTCATGCCTAAAATTTAATGGTGGTTGCAGCTAATTTCACACAGCAAATTAGACAAAATACTTGAGCTACTTCCACCGTCTGAACTCGACAACAAATGAAAACAGCTTTTGGGAGAGTAACTTGAGAGGGTTAAATGTGTCTCACCGGTGCACTCAGTTTGACAGGCTGATGCACTTTGTCTAGATGATAGATATGAAAAACTAATATCTCAGTTTTCAGAGGGGGTTCTGAAACCTAAAATCAAAACCAGATGTGCAGCAGAAAAGAGCAGTGTATATTACAAAGTGTTGTGAAATAGCCCAAGGGAGGCAAGTAAGCAAAAACAGCCCCGTTCCTTAGCAACCTGCAAAACAAAACAAGTAACAGCTTGGTTGGCATCTGACGGGGCAGATTTTGGTCTTTGCAGTGGAAAAGAAGACTGGGGAAAACGTGGAATAGTTGTGGAATTTTTAGTGACCCGGAAACACCTTTGTTTTCAACAGAGTGGTTACCTGATTTCTCTCCTTCCGTGGACCTTTCCCTATAAATGTACAGCAGCTGAGAAACGTGTGTGTGCTCTTCTTGTCTTCCCTGTCCTGGTGTGGATCACCCTTTTTTCCTTACTTTTCCTCTTACTAAAGTCAATCACACCCATGAAAAGTGGGTGCAAAGTGGAAGTAAAAGCTACCAAATCAAAATAATTTTGTAGATTTTGCACAACTCTAAAACATAGAAGCCTGGAATGGTTTGGGTTGGAAGGGATCTTAAAGCTCATCCAGTTCCAACTCCCTGCCATGGGAAGAGAAATATCTTCCACTAGACCAGGTTGCTCAAATGTGGAGGGATATTGAAGTGGGATTTGTGTGTAGAAATGAAGCATTCAGTAAGTAAAAAGTTAAATACATAATTAATGATTTCTAAAAGAGTATTTAAATCAGTTTCTGGAAATGGTGCTCCTTTTTAACTTTGAGTTCATTCAGTTTCTCAATTAAATGAGTGCCTTTTCTCAACCCCCCAAATGAAAAATTCACAGCTCAGATTCCAAAATGGTCTTACCTAAGGTTTAAAATTCAGTCCTGAAAGCAAGAGAAGCCTTAGCTCACTTGACCGAGTGTGATGATGTACCACTGGAAAGCTCTGCTGGCACAGCTGCCCCCATCCAGGGAGTGGGAAAGTCATACCTTGGAGCAACAGCTGGGCTGCCAGATGTGTGCTGGGAATGGGCTCCCACCTTCAAACCAAAGAGCTTATTCTGCTCTAGGATGTCCATGTAGCTGTTTGCCCAGACAGACCTACTGTCATTGCCGTCTGGGCCACTTTCTGAGAAAACCCTCTCTGGCGTGGGCAGGCCATGGGGTGTTCCTGTAATCAGCCCCTCCGGGATCTGCAGCTGGGAGTGAAACCGCAGCGTGCCCTGAGGTTTGTAATCAAACTGTGAGAGCTTGTGTTCGTGATGGAGAGAGAAGGTGGGTGGATTTGACTTGGCTCAGTTATTTTTAGAGAGGTTGAGGCTGCCAGGCAGCCAAGTTTTGTGTTTTGGGGGTTTCGTCTGGTTTGGTTTGTTGTTTTTGTTTAATTTATTTTTAATTTGAACAGGATAAATTTCTTTTTGAAAATGCTGTTTCAGCATAATTAGAATTTCATCTTGATGAAGTTTTCAACGGAAACACTGATACTACTTGAGACTGAAAAAGCAACTTTCATTTTGACTTCTTTTTTCAGAGTTCAGCTCTTTTCAGCTTCTAAAAATTACTACGATATTAAAGATTAATTATAGATATGAATAGTGTGACATTATCAGATAGAACTTCTTAATGAACTAATTTTGATCCTTTCAGCTAAAAATAACTCAGAGTTTCCACTCTGAAAATATTTGATATTTTGCTTTTCTGTCTGATTACAAAAAAAGCAAATGTCAGTGTCAGCATCTTCTATGGGATAAAAGGTTGGACTCGATGATCTTGGAGGTCTTTTCCAACCTCAATGATTCTATGTTTGCCAGTCTACTATTTTTGCTGATTGCACTTAAACTCAAAGTAAGGGCAGCAATAAAAGTTGTCAGTGCAGTCCAGGTCAAACATGGCCAGTCAGGCAGGTGCAGCTGCTGTGGCTGTATATTCCTGTTTGTAACTGTGAGAGAAATTGTGGGCACGTGGACCATTATCAGAGCCTGAGATCCACAATGTTTAGTAACTTGAAACAGTTCTTTTCAAATTGCAAAGGCTTTTACATTTGACTTACACTGGCCAATGAAGTGCATTAGTGGTAATCAGTGGTAAGAGTCACAGTCACCAGAGTTTCTTACCCCCCTCTCTGGAAATCACAGCTGGCAGCCGTGGGATTCTTCAGCAGCCCTGACTCAGTGTGTGGGGCAGAACGGAGAGGACTCCATGGCAGTGTTTGGGAAGTGGCTGTTCCTTGAGGTCTTTTTGTAGGGCAGGGTAACCCATCCAAGCAGCTCATTATAGATGTACTTTGAGAAACTAGGAAACTTCAGGAGAGGGAATAAGTGGGCAGAGATGGCAAGTCTAGGAGTTTGTAGGATATTCATGGCTCTTCCTTTGGTGTCCAAAACGCATTGAATTCATTGGAACTCTCCTGTGTAAAATCAGCCCTCTCCTGCACAGTGTCTTCTATGTTTCCTCATCAGGCTTGAAAATATTTTTGGGTCCCCTCTGCTCCTCAGCATAGAATCACAAAATCATTATGGTTGGAAAAGACCTCCAAGATTATTGAGTCCAACCTTTGACCATGAAGTGCCACATCTACTTGTTTTTTTTAACACTTCCAGGGGTAGTGACTCCACCACTTCCTTGGGGAGCCTGTGCCTGAACCTCCCCTGGCACAGCTTGAGGACCTTTCTCATTGTCCTGTCCCTTGTTCCCTGGGAGCAGAGCCCGACCCCCACCTGGCTCCACCCTCCTGTCAGGGAGTTGGAGAGAGAAAGAAGGTCCCCCCTGAGCCTTGTGTTCTCCAGGCTGAGCCCCCCGAGCTCCCTGGATTTATATTCTAGGCCCTTCATGTTCAGCTTGTGAAGGGTGACACTCCTGAAACGGGAGGAAGCAGGGGATGGTAGAGGAGTTATAGGGATGCATTTACATAAATACAATTTTCTTTCCAGGCAGCTTTGTCTAAACAAAGCATTAGTACACACATTTCACACAGTGGGACTCTGTAATGTTCTTAACTCTGATAATGTCATCAAAAATCAGGCAAGGAGATGCTTGAAACTGTGCTGCATCAGTTGCGCTCTTACCACTCCATTTGGGCGTCAAGGATTTTTTTTGGATTGGGAGGTTTAGACTAAACACAGGGTGATTGGTTTCCTATTCTGCACTTGAAAACAAAGTATTTCTGTTCTAACAACCCTTTTCAAGGGATGGCAACCTTACTTACTCTGCTATACCAGTAACTTTGGCATCTTTGGTGATAAGATGCTATCACTGGTACTTCCAAGAAAGATGAGCCAAGAGATAGCCAGACCTCGTGACTCACTGCACAATAATTTATCGGATTTAACATCCCAAAGTTGCTTTTGGAGCTTCTCATACCTGTCCCCTCTGTGAGAACAGGCAGAGATGGACAGATGAGAAACTCGTAGTCACTTTGCAGCTGTGTTTTGTCACAGGATGAAAGTGTGGAGATACAGATCAGATACAGCTGCTGAAAAACAAACTGAAACAAAGAGTCTCACAAAAAGAAGGGCTGCAGCCAGAGTTCATAAAAGGGCTCTATATGCTTTCCCATGTAATAAGCCTTTATTCTCCCTGGCTGGCCCTTTTAGTAATGGTAAGAGAAAAATGACATCTCTTTTCAGTAGGAAAGAAGAACATTTATTTTATTCCTAACGGTTTTAACAAACCTCTCCATGATGAATTATATATTTATTGGAGCTGCATGCTCCACAGCCACAAATTCCTACAGTCTCTTTCCAGCTGAAAGCTCCAATGAAAGACTTCCCTAGACAAAGGCCAGAGGATTTGAGCCATGGTTTTTGTACTTAGATTAATTCAGTTACTCTGGATTCTCTGGGCTGGAGATTTCACAGACCAGATGAGTTAAGGGTACAGTAAATGTAGTTATAAAATATTAAAAAATAGTAAATGTGGAGCCACGTGCCTCATCTTCTACTAGATTCCTTCTTTGATTTTTGTTTTCTCCATTTCCCCACTAGCTATGGCTTATTATCTTTTTCAGTCTTCTTTCCTTCATGGAACACTGAGAATTAGATCTAAAAATGCAGCCATGAAAGATGCTCAGGATAAAGCTATGTATCCGTGGAGGATAGAAGGAAAACAGGCTTTCAGCTGTGAGCAAGGAGCCCAATTCCAGCTGATCTGGTCCTGTTTTGTGCTGGGAAACAGGACCTCATAAATAAGATTACACTGGAGAAAGACCTGACAGTGTTCTGCGGTTAATGGAAACATCTTAAAAGGCTCTGAATATAGGCCAAGTATGTGGGTCAGTAGAGAAACTACTATTTATATTTGGACCTGCCTGTGAACACAGTAAAACATCCAGCTGTTAAAAACACTACGAGAAGTTGCAGAAAAGGGTTGGTTTGGGGTTTTTTTAGGTATAAATTGCCAAAGAGTTTGTCAGGTGATGTTGCTGTTAGAACTGCAACTCTCCTTTCATCTTCTGAGAATTCAGTGGGCAGCTTCTTGAAAGTTCCCATTTGGCAAGGTTATCTCTGTTCTGGTGAGTCAAAAGGATCTGCTCCCCCAGTGAAAACCGTGCTGAGGCCCGGCACAAAACTGAGATGTGAAATAACAGACACAGACACCCAAAGTGAGTCTTGCTGGGGAGATTTAAATATTTCTACTGACTCTGGGATTCTAAGAATTCTCTCTCTACTTGCTGGCTTGTCAAATCCGCTTCTGTTTGGGAAAGTTCCCACATGGAGGTTAGAGGATGTCAGGAATGTTCACAGAGTTTGCCCATGCTGCAGGCGAGCTGTGTACATGTGGAAAACCAGGGATTTTGAGCAGTCCGAGTTCCCTATCCACACAACACTCATTGTAAATTATTCTAGCCTTGTAAAGAACATCTGTTACAGAATTTAGGATGTGATGCATCCCTTAGAAAAAGAGAGAGGGGGAAAAAGGTTGCAGGAGTCACTGGTGCTGTGAAAACAGTGTTCATTATAATTTCCCAGTGTTTGGGGAGATCTAGGGCTGAGCTCCATTTTGGAACAGGCTCATGGCACCAGTGGGAGCTTTCTGTTGGTGGGGTGAAGGACTTTGATCTCCATCAGAGCTATGGGGTCCTTCTTGTTCCTTATTATAAAAATGTATCACACTCTGTTCTCTACAACATCCATTGATGCAGAACAAAGGCTGTTACAGCCAAGCTGAGCTGTAAGTTTATATGTTCTCTTTCCTGTAAGTTCTTTTATGATCCAAATCTATAAGAAAACAGTCAATGTGTAATTCTGCACTCAAAGAAAATGACTTTTTTTTTGCCATAAATGCAATTTAGACAGTAATTGGAGTTTGCAAAGCTTTGAAGGTGCAGCTGGAGAGAAATGTGGAGTGCCATGTAAAAGGGTGTAGTTGAGTAAAAGAAAGCTTTTCCAGAGGACACAGGGGCCTGGGAAGGGAGAAATTGGATATGAAACCTTCCAAACAAGGGCAGAGGGCAAGTTTATTGCAGTCTTACACAGCCTGTGTTGCCCTGATGGCTGGAGCTCATGCTGATGGGCTAAATTCTGCTCCCTCCCATCTCTGTTGCTGAGCTTAATATGCCACTTACCTGGAGCTGTTTGGGTGTGACCCTGTTTGCTCCTGGTGGTGACTGAAAGCAGAGTGAAATCCCTGACATTTAGATATTGGCTCTGTCTGAAAGTCTTGAAGATCTGCAAACAAACCCTTACTGGGAAGTTGGAACAAATGGAGAAAATGATGTGCAGGAGAGGTCAGGCCACCAGGGCCAGATGACAGGGTGAGAGCAGGGTCCCAGTCAGGAAGCTCCGATAGCAGTGCCTCCATATTTCATCCTGCCAGAGGGTAGTGGAAAAATGGTTTCATAATCCTTTGTCACGGGGTTGGGAACGCTGCAGGTCAAGGGGACAAAGCCATTTGTTCAAGTAGCTTGACCTGAAGACTCCTCAAAAGCTGTTGAAATCTCACGGCCTCTCATTCCTCAAAGGAGTAAAGTCCTGTATCCAAACTAAACATGGATGGCTCCTTCCCCACTGAATCTTGAGTGCTGACCAAGACCTGCTTCCTTCTTCTCAATGGGGTCTTTTGTATCTGAGAAATTTTGCTGCTCCTTCCACAGCATCTTTTAAGCACAGTAGGCCAAGATGAACTAAAAAGTTCAATCTCTCGCTCTGAAAGTTTTAACTTATTGCAGTTTGTGAAACTTTTTAAAAGCAGGAACATTACTAATATTTGGTGTTTTGGCGGTTTGGCCGAGTCCCTCAGTGCTGGTGTTGTTGTTGGTGTGTTGCTGTGTCAGTATTTTGTGCTGAACTATCTAACAGCTGTCTTGGCTTCCTTCCCCACTCAAACAACTGCTGCTTCACAAAGAACACAGATAATTTTGTCTTCCTTGATATTAACAGATCAAGAGAGGCCTTTGCCAATACAAACTCATCTTTTATTTTTACAGTCTGAGAGAGATCCTTGGTAGAATTTGTTGTTCTCTTTTCTTCTCTACTTGGAGACCAGTTGACATCTAATCTTTTCATTCCAAGTGATGCTGAGTGGGTGGGACATCTAGAAGGGGAATGAAAACTCTCACAAAAAAATCCAAGTTAAAAGGATTTTAACCCAAAGGCAAAACAAAAAGCCCTGCACAAGGCACCAAAAAGAAAGGGCTTGTTTAAAGGCAGAACAGTGACAGCACAGTCTTGTCTGGGCTTTAAAAGGCAGTGAAATGAGAGAGATGCCCTGAGATCAGTGTTCATCTCCCACCACGTCCATGAATTCCATGTGTGTGTGTGTGGGAAGGAGAAAGGAATCAAACACCAAATGGGTGTTCCTGCTTTAAAAGGCAGACCTGGACAGAGATCTGCAGCACCCACAGCAGGGCGTGCTCCTCCTGCTGCACAAAGCCTCTCTGTGGTGACAGAGGTGTTCACTACCAGAGGTGTTCATGGAAATTTGAAAATAATGGGAGGTTAGAGAAAAATTTTAAATCTGAGTTAAATTTTGGCATCCTAAAAATAGAGATAACATTTGTTTTTTTTTTTTAATACCCTTAAAAGCGAAACTGCCAAATGCACAGTATTGGAGGGCTCACCCTCCAAAATGTCCACGGGGATTTTAGATGGTGACTCTCCCAGTGATTCAGTGGTGACTTGGGTCCTCTGAAAAATCTGCTACACATCTTGAAGACTTAGTCTGTGATAGCTAGAAACTCTCCATTCCCAGCCACTGCTATCTAAAATACCTGAAGTTTTACCTTGCAAGTCTGTCAGGCAGAACTAAGGTCCTTTCCAGAGCACTCTCAGATCTGTTGTACCACAGTCACCTCAGCAGGAACAGAGATGCTGCCAGTGCTTCCTCTCACCTGTTTCTTCTACAGTCATCAAAAAATGTGTTGCTCTTCCTAGGTGTTTCCACAGTGCTGATAAAAGACCAGGATCTCTGGGTCTTTCTTATTTGGACTCGTTGAAGGGAACCATAGGTTTCAGTGACCCTTTGGGTTAATAACGGGGTTTCTCATTGTCTTTATTGCAAAGGGACAGTTCAGGAGTAGCAGAAAAAAGAGTTTTTCAGTACCCAGGGTGAAAATGAGTTTGAGGTCAATAAAGTGAGGATTTCACACAATGTAGTTCAGGTTTAGAATTCCAAATTCAGGGCTTAGCTTTGCATACACACACATGCCTTGTTGTATATACATACATGTCACTGGTGTATTTAACACTGAATTTTACCTCTTGGCAGAGTTGGCCACTCACTGTTATTTGCCACTTAACTTCTTGGAATCATGATGGAAGAAAAGTGCTACAGCAGAGTGGGGGGAATCTGCCAATTCAGAGAAGTTAGGTAGGCAAACAGTAATACTTCTCACTCCCACATGGATAATGAGCTGAGCACATACTGTGAGTAATTAGTTTTTAAAGAACTGAAATTGACCCTAAATCAAAGCATCTGTATCACAGTAATGTGTTGTTGAAGAAACTGAGGGTTCATCGTTAGAATTTTCTACAAAAAGTAATAAGATGAAATTAAGTGGGAAAAGAATTTTATGTGAAAGGTGTTTGAGTTTATTTTTAAGGGATTACCAGGGGGCACCTGGACAGTGTTACCTGCTGCCTACCTGGACTGTTACCTACTTGTATGTGTATAATAAGCTGTTTCTTTACACCTGGTGTTATTTTTGCCTGCCTATCACATACATTAATGTTTATTTAATGACTATGTTGAGTAGCAAATAAGCACCATGCAGATTGTGTGATGTAATCTGTGTAAAGAGCAGGAGGTGTTAGCTCAGGGTGCTGGTCACCAACAGGTCACCCTCTGACTGCAGATTCCACACAAAGGTTGCCCAGGGAAGCTGTGGCTGCCCCGTCCCTGGAAGTGTCCAAGGCCAGGTTGGGCGACTTTATACTAATATTTAGCAAACATACCCTTGAAATAGAACCACTGCTCATGAATCTGAACACTGCTCTAGTCCAAAAATGCTCAGATTACCGACATTCACTGCGACCTTCTTCCCCAGGCCACTACAAATGGCAGTCTTACTACCAACCTTTGAGCATAGTAATTGCCTCAAACTGCTGTTAAGCAAATAAGTGATCTGTGGTGCAAAGTGAGGTAAGTTGGGTTTCTGAGTTGGTAAACTTGGTCATTTTCCAGGCAGCAGATACATATATGCCCTCATTTGGCTGTTTGCAGATTTTCTGCTACAGGAGTTTGGTAATGCATTTTATAGGTGGAAATTCAAGGCAAATTTGGGTGCTCTGGGCCTTTCTTCAGCTCGTGAAGCCATGGTAGCTCAGCAGGAATCAAGAGCTCTTCCATTGAGAGTGTGAGCTCAGAGCTCAGCTCCATCTGCAAAGTAGGTTTCATCGTTCCATGTAGATATTGAAAGTACAAGTGACTTGTACCTTGTGTAATTAAACATTTCAAAGGAGCATCTTTTCAGTCTCTGAAAAAGTGAGAGCACATCCTTGTAAGATGTATTTGTACATAATGTAGACTTTAAGTAAATGCTAAATTTTGTTACTTTATAGAATGTCTTCACTCAGCCTAAGAAAACAATCTCTAATTGTTAACTTATATAGAGCCATGTTTGTCCTAATTAGTATCTGTGAAGTAATTCTAGACACCCACATATAGAAAGTTATTTAGGATTTAAAAATTATTATTTTATCTAGTGGTCTCTCAGCGTCAGCTGCATAAATAGATCCAGAACATTGCTGGTAAAATGAGAAGGGACAGGCAGAGGGGACTTGGTTGTGTCTGGGTTAGCTATGATGTTCTGGCTTCACCATGGTGGGTTCCTTGGGATGCCAATGGAGCCCTGTCCCAACATGCTCCAGTGCTCCTTCAGAAACAGAAGACAGCTCGTTGCTGTCTTGAGGAACCTCAGACCTGGCCAGAAGGGACACAAATGACCATTCATCGCACAAGTGACTCTTAGGAGCTGTAAGTCAAGGACTATAAACAGGCTGAACATAATAAGCAGTGCATGTGGTGTTCCTTATGGTTTTATTCAATGAACTCTAAATCAACTTGTGGTCCCATATTTTTTCTAAAACTTTGGAAGAGTTTTCTAAAACTGGAAGACCTGATTGTTTCGTTAAGCTGAGTGGTTCTGGTGACTGTTTATAAAAAGTACACCAGGTTAAAGCACACTTACTAAAGTATACGTTAAGTATACATTTCCAGCTTCTTTCTGCAAAAAGATACAGCAGCTGGAACTTGCCCTCACCTATTGTTTCTTCCCTGCACTATATAAAAATTACATTTCAGCAAATGCCTCTTTCTGACTCCTGAGTCGCCTGATTTTTTTTCTGCATTGGCTTTGGAGTCCTGCATCCCTAAACGGGGCGTCATGGGCAGCCATGAGTCACTGTGCAGGCACTAAATGTCAGAGTTGAGATGGAGTTTACTGCCACAGTTGGTGTGAGCAGTGTGACGGGCGGTGTGGCATTCCCATAGCAGGGATGTCTGGGCAGGGGAGCGCTGGGTGCCCCCTCCTCCAGCACAGCATAATTGGGCAGGGATGTCACCGAAAGCACGGCGGCTTCTGCCTTGGTGATCTTTGAAATGTACATTTGAGGGATTCAACAGACCTTGAAAACAAATGTGGTGACCCCAGAGTGCCCTCTGAGCCAGGAGAGCGGCCGCCGTCTGCGGGGTGACTCCGCAGACACTCTCGCTCCCAGCGGGATGGCATGTTCTCCCGGAACAGCTGCGTGGGATAATGAGGAGAGCTCAGACTTGAGGTGCCATGCAGAAGGCAAGGCTCTGCTGGGCTCTCTCCTGGGGCCTTACACTGGAACACTATGTGAAAATTGTCTGTCTTGGGTCCTCATCTTACCTCTTCTTCACAGAACCTGCTATAGCCCTCAATGGGGAGAGCCAAGGGATTCTGATGGAAAACTCCCCTGCTCCTGCATTAGGAAGGACACTTGTTTTAGCTCATTTCCTGCCCTAATGTCACCCCTGCCATCATGGGCTTTCCTTCTTGAGACTCACAGTGTTGAAAATAGAAGATGGAGGAGTGGAGGAGTCACTATGGCCTTACACAAACTGGGCTCTTCTGCTGCTGACCTGCCCAGGGAGCTCCAGTACATTCCTTCAGGGGGCTAAAACTCTGCTTTGTCTTCTGAAATCTGAGGGTAATATTCTGAACTATTTTGAGATCAATGGTTAAAGCAGAGGAAGTTAAAGAGTGTGTGTTAAGCAGAGGAAGTTAAAACATGAAAATGAAAATGAAAGACAAGATGCAGAAATGAAGTTGCAAGTATTCCTTACTACTTAAATTGAGGCTTCTTGGAATCAAGGATCATCCTTTCTGAGCACTAAGCAAGCGCTGAATGATGACTGTAAAGAGTTAATGATGGTTTTAGGCCATAGGTTGTACCACTGTGATGGGAACTCAGCACATTTGATCTTGGGGCGTTAAAGGCACATGGCATCTTGAAGTTTAAGTGTTAGGTTTTTCTCTTTTCTTGTCTGGCTCTAATGCTTCATAACCATTCAGAACAAAAATAAATAAAATAACTTTACAAACCCCAGCAACTGACAAACCACCCTTTTGGTATTTTTAGGTCTTTTATGGAACCTTGTTTGAGAATGTTATTTATGGATTTTTGATTTGCTTCCACATAACCTGCCTTGCTGGCTCTTTGCAGAAGCCTCTGCACTACCACAGCACACGGCAGCACCCCTGTGAGTGTCAGAATTCCTCTGCAAAGGTGGCACCTCAGCAGGGATGTGCTGGGTACACGACCCAGCTCAGAGGTACATATTGCCCTACATAAAGTGCCAGTGCTGAGCCTGCTCCAGTTTTATTAATTCCCATTGTCTACATACAGCTTGAACATTATCATAGACAAGGATTCTTTCTCCTGGTCATTGTCTGTAATCCTTCCTAAGGACAGGAGTGAAAAACTGTGAGCAGGGTGCTGTAGAAGTCCAAGTCTGTGGAATGAAATCTGGAGCAAAAAGGGGAGTTGTCAGTTGCTAGAATTCCCCAAATCAAAGGGAATTAACCAAATCTTTTAAAATAGGAGTGAGGTAAGGTGGAACTTGTGGTTGGGAAACATTTTGGTAGCAAAGACTTGGAGGACTAAAATGGTAGAGATCTGAAATTCTGAAACCTGTTCCAAATCTGGTCTTTCCAAAGACCACTGGTGGTGGTGGTTTGTGCAGGGGTGGCTTGCTGCTGGCTGGGCCCAGGCTGGGGCCCAGGCCCTGGTCTCAGGGAGCACAAAAGGTGCCAAGTCAGTCTCAATGCTGCTGACCTCCAGCAGCTGCAGCGTGGCTTGGATCTGTTGGGATGTTCTGCTTTGCCATCAGGCTTTGAATTTCACATTGACTCCTGGGGCCTAAAAGAGCCAGGGAACCCTTTTGGGACACAATCCTTTCCGTGGACTCAGCAGGAACCAGCTGTCATGGCACCTAAAAGGCAGGAAGAGCCATGGCTAATGGAAACAGGGCTTGAGTTCAGCTGAGGGAGGCACGTCTAAGGAGCAGCTTTTCCCAAAACTTGAGAAAAGGTCAAAGCACGTGGAGCTGGGACAGTCCTACTGCTCATAACTCATGTAACCCTATCTGTCCAAAGCCATTCTCAGCTATCAGCTCCTTTCCAGGAGAAAATGGAACCGTTTTGACTTTGTGAAAATGCCTGGACATCACACTTACCTTACTGTAGACCACTGACACTTTCACCTCTGTCTCATCAGACCCGAAAAATAACTAATTTTTGTCTTGCAAGCCCTGATATCTCTCCAATCTTTGCTTTTATTGCTTTTGGACTTCCAACTCTTGTGAGTCATATCTGCAAATTATGAGTCGGGTTTCAGTGGTGACCATCTCAAAGTGGCTGCTGGAAAAATTCACCATTAGTTCATGCGTTTTTATCTGGTCTGTGGCCTTGGTGTGGTGAGTCTTTGCCATTTCTCTTTCCGTTTTTATAGATGTTTAACTGTATGTTGGCATTCAGGTCCATTGTGAGGGTTTTAATCAAGGGTCTTAAATCTGCCAGCTCTGGAAAAACAGACTTCCTTTAATATTGTCCACAATCCAAGATTTCTGTAGGAACAGCCAGTGTCATTTCAGCCACCCAGCCCTTACAGTACACACAGGTACCTGGGGAGGTGAAGGGATTACATCCCACACCTGGCACTGTGGCTTCACAGTTCCTCCTGGTACAAATAACAATTACAAAGTGTTTTCGAAATGTGCTATACCAATTGCAATACCCAAATACTGCTTCCTGGCATTTGAGGCATTGTTAGCTTAAGTTGTCCTTAAAGCAGAAAAATGATTTTTAAGTTCTGTGGCACCTCAAAGGGTGGGGTTTGCAGGTAACAAGGAACAGGAGGAGCGTGGTTAGGCCTGAAGGGCACCTGGCCAGCACAGCCAGGGGTGATGGGCAGTGACAGGGACAAGCTGTGGGAAGCACAGAGGTGCCTCCAGCTGCTGCCAGGAGTTTGCAGGACACCCAGACAAGATGCACTTGCCATGCGGGAGGTGACACAGGAAACATGACGTTTCCCGGAGTGGTGGTGGGGAATGACAAAGAGTGTCCTCTGTGAGCTCAGATGGACAGAAAGGAAAGCATTTTGTCAGCTGCAGCTCCTGACAGAATGAGGATTGTGGCTTTCTGCATTCAAAACCAAATTTCCTTAAATTGGCAAGCGGCTCCCACTGCTGCTGTGGAGAGTTCTCCCAAACCCTGAGCGGGGGAATTGACACCGTGCTGAAAACAGCAATGAAATCACAGCTTCCTTCCTCCCCAGCAGCCTTTGTGCCGGGGAACGTGTGTCCCAGGGCAGCCTGGGACTGCTAATGCCGCTCCTCTGGAAGATGGGAGCGTAACACAAGACAGCTATTCAAGGGCTGCTGCTGTCCCAGAGTGATTTATGGCACGCAGGACAGATTCTGATGTGTCATGCTGCAGGGGGAAAGGAAAGGAAAGTGGGACCGGGGTCATGAACAAAAAGGAATTTGCTTATCCAATTTCCGTCTCTTTCTGAGTTTGATTGGAACTCACAGTTGTCAGGCTGTGTTTAAGTCTCGTCTCTCCCAACGCCTCCTGAACTGCGGAAGGTCAAAACCAATTATTGTTTTGCCTCCAGGGACTTTCCTTCTTCAGAGGGACCTTACAGTGGATATGCTTTAAACCCTTTTCCTTCCAATTAAGGCAGCAAATTCCTCTTTTAGCAGGTTTTTCAGGGGGTGGGGGGACAGCAATCGGGACACTGATAGATTTATCAATAGCCCTGAAAAACAAAGCCTGTATGTCTCAGGAAGCTTGAAGTTTAATTCCTTTCAATGACTTTTCTCACTCTGAACTTTAAATCTGTCGTTTCATTACACCGGGAATGGAAAGCCCCTAATTTTCCCAGGCTACAGATTTCCTCTGTTTTTTAACCCTCAAATACCATGTGAATTTATGCCTCTGAGTACCTGCTGTTGAAGTTTTTCTTGTAAATAAAAATGCTGATGTTCTCTTTTTGGATGGCATTTACAGCTTTATGGACTGGAGGCAGTTGGGAGAGGCTGTACCTGCATCAGCAGCTGTAGTCTGACTAGTCATGAAGAAGCCTTGCAGATCTTTGGGGTGGAAAGGGAAAACATCCTGAGATAGTTTGGGATTTTTTCCCCTTTCCTTTCTATTTTGGATAGCCTTGTTTTCAGTTTTATTGACAGTATCTCTTCTGCTCCAATGTATTGATACCACTTAGAGCCTGTGTCAGCAGATGGATTTTTTTTCAGATTCATATATGTATCACAGGCTGCTGTCATTATTCCTTTATCCATGGGAGGGGTTAAATCTTTAAATTTACTCTTTCCCCTATATTTTGCACATAGTCTTTGTTGTGGGAAAGATGAGCAGCAGAGCAAACAAAATAATGTCTCCTGAAAGAGCAAATCCAGTGTAAGGCCAAGGGAGGGAGGCCGTGGAGGAACAGTGAGTACAAGAAGCAGTAACTGGGTATTGCAATTGGTACAGCACGTTTCAAAAACACTTTGTAATTGTTATTTGTACCAGGAGGAGCTGTGAAGCCACAGTGCCAGGTGTGGGATGTAATCCCTTCACCTCCCCAGGTACTTGTTTGCAAGTGGCTGGGTGGCCGAGATGACATTGGCTGCTCCTACAGAAATCTTGGATTGTGGGCAATATTAAAGGAAGTCTGTTTTTCCAGAGCTGGCAGATTTAAGACCCTTGATTAAATGCATTCACAGCTTCTCTGAAGAGCTGGAGAGCTCTGATGATCTGATTATAGGGCAGCTGTGGTCTTGGGGACTGAGAATGAGGGCAGAAATTAGGAAATGTGAGTTGTCTGGATCTACCACACTCTGTGAGATCCTGGGCTGGTCACTCAAAATGCTTCAGCCACCTTTTGATAGACCTGCCTTAGATGTTTAGTTTTGGAGGACTCAGCTTGACTGTATTACCCAGAGAGTGAGTGTGGAGGGGCTGGCTGAGATGCTCAGGTTTCCATCCCAGATGCCTGCATTTATTCAGATAATGGGGCTGAGGAGTGCCCTGTCCATCAAGAGACTATTTGCAATTGGTTTATAAAGGGTTAATTTATTATTAATGTCTTAATCAGTCATTCCATACCAATCTGAGTAAGTCCAAGGAGTACTGATAAATGACTTGCAATTTACTGTTCCTGTCTGCAATGTATGTATAACAAGAGTCAGCCAGGTATTAATCCTTTCTAAAACATTTGTAAATAAAACTTGAATACCAAGTGTGGCTGGAATACTCCTAGGTATGACTGAAAGCAGAGGTGCAGAGCCTTAGCCCTGAGATCACATCTGGACACACATCACAGCAGCAGTGCTAAAGAATAATTTATTGGTTGAAAAGAACGATTCCCTTTTTACCCAGAGCAAAGAAAATCATCCAGATCTAATAATAACCCTCTAATCTCACCCCACCAGAGCAGCTGGGGAGCGCAACGGAAATTTCCTTCCCAGCTGCTGGGAGAGCCTGTCCCCAAAGAGGGCTTTTCTTTTGATAAGGTGTCTCCTATCCCAGGCTGCTGAACCAGCCTGAATCAGCATGTCACCCCGGAGTGCAGGAAGATCCCGGTCTCCGCCGCTGAGTCACATGAATAACTGGAATAGTTCTGCAAAGCAGAATTAATTCCCAGAACCTCTCCAGGCACAGACCAGCAGGCACATGCTTTAGCTCCAGCATTACTTTACAGCTCTGTGAGGTAGTGGAAAGGACACTACTGATATTTTTAATTGAGATAAAGCAGTTTACCTGGTGTTAAGAGTGTTAAACCTTACAAGTTTATTGTTGACACTCTCCTGCTTCCAAGACGATTTAGGAATAAGCCAGGACATAACAGAGCTATTAGGGTTAAGCTCAAATCATCTGTGCAATGACTCAGAGCTTGTAGTCCTTTCAAACCAAGTGCTGTGGGGAGAAGCTGCTTATTATTAACTATTGAGTAGCTTGTGGTTTGTGCAGCCTGTTCAGCCAGCACAGGCATTTATGGAAACTCTCTGGGGTTTTTGATCTATTAGACTGTGACAAAAAAGTCTGATTTACAAGAAAACTAAATCAAGAGCGCTGAGGTTGTGGTTTAGCAAAGTCCTTAGACTGGAAATTTGGGCAGAGCTATGAAATTCTTTATAGAATTTTTCAGTCCTAAACCTTGTAAATGCTACTGGTGTGTTAAAGAAATGAACTCGTCTGAAACAGGGAACTGAGGGGAGAAGGCTCTGTAGCAAATGCAGGATCCAGGTACTGCTCTAAAAAGTGGACCAGGGTGGTGGGGCTGGACTAGGGAAGTAGGATGAAATCAAATCAGAGGAAAGCAAGTAGAAGGTTAGTGGTTAATAAACATTTTGAGAGTTTTTCCACTTAAGCTGTATTTTGTTATCTGAATAATAATGATAATCTGACCAGGCTCACAGGAGAAACACCATTTGTACTTCCACCTGTTGCTCTGGAATGTATCATAATGAATACAGGATAACCTGCTCTGCAGTTCAGCATCACCAATGACAGGAACTGATCACATGGCTCTGATTTCTGCCCTCTCCTCATTGCTCTAGAATATTAAAGTCAAAGTTTGAGCTATTTCTCTACAAATTGCTGTTGGGTTTAGTGTATGTTAGTCCTCCAGAAATCTGATGTGGTGTTACTCTTGACCTGCTATTTTCAACCATCACAAAAGAACATGAAATCTGGAAGTTCAGTGTAATTGGGAAGCATTCCTGAAGGGAGCTCTGTGGCCAGTGTTTAGAGGTCCAGGTTGCTTTGTGTTTTGCCCACAGATGAACCTGTGCCACTTCCAAGGCAGCACCTTTCCCTGTGCTTATCCGAAATGAACTCACCAAACCCAAAGGTCTGACATCTGTTCTTGTTTGGATGGCAAAACTTGTGATAATGGTCAGAAGAAAGTAAACAGTCAAGTAGCCATGGAAACCTCACCTCGTTTTTTCCTGTTTCTTTTTCTGCTTTTCCTAGTGAATGAGTTGGGGCAGAATCCAGCTGGAATGCAGCCCAGGAGACGGCCATGCCCAGCTCAGCCACGGCACAGGGCAAACCTTGGCCAAAGCTATGAGCCTTCTCCTTGCAGGTGCTCCCCAAAGGGCTGATTTCAGTAATCAGCTTTTTCAGGAAGAGCAGTTCAGTGCCTCAGGAAGGGTCAATGTTCATTCTCTGCTCTCTCTGGCTGTGGCCAGAAAATAAAATAACCCAAACACAAAGTAGCCTATCATGACTCATATCCACATGACTCAACTCTTTCCTCCCATTCCTGCATCCCAAGCAGGTGGCCTCATCCAGACAGTCTATAGGGAGCAATCCCTGATCTTTGCCGTCTTCCAAGGCATCATCTGGGACAGCACTGGCTGGGACAGGCCAGAGCCATGCCAGGGAGAGTTCTAACAGTGACCCATGGATCATGGATCAAAGCTGTGCCCTGCTCCTTCTGGATTTGCAGTATAGATTCAACCTCTGGGAAAGCTGTGAGCAGGGAAGGCAGCTGCCAGTGGTGGGTTTGGGTGTGTGACAGGGACAACAGAACAAGGCAGTGCCAGGCACTCTGCTGCTCCAAAGGCTCATTCACAGACAAACACCTCCCAGACCAGGGGGTCCATAGGCAGACAAAAGGTGGCTGGGATTTTCAGAGGCTGTTTGAGGTCATCTGGATGTTTCTGTGCAGTAACCAGAGCTACAGGGGTTTGATCCATCCTTGCTGCCCTCAGCTGCTAAACTTTGATACCCCACTGTGCAGTTCAGGTGGTTTAAACATCTCTCATCCTGTCCAGGTGTTTGCAGGCCTGGCACAGGTTGCCCAGAGAAGCTGTGGTTGCCCCATTCCTGGAAGTGTTCAAGGCCAGGTTGAACAGGGCTTGGAGCAACCTGGTCTAGTGGAAGGTGTCCCTGCCCATGGTAGAGGATGGAACAAGATGATCCTTGAGGTCCTTCCAACCCAAACCATTCTAAGATTCTATAAAACTGTACAGCTGCTTTATGTGCTGCTAATGCCATATTTTGTAGCTTCATTATAGAAGGGTTAAAGAAACATGTGACATGGCTCTGTTCAGCTTTGCCTTTTATTTATTTTCTCCTCAGATAAACAAGAGGTTGATATCAAAATCATGATTTTAGGGCTACACGGTTCAAACAGCAGATCTGGCTGAGCAGTAAAGCTCAGTTTATGTTCCAAAATGGAGCAGGACAGGTATTTATTGTGGGAAAGCCCCTAGAGTGCAATATTTAGTGGAATGCTCTTTCTATAAAATTTTACAACCAGTTTATAGAATTCCACAGAGAAGATTGTCAAGATGCAATCTTTATTATGTTCCAGTCCAAATCTCTGTGTGGCTTCTAAATATGTGCCGTAAGTGTGTCTCTAAATGGACTTGTCCCTGGTCACATGGGAAGTGCGTCATGCCAGAACTGATATCATCATTGGATTATCCTCCTTATTAGCACTTTGCATCTCTGTAATGCACTTTGAAGTCTTCAGAGGAAGAGCTTCATGGGAGTATTTGAAGAGCCTGATTCAGTTCTTAAGTGGACTGATTCATGTTGAGTCACCAGGATATCCATTAGCTGCATCTTTAACATCCAACACGCAGATTTCCAGTGGTCTGCAAGGGCATCAGACACCCCCAGCAGCTACTGAGATTCCATAGGATTGGGATATCTGCTTCCCTTGGAGAAAGTGCTGATTCCTAGTGCACCAACCAGCACAACCAACAGCTGCCAAGCCAGCCCATTTCTCACTTCTCCTGCCACCTGGATGACCAACTGCTTGCCAGGAAGGTTTTGGGAATGATCTCCTCCTCCCTGGCACCTCTTAGGCACACAGAGCCCACCACACCCACCCCTCTCCATCCTGCAGGGAGCACTTGGCTGCCAGGAGCAAAGTGAAGAACACAAGGAGCACTATCCTTTTCATTTCTGGGAAAGGCGTTTTAGTCCACCAGTGCTCCTTGAACAAAACAGCACAAGGCAGTGAGTAAGGCACCTGATGACTAAATAACTTAGATTGGGGGAAGCAGCAGGATTTGATGTTGAATAAAACCTGAGTGGGATTAATTTCACCAAACTCAAGCCATGTGAAGTTAAGCACTCAGTTAAATTCAGCCTAAACAAGGCACCCAACTCTCGATGTCTTGTCAGAGGGGACAAGTAGATGCTCTGAGAGGGTGACTCATCCTGTCTGACTTTGTTCTGCTGGGCTGAAATGAGTTGTCCTTTGAAGTTGGTTCCTAATACCACTTCCTAATACTCAGCAAAATATGTAGAGAACCTAGAGTGGGCAGTTTATTGATATTAAACAGCCTAAGTTAGGTAAGATAAAGACAACACTAACACACTGTCACGTGCAAAGGACCACAGATTCACAGGAATCATAGATTCTATGATTCCATGGCCAGCAGTGGCTCACTTAACCTTTTTCCAGACTGCCCAGGTACTCAAAGTGTCTTAATAACTTTCTTTTCCTTTAGAGGTAGCATTTGTGGCAGATTTTTGGCTCATTACCACTCCTTTTGGGGTGAAAAGGGAGACATCTAATCTATGAACCACCTTGTGAATCTCTGTCCTATAGGTCTCTTTCCTAGAGGAAAACATTTCCTTCATTCTGTAGCAACAATTACACAGAATGGATGGCAGAGGAGACACCAGCAATTCCAATTATTAGTATAATGAAGGGAAAAGAATGGGGACACTCAGTCATGAAATTAAACTTTGGCAAACTTGGCCAAACCCATTTGTGTGCTCTGGACACACTTTACTTCTCTTCAAAGATGCAGAGAAAGATGTACAAACCCTGGCAGCACGGTGGGGCTGCTGAAATTTCCATCACAGAGATGCGACATGGGACAAGATTTGCAAACCTTTGTTTGATGGAGTAAAAGAAAAAATCCCCACAGGGTGTTTGCAAGATTGAGAGTAAAGTACTAATGCTGCAGCCTCACCTGGGGTGTGGTTTTGCTTTTTCATTTTAATAGATTAAAAGTCTAAAACTAAGAAAATGAGCTCTGACTTAGACTCACTAAAAAAACCCCCACAAAACAGTGTAAGGGATCTGTGACAACTCTCTCTGAGCAGCAGAAGGTTTGACTCGAGAATAACTGTGGGCAATTAAATATTGAATGTAATAAGAATATTTTCTTTGTGTTTCTTACGACATTGCTTGGTTAATTATATCATGCATCTGTTGAATATGTAAAACGTGCTGCTAAAAATACTCAACTTCTAAAATTAATAAAAATATGTCAGAGAACTAGATGTGTTATGAATAATACTAGAAATGGTACAAATAATGATGACTATGGAGCCAAGGGGCCTACTCCCACTAGTAGGAATTATCAGGGATGAATAAGAATTGTGGGATGACAACTATAGTACTTTAAATCTTTGAAACACATCACACACTTTCACCCCAGAGACACCTCGCAGCAACAGAGGAGGAGAGATGCAGGAGCTGATGCTATGCTGTGACGTCAAACAGCTTTGCCTATGACTTCAGGAGGTCTGGGATCAAGCTGTAAAATTCCCTGAGGCTGAACTGGTGTCAGTGGCAGGATGAGCTCAGGCTCCTGCACTCCTGCTCTGGGTGGTCCATGAGACCACTCACATGGTGTTATGTGTTAGCACAGTGGTGTCTGCATAAATCACTCCTGCCCTTCAGCTTCGGATTATCCTAATATTTATAGGGCTGGAAGCTTAGGAAATAGCATTATGTCTCTTCCAACCCAAACTATTCTATGATAGAATAGATGGATGGATGGATGGATGGATGGATGGATGGATGGATGGATGGATGGATAGATAGATAGATAGATAGATAGATAGATAGATAGATAGATAGATAGATAGATAGATAGATAGATAGACAGACTGATGCCTTCAGATGGACAGAGGGCAGGGCTAGATTGGATAGGGAGAAGAATTTCTTTCCTGTGAGGGAGGTGAGACCCTGGCACTGGTTGCCCAGAGAAGCTGTGGCTGCCCCATCCCTGGAAATGTCCAAGGCCAGGTTAGATGGGGCTTGGAGCAACCTGGGATAGTGGAAGGTGTCCCTACCCATGGCAGGAGGTGGAACTTCCAACCCAAACCACTCTGTGATTCTATGATTATATATAACACATATATATACATACTTAAGAGCTGGACATCATCTCCTTTACCTAAACCAGTTTGTGGACCATGAAGGCTAAGGCTGTTCTAAGGCTTCCTTTCTGATGGCCACATTATCCCTCCTTGAATCCCAGGAGAAAGAGTAGTAGAGGTGAAATGCAGCTGGGGCAGCATAGGCTGGAGCAGACCAGAGTGGGACAGCTCAGAGGACAGGGTAAAGTCGCTGCTTTTTTCCAGAAGATTGATAAATGTGTAATTCTGGAATAAAACTCCTGATTTCAAAGAGAAGGGCTGGGCAGAGCTGACAGCAAGGGGAAGGGTCCTGTCTGGCCTGGTTTCAGTTTGCATTTTGGACCTGTTCCTGCTGTTGGGAAAGGGGAAAGTGAAGCCCCAAGTTATTTTACTCTGCACCATCAACATTTCGGTCTGAACCAAGACCTGGATTTATGAGGACTGATCGAGGTTGACTGAAGACCTTTCATAGACATGACAGGGCTTTGGGTTGGGCCTTAACAAAGACCAGATTTTTAAATTTATTTCCATATTGCAAAAATGTTTGACATTATTTGCTTCTTGTTGAGTGATACTTGATTCTGGAAACTTTTGTTTCTTCCTACAGCAGAATGAGAAATCTGGAAAATCATTGTTTTATGAACAGAATTGGTTAAAAAACTGTGATATAGTGTAACTCCTTAAATAGGAAATTAATCCATTAAAAACTCACAACATTGGACAATCAGAGAAAAAGATGTGTCAGGAAGAACCAAGCTTTTCCTGGGTCGTATCCTTATTTTAGGCATCAGTGCCTTGCTGCTGTTTTGTTTATTTGCCAAATTTTCTTTTTATCTTGCTGTAGTTACTGTGCTCAGCTTTATTCAAAAAGAATGTGCAACAAGGAATATCCAAAAGGCTGGAAAGAGAATTCAACATCGTATCTTTGTTCATAAAGACTCTTCTTGAAAAAAGGATTATTTTAGCCAAGTTTTCTAAGGAAACAAGACTCAGGACCATGTATGTGGCAGTCTGTTACTCCTTTTCTAGTAATCCTTAACGGTTTTGAAATTTTACTGGGAAGTAGAGGTCAAATGCATAGAGTTCCTGTAGATTCTGTGGAAATAGCTGACAATTAAAGGTAGTTGCGAACACAACCCCTATATCCACGTGGCAAAGGCAGAGTGGGAAGCAGGGTTTTTTTGTCCCAGTACTCTTGGGACTACCTAGAGAGCAATGGGTTAATGCCTCTCCAAAGAGAAATGCAGTATATTGGCTAATTGGGTGACTTCTGCTTCATGAGAGAAATGTGCTTTTCAGAGGGTTTTAGAGAAGAAGGTGCCACCCTGTGCTGGTAAAGACTTTGCACATGGGAAAAAGCAGAGGTTTAAAAGGAAAGAGAAAGATGCAAAGGAACAGGAGAAAGATGCAAATGAACAGGACAAAGACGCAGAGGTGGCAGGAGATGGGAGGAGAAGGATGCTGAGAAATGGAGCCTGGACCAGCTGTGTGGTCCAGCACTGGGATGTGGCCCCATGGCTTCTTCAAAGCAGCTGGATGACCAAAGGGTTAAGTAAGGGAGGTCTTGTGCAGAAAAGAGAGTGAGGAAGCTGATCTGAACAGCTCCATTTCCCCACATGTGCTGCGTCCTTTAGAATCCCTGCACAACAGAGCTGTGATGTGAAAATTCTGAATCTGTTGGAGGAACTGGGACAGAGAGGGACAGGAGGCACTTCCAGTTTAGAATGGCTGGGTCTGTCCCTCTGGGCAAGAACCATGGATATTTTTTTCCTGAAATAACCCCTTTCCCTTCTTCTTATGCTTATCTAGACTGTGTTCTTACTAACAACAAAGGGAGTTTCCATTTTATTTCTTCAGCTTCTGCTGGGTTTTCACATCTTACTCTATTTCTGATACTGGAGAAGTTCTTTTTAGGGCTTAATTCTTAGCAAATGTGGACATTTATCAGAACTGACTTTTAGTGCCAAAGTGTCCCTTTGTCCCTCTCATAGTTTGTGAGAAGAGGAAGGTGGGGTGTGAATACACAACATTTCAGCAAGTCCCTGATAACTGCCTGGATGCTCACTTTTCCCCTTGGAAAATGGAAGTGAGCTTACTTGTCTTTTCCTGAAGGCAGTTTGTTTTATGTTTAGTGAAAACAAAAGCAAACCAACAAAGCCATGATAAGAAAATTCTTCTACTCTTGGAAGTTCATTTCTGCCCAGCAGCTGAAATGCTTCAGTTTCACACTGTCTTTTAATCTTTTTGTTTGTTTGTTTTTAAACTTATTTCTGTATTCCCAGCTAAGGCCAATATTAGATGTATCTTAGGAAAATCATCCAAATTGCATTTCATGAAATAACTTCAAACCTCAGTAAAACTTTTTTGACTTGAAGACCTGGCCCTGGTCCTACTGTCAGAAATTACAGAACTCTTTGATGGTGAGACTGGCCATGGGATTGAAAAGTCACTGTAAATGCTTTAATTCCAATGGATTTAGGGATTTCCTCAAGCACTTTATGGTCATGTTCCCAGCTTTGTCCATGTTTCACTGACAATTGTCTACTGTTCTCCCTAATCCTCCCTGGGCTGTCTGCAGCTCTATCTTCCCTTCCTGCTGACAGATAAAGATTTATTGTTGCTACCTTCAATGTTCCTGATGTCCTGAGATCTCATTCCTTTCATGTAAACATAAGAATGCTTTGGTGTTTTCTTTTAGTCTTTGATTCCTTAGAGATAATTAATTCATTCTATTATTCTGTTCCTATTAGCAACCTAACATCTGAGCTTTTAATTACTCTACCCTTGCTGTTTAATTAGTTAAAGCTTGCTCAGACCTTTGAAAATAGAAAATATGAGACACGATTATTTAATATTTCTGAACGATTGGCATCAGGATGTTTTAACCTTCTCTTTACATCCATTGATGGAGGAGCATCCCCTGTCACTTCTCCCCAGAAACCAGAGACAGAGACCAAAACCATCAGCTGAGTCATTTCTTTATCATTTGACTTCTGACAGGGAGAGATTTCATATCACTGACTTTCCCTCAGCTTTCCTCACTCTCTGCTATGGATCCTTTTCAGATGGCTGTTTAAATGGATCCCAGAAAGACTTGGGCATGGTGCTGCTGATCCATTTGCCTGTAGCAGAACCCACTGCTCACGCCAGGGATGGATTTGTGATGCACTGATTTTCATTAGTGCACGGGGAGACTAAAATTCAGTGCACCTTGATTATAATTGCAGAATTCTCTCTCATATCCAGGAACAGCAAATGTGGAAACAGCCAGTCCTGTGCTGGGCTTTGTCAGTTACCTAGAGATCATGAAGCTCTGTGCATATTCACGCTGAAAAACTCAACCAACCCCCTCAGAACTTAAAGTTTGTCAAGGCAAAGATTTTTTTTTACCTGCAAAAGAGATGTAGATTTATTATTCTATAGTAGTCATGGAGTGATTCTGATATCTGCTCTTGTGAATCACTAGTATTCTCCAGGACTATTACTTTTAAATGTCAGCTCTTCACATCTCTGCTTGTGATCTGCCACTTCAGCCACCACCTTTTGTTTCCTTATCAGCGTCAGGGTAACTCCCAAACCCACAAAGACTCAGCACTTTAGAAAGGCCTTTTTTTTTCTGAGGCTGATTTCTGCAGAGAGTTGTATGAATTCTTCCAGCAAAGCCCTCTGACCATCTTCTGCTGTGAACAAGGTGAGAATATGGTTGAGGTAAATGTAGTTCCTGTGCATGTGAACCTTTGGGTTACACGTGACACCAGGTGACACCATCGTTGCAAGAGGTGTCAGTGAGAGAAATATGTGAGTTTCTACTCTACACTAACTTTGAGACATGGAAAAATTATGATGGCAATAGAAACAGAGAGTTCTTCAGATTCAATTTTCAAGGAACCATTAGAGACCTTTTTTCTGATATAATTCCCAATCTTTTCCCACTCAGCTTTGATAATAAATATCCCTTGAGGACAGCAAACATGAATCTACTGCGAATCTTGGACGAGGGGTTTTAATGATTTCATTTAAAGTGCTGTTCATTCAATCCTTGCAATCTGCCTGTCTCTTTCCTCAATTCCTTGTGTTTTTACTCGAAGAATTCTCCCTTCCAATTAAGTGAATGAAGCTTAGAATTAAGTAAGGCTGTCACAGGAAGTAAAATGAATATGACTGATTTTTATAATATAAATTGGAAGCAATTACCAGTTTTCTATCTTCATTTTTGCTTGGAAAATTTACACTTAACCCAGCAATACACCTTAATTAAAGGCCTATCTATCTATATAACCTTCTCTTTCTATCAAGAGTCCTTCCATGGGCTGTATTAAATTTACTACAGCTTCATCTCTTTGTTAATAACCTTTTCCTATATTTTCAATTAAGTTTCTGGTCACATTATAACACTGAGGTAAGAGCTCTGTCTGACCTTTAATAGGATATGGATAATAGAACATCTTTGGCTCATGTTCTCCTTTGGTAGCACAACCTCTCACTTCTGCTAAAAACGTCGATGGAATTTGTAGACAGTTAAATGTGCTCCTTGCATGAAGTCCCTGCCAGACTGCAGTAAAACTGGATGGACTTGCACCCGCAGTCTCTGAGACCAGACAGTGCTGAAACAACCTCACTTTTTCTTGGTTTTATGGCAAACACCAGTGGGACACTGTGAATGAGCCTTTATATAAGATAAAATATCTTATTTTGACTGATATTTTCCATATGGCAGGTTGTGCTTCTCCCCATGTGAACCCAAAGGGCTTTGGGGTAAAGGGTGCTCTAATTTGAGGTGATAAGGACCACACTGTGTCTGGATTCAGGTAGCTGGACACCAAGTAGACCTGACAATTTATGATAAAGAATGAGAAGGGATGTTTGTGCTCCCCTCAAGCCCACAGGACTTTGGGGTGGGAAAGGTATATTTGATATCCAGCCAGAGTTTTGTCAATAGGAATATCTGAACCAGCTGCTTTTCTTGCTGTTCTCCCACAGTTGGATTAATCTGTTCTTCTTTATGTTTTGTCCTTTTTCTTGTAACTTACAGCTTGTGATGCTCCAAAGAATTTACTGCCAGAGTATCATGTATTTTTCTCTGGATAGGGGATTATTGTTTTACTTCACTGAGTATGAAACCTCTGTCTCCTTTTCAGCTCCATTTTTTTGTTCTCAAATCAGCCTTTCCCTAATTTAGTTCAACAAATCATACAACTGGCCTTGGCTGAAAGTTGCCAGAGCACAAAGGGGACACAGTGAGTTAAATCTGCCAAGGTGACACCTCTCTGCATTAACTCCTGTTGATATTTCTGTCTCCATGGATCAGTGTTCAGGAAACCTCATCTGGCATGTCCACATAAAGTGGGGTCTAAAGATCAAGGCAGTAAATTTGTCCCAGATGAGGCAGAGCTTGATATTTCAGAAGGAGAACTCGACCTGTGGCAGACCCTGAATGGATGAAGAGGGAACAGCTCCAGGATGGGCTCAGGGCAGGGAGGCCACTCCTGCTCTGCTGTGACTCACACCTATTCCCATATGGGTTTGTCCCACTGACTTGAGTGCTTTGTTCAGTGAATTACTGGTCGAACCTGCTGGTAAATGTGCCATATCAAAGGCCTGTGGGGCGATCTCTTCCCCAGGCAGGTTTTGGCTCCAGTACAGCTTTGGAAGCAGCTCAGATCCGCAGATAACGCTCCCAGAGGAAGTTTCCAGGGGCCCTGCCTTGGTGTGGATGCAGCTGATCCTCCTTGTCCGGGAGCAGCAGAATCTCAGTCACTCTTAGTCAGCAGGACTCATGTTCCATCCACGTCCAAACTGAAAAGGGATTCATCATCATCTTCATCATCATCATTATCGTATATTCACCTGTCACGACACTGCCTTCAGCACCACCAGTATTTCCAGCCCAGTCTACCCATTCATCAGCTTCTTCCACAATTATTTCCATCCTTCTTCTGTGTCACAGCCTTTGCTCTGATGTGAACTCCCTTTTTCTACCAGCCTCTGAACTTTGCCTATTTAGTCTCTCTTAATTTCAGCTTGTTTTTCTATAGAACTGAGTTTACTTCTACACTCATTAGGTTTTGTTCCCATTCTCCTCCCCACTTTCTACTTCCGTATCTGTTCTGAGATTGTGGGATGAGGAACAACCCCTTGTTTAACATGCAAAGCATGCAAGCACATGCTAAATAATTATGCAAATATTTTCAATTGCTTTCATTGTGATTTTTATTATCATTGTTTTGGTGTTACCACGGGAAGTGGAAGCCAGTGAGCCAAAGTGCCTGAGTAGAGCTGGGACTAGACCCTGAATTTCCCGGCTCCTGTTCACGATGGAGCACATGACTGTCTCCTCTGGATGTTCTTCCTTGGAAAATTTTTATTTACAGAAGCAGAAGTTCTGGAATTTGCATAGTTTTATAGCAGCAGTTCCTGCAGTATGCTCAAAATACAGGTTTTTTTTTTTAATATTCAGACCATTCCAGTCACATTTCTGCAAAATTATAGTAAAGGAAATTACTGTGGACACTGGATACTTCTGTGCTGTTCGATTTCCCACTGTGAGTTTGCTGTAGTTGCTACCAGGCTGCTCTGAAAAGGAGGGGGTGGTGTGAGAGAAAGCATTTCTTTTAAAACGTGGTGCACGTTGGAAAGAGTCTCCCAAGCCTTGTGTAAGGGAATTGCACTCAGGGCTGTTTTTTGGGGCTGTTAATGGGTCATAGTCCTATGGCAGAGGAGGGAAGGGGCTGTGAAACAGCAGATCTCCTTCGGAAGATGAGGAACAGAAGGAGGGAGCTGCTCTAGGCAGTGCCAGTGCTCTGGGAATGCTCTTCCTCTGACACCAAGGCTGCAGACTGATCCCTGAGGTGCTGCCAGCTTTGCCCCTTCTCCTGCTGGGAGCAGCAGGGCTGGGAGTTCCAAGCTGTGGAGAGAAGGATCACTGAGTGACGCACCATCTCCTCCTGTCACAAGCCAACAGGGAGCTGTCAGCCCATGTCATGTGTCATCACTTTCTTTCCCTCTTCAGGTAAACCCACCTCCCATCCAGTGGCCACTTCCAAACCAGGGCTGAACATGCCAAGCCAAAAGGAGAGGGCAGGATGCTCTGGCACACAGACACACAGGATTTCCTCCCTGCTGCCAACTCAGCCCCTAACAATCAGTTATTTTTCCTGGATATATTTTTAGAAAGAATCGGAAGGAGGGAAACCTTTCCTGCAATTTTCATTTCTGGAATGAAGTAATTGCTGGATCTTATTTCTGGAACAACAGTTCTGCCTCCTAAGAGGTGAGCAGAGGGAACACTGGGAAGGGCTGAAGCTGTGGGAGGAAGAGTCTGAACATGCCATGCAAAGTATCACATCCTCCAGCTGGCCAAAGGGACACTGAGAAATGCCACAATGCTGGAATGCCATGGATCTGTGGAAAAACCTGGAAGGAAACTGACCAAGAGCAGAGATACCAGGCAGCCTGGAAGATGGGATATCATGGAATTTTGAAGAGGAGGGCTTGGGCTGTCTGAGAAGCCTGGCAAAAGCATGAATTTGCTGGAGATGCAGGAGATGTATGCACAATATTAATTTCTTTTGTCATTTAATCCCAAATCATTCCATGTTTTCCATTCTCAGAAAGCCCTCTTTCTCATGTTGCCTGATTATATGAGGCTTTTGGCCCTCAATGAAAAAACTGGTTCTTCAGGTCACAGAGAAAAGCTTAGCACAGATAATCCAGCTGGGAAAGCTGAAAGCCCTTGGGATGATGTGTGGGGCTCCCAGTGCTATCCCTGTGTTACTTTTCCCAAAGTCACCAAGAGCCGGTCTGAGCTGCCACACACATATTTGGGTTTTCAGGCCATGCATTCTACCTAAAATGTGGTAGATCTGTGGGAGGAAGATGGAACAGCCCAGAAATGGCATCATTTTGACACATGGAAGACAGTGATTCAGTCATTTCACAGGTACATGGACTACTGCAAATATGCAGCTCATAAAAACCCTGACTGTTTGAAGAAGCAGTTTGACAGTGTCAGTCCCCTCGTCATCCTGCCAACTGGCCAGTCTGTTTTCCACGTAAGCCAAGGGCTCATGGAACAGGTGAGCACTTGGTTGGCCTGAGGAAATATCAGTCTTTGTGCATGAAGCTTTAATGACATTTCTTGATGTGGCCTTGTTCTGTGAGTGAGGAGAGGACCTCAGTGTCTGAGGATGCTAATCCAGCACTTCTTGCTGACCTCCCACTGACCTACATAATTTACACCAAACTGATGCACAAGCGACACAGTTTCTGCTGAGAAAGTGCAATATGTGCCAACATGTTAATAGTACTATTTTTTCCCCTGTCTGTTTAATCCAGTATCTGATGTGAATGGAGGGAAAAAATGATGTGCAACGTATTCCTTGCACCAAAGCCTTAGAAAAGCAAATGTAAATGCACGAGTATGACACGAACTCCCTCTCTGTGAACACGCTGCCAAAGCACAGTGAGCCAACCTACAGTGTGTGTGAGATCTACTGAAGGGAGGGGACAGGCCTAATTTATGCACTTGGCCCTCAGAGCAGAGCTTACCTCAATGCTTGTCAATGCACAGATTCTGTAAATCCTTCCGGGAGAAGGAATGTCGGCTCCCACCAGGCTCTGGACACACTGAAAATGTCACTCGTGTAGATGATGACTTGTGTTCAATTTGCTGTTGTGGATGGGCCTGAACCAAACTCTCTTTCTTGTTCCAAACATCTCTAAATTTAGGAGTTTTTGGCAACCCAGTCCAGATATGAGTCAATAGTTCTCTGTGTTCCAAAGGATAAGTATTAGGCTGCAAAGGTGGGAGCTGTTATGTAAATGGGATAATATAAAGGAATATCTGTATTAATACCTTTGTTATGCTCAGAGCTAGAGGTTTGCCAAGGCTTAAGTGGACTCAGGATGGGCTGGACACATCCAATTAATATAAGTAATGTGATTTTTCTTGAACAAATGTGACTTCTCAGTGCACATTACAGCTGCTGAGTGTTCCAGCTCTGCTGCATCTGGTCCTTGGAGGGTTACAAATGTGTGTTCTAGTGCTGAAGCTGCTCTTATTTCTGCATTTGTTGGGTACTCAATGAATGGGCTCTGATTTTCAGTGCTTCTGTCAGGAAAGTAAAAAATATTGGGGTGTGTGTTACTGATGGATATAAAAGCCCCAGGGGAAAAAACCTCCAGAATATGAAATTAAGAATGATGTGTTCACATACAAAGTAGGTGCGTTGGACCTCCCATCTCCTTCCTGATGTCATTGCTGTGTTCAAACATTCTATATCAAGTAAAAGTCTTCCAAGGCTTCTCTCAGTGAATTTCTCATCCAAGTTTCTTCCACTGATGCCATAATTAACATTGAACATGTTCTTCTGTTTCTCACTTGTCCAGAGGGGAACCATAGGTGTGGTTTATGGTGGGATTTGGGTGCTGGCTCAGGGCAGGTGGAAGGTGAATGCCTTGAGCTGTGCACTTGTACTTTGGGTTTTGGTCCAGTGGGCAACTCTGCTTGGCTTTCAGGAAAGGAAACACAACTTCCTTCCACAGTCCTACAGAACCCTTCATATTCTTTAAACGTTTTGTGATTCACCTGTCAGTCATATACCAGTCTCACTCCAGGATATCTCCTGAGTGGTTGGGATTCACCACTGGCAGATAGAAGAGAAAACCAGTGGCACTGAGGAAGATTATTGCAATCCCTCTTCTGGCTTCCCAGGCTGGCAAGGACAGGCAGTTCCCCAGCTCCTGCACAGCTCTGTCCATAGCTCACCATGATCTCCATCTCCACTCGCTGCACAGGGCCCCTAACTGGAATTGTCCTTCCCACTCCAATGCTCCCTTGCTGCTGTGCACCATCACTGTGCTGGTTGTACCATTGTAGAAGGAGCAGTTTTGTCCCTTTTCGTGTGCTGCCTGGAATACTGAGCACTTCGAATCACCCCCCAGAAGCAGGAGGCAGTATCGTGGAGCAGGCACAACGTGCCACATGAGGATCAGCTTCGTGAGCTGGATCGGTGACACTGTGCAGCAGAACACAAACTGCTTATTCTTTCACAGCTGTTCTCCCAAGCACTTGGAGCATTCATTCCCCTCAGCATGCAGGAGATTTACGTATTTCACTTCCATGGACATGGCAGGAGAGACCCTCCTCACTAGCAGATTTGTTCTTTTAATAGGCATCCAGCACAACTGGGAATTGAGCACATGTGTGTGTCTAACAGAGAGGAGACCAGAACCAGCTGTAGGCACAAAGAACTGCTTAGGAGGCCCATTTTTTTGTGCTGATTTGGTAACTCACGGGCCAGCCAAATCTTCCTTTTTAGGAATGAGAAGAACAGGAAAAACAGAGGACCTCATCTCCAGATTGTATCACCCGTGGAAGGGGAGAGTTAGCAGGGAGAGAACTCTCCACATGGGGTTCTCCTCTCCCTGATGGAGCAGCTGGAGCAAATAAGGTTCATCGTGGGCAAATGTGAGCTCATTGTGCCTGCACTCCAAGCTGGCAGAGCAGTCGGGGTGTTTGGGCTCTGAGTCAGCGCTGTGATAACTCGCTCGCGTGACTTGCTGATTGAAGTCTGAGATCCTTCAAGATACCAAACTGTGGCACAGACCTGCGGCTCCCAGACTTGGCTGTCTCGTGATCCAAACCTTTTCAAATCATAAATTTTATTGCAAATGGTAGAAGGACAATGTGGGGTTTGGGAGAGGCAGGTAAGGCCCTGTACCCATTCTCAGTGTTTGGGGTGAGTCACCTGTGCTCCGTGACAACAAGACAAGCCCAAGGAACACAGTCCTCAGCAAAGCCCTTTTAGAGTCAGCCACACAAAAAGGTGAATCTTAAAGACAAAAGAAAATGGTATTATGAGGGAAGAAGTGGCAATGACCAGAGCCCTTAATTTGATGCCAATGGGTATCTCAGAGTAAGCAATTTCCCCGAGGATTGCCAGAGATGCGAAATGAATTGTAAGAGCTGCTTTACAGGCAGTTGTGGGCACACACCTGCTCACAGCCAGGGAAAGACAGTGCGTAAATGTCTGGAATATTACATAAAAGCTGTCTGGGAGACTGGGCAGAGCAATTAAAATCCATCTCGCTTAAACGAACCCTGAGTGCAGGTCAAACAAATCTAATTTTTATTGTTCCTTAAGGAGATGTCTGCACAGGAGACAAAAGGGGGATGCAGCCATCAGGTTAAAAAATCAAGATGCCTTTAAAAAATTAAATGTTCACAACAGTGCTACAGCAAGCTGGATAAATGATATATTACAGCGATGGTTTAAAACTAATTGATGACTAATGTTGTAATGCATTTGTAGCTACACTGATCTATTATATATCTTGGCCAAGCTGAAGGGACACTTCAAGGAGAAAAATTGCTAACTGTTTTAACCTGATGGAACTCGGGGAAAAAATAGTTACTTTAAGAGATAAATGGAAGGGTTGTGACCTCCTAATGTACATCTGGGTCTTGCAATGCAAAATCAAATTATCATTAAACAGAATGTGATCGTTGATGGAATTAAAACAACTGCAAACCAGCACAGAAATTTCCGTAGGGAAGCAACAATAGCCCAGTTTGATCTGGGAGCACTGGCTGAAAAGCTGCCTGGCTAAAGAACTGGTGTAACAAGTTGGGATGGAATTGTTTTGCTCTATAATGAAAGTTGGTTTAATTGGAGACTTCAGGAAAAACGTAAGCATCTTTACATCCATTTACATATGTAAGCCACTCTATAAACATTACTTAATTAGTGTCTGAATAATTAACAATTTACCCTAAGTTCTCAGTAACATGTGTCTCTCTGGATCTTGGAGGGGAGACAGATGCCTCATTTTCCCCTCCTCATTTTTGTCATGCCTGAGGCTCGTACCCTCTGGGTTTTACCCTTACAGTTGGAATTTGGAGAAGATGTCAGTCAGGCTCTGCTTATTTTCACATCTAATTCATGCAAAAACCAGGTTTCCTCCCGAGGCAGTAAACTGGCCCAGATTTGCTTCAAAGTTTGGCCCAGGTTCAGTGAATGACTCACTTTAACTAAGGTACATCCATCTTCCTGGCTGGAACACACAATGGGAAGTGTTGTCACAGAGCAGATACCCCCTAGAACCTCTCAGGGATTCAGGAGCTCAGAAACCAAAAGCAGTGGCTTGTTCCATCCCCTGGTTTCCTGTTACCCAATATTCAGGACGTTGGGTGGGTGTACCAAGAACACTGTTACTCAACCCTGAGTGCCAATGTGGGGTTTCGCTTGCTAAACATGCTGCAGAGGGCTGGGATGTGCTGATGGAAGCTGGGCTGGGAGGAGCCGCACTCAGGAGCCTTCCTGGTCCCAGGATCTGTGCAAAATTCTATGGAATAAATCTGGCAATAGGTTACAAATGAAGGTAACATTATGGGCCACTGATAAAATATGGATTACCTTGAAAAGGCCATGATTAAAAGGCCAAAAATACTACTCTCAACCTCTGAATTCGTTCCCTTTAATAGGATTAAGTAAGATATGAGAGAACAATCTGACCAAGACACCCCTCACCACAGGGGACATGAATTTTCTTCTGCTTGAGAATAAGTTAATGAGCAAGAACATGAGCAGCCTGTGATATTCTCTGAGATCAACATATTCCTCTCTGACAAACTAACCTTCCAGTGAGAAGGGAAATGCTTGCAATACCAAATGGCAAATATTTTGTACTCTGAAGGGTTTGATGTTCCACAAACCTCCATATATTTTAACTGCTGTACCTTAGGCTTCCTCCTCTGCATTCATTCAGTTCTGGTTTGAAGCCCAATTCAGGCAGCAGCTTAGAAAATTGTTCTCTAGCTCAAGATGGAGCAGCTGAACTCTTAATTTGGGTCAAAATTTTAAGTTATTCAGCTCATGGTATTGGTGTCAGTTTTCAACATTAGAAACTCAGTGACACAAGTACCACTGAGCTGACTTAAAACATTTATTTTCTCAAAGGATGACAGTCACATCCACAGGTCTTACTGGGATTTCTTTCCTTCACTAACATGAAAACAAAGTAACTCTAACGGGTATTTTTTATTCCATATCGAGGTGATTTCCTAAAGCTTGGGGCTAAGTAGATAATCCTGTATGTCCCAAGACGATGGGGACAAGGTATCAGTGGGAACATCCCATGGTATTTCCGTGATTGCAACAGACTGTAGGTAAGGAAACTGTTCCTGTGTTTGGATCACACTCATAAACAATGATCCCAGCAATTCTTGGAGAGGGTGGAGTTATGCACCCAGTCACATATTCCTCCTAATTTTGAAACAACCAGACGTAAACCAGCCTAAAATAAGAGTGCAGTTACCACTTATTCCCTTCCTCAATGTCTTATCTTGTTTTATAACAACATTCCTACCTGTGACTGACAGAAATGGCAAAAATGTCCAATATTTCTGGGTTTTGATGTGTCCTGCTTATTATTTCGCTTTCAGCTTTTCTGGCTGGTCAATGATTCAAAAAGTTAATTAAAGCTGTGATGGTTTTATCATTGCTCTGGAAAAACAAACTGCAAAATCCAAAGGGTAGCAACCCTTTGGGGATTTTAAAGAATGGGATTTTAAAGGATGCTTGAAGCTGCTTCATTTGCTGCTTGTGCTTAACACTGGAAAAAAACTCTGAACTGCAGCTGTGTCAAAGGTTTTTTTTTAACTCTCGTACACACCTTAAAACATATTTCTCCATACATTTTAATTTACTGATAGCATTTGCTCCATTTGATTTATACTAAGACTTTATGATTGTCAGATTAGTGTAAGAATGCAAGTAGGAAACTGAAAATGTACCTTTGATCGTTCTGTCTTTTTCCATGTTCCTTCTAATATTATGTCAATAATCTAAAGGAGTTTTTGATGTGATACACTGAATATTCTGACTCAATGCTGAGAGCTCAGCACTGGGCACAGCATTTACCAGCTCAGAAGTTATTTCATCCTTCTTCCCTCTTAACCCAAGCTCGATTAATCTTTCCAGAGTTTTGGTTCCAGTACGGTTTTGAAACAATGCTGATTTTCCCAGGCAGCCTTAAGAACCTGAGCATCTGCTCTGTGCTGTTGGGGCAGCTCAAACAACTGCAGAGGGAAGGGAATGCTCTCCCCCAGCCCCTGACAGGATCACATCCCACCCCATCACGGTGCCCAGTATGGGCAGCGCTGGCAGGAAGAGCCGGGGAAACTCCTGTCTTCTGGGCCATGACCTGTGAGGCTGCAGGATTTTAGGAACTACCAGGTTAGCTCCAGGAGCAGGGAAATGTTATAGCTCCTTTTCTGTGATTCTGCACAGAAGTTTTCAACATCAGTGAGAGCATCAGTGTGTGCATTCAGATCTCCATCTGTCACACAAAGCATAAACCCAAGGCACTGTGTCAGATCAGTTATGCCCAAAACATTTAAAAGTACCTAAAATGCTGGAGAATTAACATATTAAATTTTTCTCCAGAGTCCTGAGTGGTGCAGATGTTCTGCTAATTATATATTGAAAGCTCAGACAATGCATTAAGTTTGCAAAATAGATTTATGTAACAAATATGAGGCAGAATGAACTGGATCCACAAATGTCTTTCTACTCACACTGTCTATAATCATTTCATTACATGTATTTGGGGTTTATCCAGTTTTGCTGTGACCACCTACTGACAATGTATCTGTAAGCAAGAAGAAAAAGCACGAAATTCAAATGTGCAAGACATACAAAATAAACCCTGTGACGTTTTCTAACATGTGAATGTTCCCAAATGCCAGACTAAAACACCCCTCTGACCGTTTCTTTTACAGACTTCCCTTGTTCCAGAAACTTGGCCTTACTTAGGAGGAAACCCCATAACTGTCCCTTAAAAGTTGAATTGCATCAGTGTGGGTAAGATGTTGGGCCAAATTCCTTAATGGTGCAATACCATGAAAATCAGAAATCCTACACCAGGGCTGAATCTGCCCTGTGGTATAAAAATTATCTCCCCAGAGGCATGACTTTTGGAAACAGTATCATATTTTAATTCTAAGCAGACAATTTGTTTTGGGTTGTATACAGAGCATGACACTCTCTCTGCTATAGGAACCAGCTACATATATGGTGATTTTATTCCTGTTTCTCGTGCTGTTTGGCCTATTTGTGTATGATTTGCAGGTGGCTACATGATCCTACAAACTTCTTTTTATGTAATGGAATGAGCCCCTGCTCCATCTAAGATTTTTAAAGATTACAGTGCTGGCATTAGAATATCATTTGCACTTTTTGCAATGAGTTTTGGAGAAAGGCTGTGTGTTGTTTACAATCTTGGAAGTACAGATCCCACTTAATCTTACCCTTGGAGAACAGACAGTTATATTTTTTACAAATTAACAGATCTTGACTGAATGCCTCCCATAACTGTGTTCACTGGCTTTGGAATTCAAAGGGCAAAATAGGATCTGCCTTTTGTAGGAGATGCCAGGTGTGGAATCAGGACATGCTGCCTGAAGGGGGTTTGAGCTGCCTTCAGTCCTTTCCACACTGACTGGATTTGGCACCACTGCGTGATATATCACCACTGTAACAAACTACTTCTCACAAGCTGGTCAAATCCTATGGAAAAAGTCTTGGAAGGATGTTGCTGAAAGAATATTTAACCTCCGTTATAGCTGTTTTTCCGGAGATGTGAGGTACTGTGAAATTTGAGGAGCTCGACAAGATTTTCACAGCTTGGCTTGTGAAATTCATTTCCAGCTTGACAGATTGTGATTTCATGATTTTGCACATCTGGATTGTGGCACAGAGCTGTGATGGGAGATGTGTGTGGCAATCTGCCTCTGTCTGCTCCTGGTCCGTGAGGAGTCCTGGCTGTGAGTTGTCACCTGCCTGCCCTCACCTGAGCAGTGTCTGATCCACACAGGAAAGGCTGCACAGCTAGAGTTGGCCCCGACATCAGTGAGCTCAGGAATTACTTCAATATCAGTGTTAATGATAATATTAGTATTTCTAATATTTAAGGAGTGTAAAGGCATAGACAAAAAAGTTGCGGGGGTATCTGTACTGCGTGTTCTGTGGAGCAAACAGAACATTTTCACTTGCTGAAAACAGTGTGTGCACAGACTTCTGAGCATCCCCTCTGCCACACTGCACCAGTGGGCTGCTTTTCTGGCCAGACAGTTCGGGAGGGGGGTCTTCTTCTTAACTAATCTGTGGAGATCTGGCAGCCTTCCCAGAGGGGAACCAGTTGATGAAAACACGACTTTAAGCCAGAATTTTTTCAGCATTCACACCCCAGAAGGAGAATTTACAAAGGTGGCAAGAGCAATGCACATTTTCCCTTTGTGCATCGCTGTGTGACAACAAAGTCATCCCCTTTTCCCACCAGGATCACATGGTGTCACAGAGCTTCACTTATTCTTATGGCATTGGCAGTGTGGTTTTGGAAGAAAAATCCCCATGCTGTCTGGAATGCTCAACTGTTGGGTACCAGAGTCAGAAAACATCCTGCTTGCCGTGAACGTTAGGAAAACAGAGCAGCCCTGACTCGAGTGCCAAGTGGTTTTTTGGAAGGCTGACTCCCCTGAGAATAAAGGATATTGGTGTCCAGCCAAGAGGGCAGGCAGGAACAGGCCGTGGGCAAGACACTGGAATTTTGGAACCTGAAATACTGTATGTTTGTTTGTATCAATTTCTGACTTTGGTATTAAAAGGTGAGCTGCCCAAATAGGTCACAAATTGATAAAATCTGAATTAGTTTTTTTCTGGCTATATTTAGAGCCATGTAAAATAGGGATTTCCCTTTTTGGCTGCTCAAGTATCTGAGAGTAACTTAATATTTCTGTTAAAAACAGAAAAAGTCCCCCAAAGGAAATGTCCTTTTTTTTCCTACGGTACACTCAAAAATTCCTTCTTGTCGTTGCAGAAGATTCAGTTGGTTTTTACTTCCTTATTTCCCTGTTTGAATGAATAGTCCTAATCTAATGACCCTGTGAGCATTTCATCCAGAGTATTCTCCAGCTTCTATTTCCTATACCACTGTTATACTTGTTTAAAATGAGATTGAAACCCACCCTCAAGTGCTTGTATGAACTGCCTGAGCACACGTGTTACAAGAACCTTTATAAATATTTTCTTCCCTTTCATTGTTATGCTAATCAACACCTAAGTGGAATTTTTGCATGCTCAGAAATCTACTGCCGCTTCTGGAAGTAAAACAATTTGCTTGCCTTGTTTTGGTTTGTACATGGATTGGTTTTAGATGAAGTTTTCTGCATAGAAACCATTGAAAATGTCATACACAATCAGAATGTCGCACTCTTTGATTTGAGGCCCAAACACAAGTCTCAAAGACGTTTCTGTTCAGCCCCTGGGGCTGAAATGCACCCACTGGGCTGGTAGATGTTGTCTGGTGTATTTGAGAATCCTGAATCACTGGGTTCAGAAGTGCCAACACTTTTCCCACATAGTTATTTTTGCGAAATGCCCAGTAATCTGAAAAGCCAGGCCCAGTGTTTGCAATTCCAGCATGGCTGTGGGGGCAATTCACTGAGGAATTCTGCACATGGTTTTTTGCTGGGGTGTCTCCCATGTGAACATCTGCACTCCCAAAGTGATGGTTCCCACTGATGTTCACCAGGATGTTGGGGCAAAACGTGGATCCACGGAGCCCAAGAGACATTTTTGTGTTGATCTCAACGGAGCAGGGCTGGATCTTTACTTCCTTGACAGAGCTGGAAAATGTTCCTTCCATCTCTTTCCCCTTCACACACATATTTTCTCTTCTTTATAGAAGAAGTAATTTGTCTTTATCTCACCATTCACCTCTTCCTCTGATTGCAGTTAATGGAATTGTCACCTTTGTGGACTCATGCTCCATTTCTCAACCTGTCTGGACTTTGGCCTCCAAAGGTTACCACGAGTAGTGAAGTAATATGATTGAGTCTTTTTTAGACAGATTTATGCAAGATTTCTTCTGCAGCAAGTGTCACATCTAGTCTAGTTCTGCAACAGAGAATATTTCAAAGATGCCAACTGTCATCTAAAACCACTAAATTGTTCTGAGGGGCTGGTTGAGAGGACTGAGGGCCATCCTGGGCAATGCTGATTTACACTACCTGGAGCTGTATCCCTGTAGCTTGAAATATGGGCTTTGGTTAATAATGATAAAAAGAATGTCCCTGTCTCCCAGAAAGCCCATTTAAAATGGAATTTTCATCAGTTACTCTGTAATGAAAATGCAAAAGGGTATATTTTAAGTGAATCTGTCCAGAATCTTGGAAAAAGAGGGGGGTTATTTTGAAGCAAAACTACAACAGCCACGCTCTAAACAGGGAAAGGTGGTCTTGGGTTCCATTTCAAACATCTACAGGGGATTTTCAGCTTTACAGAAAGATTTTGAAACTATAGAGGATTCACCACACATGTACCTACTCCTCCTGCATTTGATACAAGCACAAATTAATCAATCATCATTATTCTGCGCTAATACAACACCTCTTAACCCTCGGCTTTCAGAATATTTCAAAGGAGCAATGAATTAAACCTTGTGTGGGCTTGGGAATATGTAACAATCTAAACTCATATTCTTCCATTTAAAAAAAAGGCATTTTCAGGGCTTTGATTTTGGAGGCTGGAGATGCTGTAACTTTCTTGGAAATGTCTTCATTTGTCACCCCATTGGAAAGAAATCATGTGAGTACTAAGGAAGTGAGATGAAATGGAAAAGTATATTTAGAAATCTTAGGTTAATACATTTGTCTGCACTTACTTTTGCTATTTCTTGGAGCAAAAAGACCTGGATACATTGAGGTGCTAATGTGATATAGGTATAAAAGAGGCAAAATTGATCCCTGTTTGTAACTAAAAGAGTGCACAGGGAATTCTCATTGCCACTGTACAAGTCTCTAGCAAGCCATCAATTTGAACATTACACGTTATGTCAGGCTCTGATCACTTATGCTCAGAGAAGATGAACTCTGACTGAAACAAGTGCAGAGAAAGCTTATTAGATACTGCAAAACTTGCTGTTATGAAAGAAAATGTAAATGGTTAATGTTTAACTTGGCAAAACAAAAGAAGGGATTTAAATGGTGTCTAGAAATACACTGGGGGAGAAGAACAAGTATTATTTAGATTAAAAGAAAGTGTCAGCAATGTATGAATATATGGGGGACAGAAATAAATTTGGTTTTAATGAACAGAGGAATAGGATTCTGGAACAAAAGAGCAAAGAAGGGAGATAGTTGGGAAGGTGAAGAGCCAGAACTATGAACCAGAGCTCAGCATGTGCATGGAAAGGTTGCAGGATTTGATTGTCAGAGACAGAAGCACACTCAGGTCCATTCCTCTGCACTTCATTTTACTGTTTTTCAGTCAAACAAAACATTTGGGTATCTCCACAGTCACGGTGCTTTGTTTTAGGTCACTGAACTAACGTGAAACAGCTTGTTTGTGTCCCTGAGCCCTGTACTTTCTCTCCTTGGAGCACTCCCTGGTCAGAGTGGTGGCCCTGTGCTTGGATTTGTCCCCATGGGCCAGGCTGGACTCAGACTGGGACGGACATGTCTCAGAAAAGAGAAATTTGAATCCTATTACAAGAGTGCAGAATTGTCTTGGAGCAAAGCAGAGCATGAGAGGACACACTCCCACCATGCCACAAGCTGGAATTACAGTCAATAGAGAGATCTATTTTTTTTTTTTAAATCTCTCTATTCAAAGCAGAAAATTTGAATTAATGCAAGAAAACTCCATTTGGTCTAATGTCCTTTCCTTACCTGCCTAGATTCAAGGTATTCCCAATGGAAAAACGGATTTTCACCCAGATTTCAGTTTTGTAGCAGTGTTTTCCATCAGAAAATCATTCCAATGGAAAATTACTAACTGGTTGTAGTACAAAGTGACTAGCGAAGCTCTCAAAATGATTCAGTGGTAAAGCTGGAATGAGAACCCACAGCTCCTGACCACGAACACTGTGCTCTGACCACGAGACAACACTCATCTTTCCCTGAGCAAGGTTGGTCCTGCAGCATTTCTGCCTGGGCCCAAGTGGGAATACTCTGGAAATGTTGCAAGACAGCTTTTTTGCTGCAAGATTTCCTGCTGTAGAATATTTGAGGGATAACGGGAAAAATCCCTGGTGGATTCCTGGGGCCAGAAGTGTTTGGACGTGATGGGAATGCGAGGGCTGCCATCTGCTCTTCCCTTCATGGGTTGTGGAAGGTCATGGAGGGATGTGGTGGGATCTGGAGTGTGCAGCCACGGCTGTTCCATGGCTTAGACTCAATGATCTCAGAGATCTTTCCCAACCTAATTGATTCCGTGATCTCTGTTTCCCAGGGATGCACTTGAGTGGATCCCACTGCCCCATCCTCCCTCCAGTTTAAGCAACCCTTAACTAAACTCAGGGTTTATTCCTCACATCAGCAGTTTCCCAGCTTTTTAGGTAAAGCTCTAACTCCGTGCAAAACATCACACTCATAGCTCACAGCCCTGTTTTATTTATTTAAGAAGCAATTACATATTTCTGGGTCAGAGAGTGGTGGATGTCCTTAGCCCTGACATTCCCTCCTGCTTATTTAATAATCTATATATTTACATATATACTTATATATACACACACATATTTCCGTATATTTATTATTTTATATATATTTATTAGTTTTTATATCTATATTTCTATATTGTGTATCTTCTTCGGGGCTCAGCGTGTGGCCTCTTGCGCCGCTCCAACGCTTCCCTGACCGCCTGTATTTTGCAGTCCTGTATGAGGACAACCGGGCTGAGAAATACGATATACCAACCCCCCGCCTTGTTTGTGCTTTATTCGCTTGTAAACACAGGNTCGCTTGTAAACACAGGATAAAGGTGATTCCTTTCCCTCAGCGCCGGAGGAACCCGACGAGATTGCTCCCGCCTCCCCTTCCCTCCCCTTCCCTCCGTTTCCCGGCGCAGGCGCGGCCGGCCCGGGAAGGGGGAGCCCGGCGGGTTTCCCGGCAGCGGCGGGTTTCAGGGAAGGTCCCGGTTCGGGGTGTGCTCGGCCCGGGTAGTGTCAGGGTGGACAAGTAAGTGACGGCGCTCGCCAGGGCACGGCGGCCAGCGGCCCCTCAGCGCGGCCGTGAGGGGAGCGCGCGCCGCCTCAGCGCGGCGGCGGGTCCTGTCCCTGCCCTGTCCTTGTCCTTGTCCCTGCCCTTGTCCCTTCTCCAAATCCACCCCCCTCCTCCAGGGCTCGGATCCCGCTGCTAAACTGAGGTCTCGCGTTCGCGTTGTTGTTTAATCACCAGCCCCGCCTCCTTCCCCGGGGAGCCCCTCACCGCAACCTCGGGCCCCACGGCGCCGCGGCCGTGCGTGGGCTGAGAGATTTAATCGCTCCAAATCACTTCACAGCCTGGTTTTCGTGGAGCTGGTGGGGCATGATAGAATTTACATGTATAACTCCTACATTTAGTGGGAATGGGGCTGCCCTTCACAGCCCCCACTGCCTGGGGAGGCATTTGAGGCTTCCCTGGGCTGGGCTGAGCACATACATGGTCCCAGTGCCTCCTCCTGAGGTGCTGGATCACCATTTCCCCACCGCCTTCCCTCAGATGGCAGCCCTGGGATGACCTGGTGGGCAGGTGGGACGTGCACATCGCTCACACACTGGCCTAATCCTCCAGATCCCCAGGAGGTTTCCATAAATGCAGTTTCCAGTCTGGTATCTCTGGCACAGGTGTTGCTGGCACTGGTGTCTGCTGCCTCCTCCGTCCTTTTGCAGCTCTGCTTTCTTGCACCTTCGCAGCCCTGTCTCCTTCCCATGGCATTTGTTCCTGCCTTCCCATACAGCTCATGGGTTGGCAGGGAGCCCATCCCAGTAACCTGCTGGAATTTGTGCTTGGCTCCAGACCTTCCCGTCACAGCCATGTTCCTCTCTGGTGACGGGCTTCGCACTGACCTTGCAGATTCTTTCTCTGCTGAGAAGCCTGGGATTTGTTAGGAAGTTTAATAAATTTAGCACCAGTGCCTCTGGTCTGGAGAACACTTAGGAAACAAATTCCAGGGAAGGAGAGGAGAAGGCTCAGTCATCTCTGAGGTTTTTAGAAAGTAATAAGCAACCACATTGCTGTGAAGGTGGTCTTGTCTTTTTTAATCCTCATATATTTCCTCATCCTGGAAGACTATTTGCTTAATTAACTTGAATTAACTTTTTTCTAAATGTACTTAAATGTAGTACAAAAACACTGACATTTTAAAGGGTCTGTAATGTTAATAGCCCCCTTTCCTTCAGGAACATGTATGAGCGTATAGTAAAAAAAAGTCACTTTTTTTTTCCCCTGGAAAGTGTGTCTCAGATAGGAGGATGACAGAGGAATGCAGGGGGAATTGGGTGCTTCAGGGACAGCTGTTCCCAGCTATAAGAATCATAGAAATAAATTTATAGTGCCAGAAGAGACTAAACAAAGTAGTCCTATGCTGGGAAGGTTTTATGTGTATTCTTAGCCACTTCTGTTAGTCTGTTCTGTGTTTCTCAGCTAAATTAGCATTTTAAAATGTTGATTCTTTTGAAAAAATCCTCTTCCCAAATAAGGACTCTTATCCGTTTTGTTTCTTCTACTACTTCAAGTAGTTTTTTCTCTTTCAATAAGTCATCCTTCTTTCAAACATTCCTTTGATTCTGTTAGAGGTTGATCTGTTTCCTAGGAACTTGTAGGTTTACAGGAGAGGATCAGAACGGCTCTCCCGTGTGTTTCTGTTCTGTATCTTGGGCTTTTCTGGTGACTCTACATTGACATTTTTCCCTGGTACTTGCTACTGGATCGGCCTGATGTGCAAAATCAACAGAAGTGGCACGGCCTTGGTGGAAATGAGCTGCATTTGAAAGGTGTCTTGAGCTGCCTTCAGCTTCCTCTCTGCATTTCCATGTATGAAAGGGAAAGTACTCAGACTGTTCATAAAGTCTGAGAATTTGTGACCTTCAGCTGTTTGAGGCAAGTGAGCTTTCCAGCTCTGGACTTCTGAGCTGTTTTCAGAAAGTCGTTGAAGGGAATTTACAGAGTGGTGTAGGCCTGATATTCTTTGAGGCTTGGCTTTGTAGAAGTTTGGAGTTAAAAGATTGATGGGATCATTAAGAAGGCAGATTTTGCATTGGTAAAACCAAACCAACCAACCAGACTCCCCAGCTGTGTATGTGGGGAGAAGGAGGAGAACTCACTGCTTCAGAGGGACAGGTGTGATTCTTCTTTCCCTCTGAAAAAGAAGGGGCTGTAGACAAGTTAACATGTATGGTCTGTTTAAACAACAGATTTTTCTGCAGAATTAGTGTTTCTTTTAACCTAAGCTAATATGCAACCTCAATTCCTCTTAAATAGTTGTGACAGGAACTTCAGGGCTAGTGTTTTTGGAATTGCAGCCCAGATAAATGTTTAATTTTAAATTGATGAATTACTTGGGGCTTTCACTCTTCCCAGGCTTTTGCTATGCAAGAGTGAACAAACACTGTGTAATAAACTGTGGATTCAGCTTATAGACACATGTTTGCTTCTGGGCTGAGCATCCTGAAAGAAGTGGTTTGCAGCATGTCTTTAAAAATTTATTTCACTGTTGCATCTACTGCTGGCCTAAGTGCTCCAGTATCTGCCAGGAGTAATTATAGGCAGTTGATTCAGATGTTGCTTAAAAGTGTAAGCCTTGATGGGAAATGCAGTGGATTTCAGCCAGAATGCTAATTTTGATGTTTTGTCATTTCATAAAACTGTGAACTCAGAACAAATTATTTTTACACTGATCTGCTGGTACGTAATCACAGGGCTAGTGCCAGATTCAACCGTGATGTAGCACTGGAATCTAAAGACGGGATTAAAGTTAGAATATCAGCATTAACCTAAGTTGGCTAATTTAGTATCCACAGTAGCATAATGGCTGTATTTGCCCAGAATTCCATGTAATCCTGCACGGAAGCTCCTGGTGCCGAGGTTGGTTTGCTCCAGGAATGCAGTTTAAAGCTGTTACGTGAACTGTAATTGTGCCTTTTGAATTGCATCTACTCCCACATTACATTTTCTAACTTAAACAGATACTTTGCAAATTAACAGTATGGTGCTAGGGCTGTCTTTATTTTATGCTTTTTTTCTCGTGGCGTGTTTTGTTGGTTGTTTGGAGTTTTTTATTTGTTTCTCAATTTCTGTTATAGCATAAAAGAGAATGAAAAAAGTACAAAAGCCACAGTAGAGGAATCTGTCTCAATTTTACAGCAAAGAACAGAGATTGTTCTTTCTGTCTATCATGGGGTAGGTCAAAGTGATAGAGACACAGGGATAAGAAAGATCTTCCTCAGCATTAGATTAATAAGCTGGTGGATCCAAACACTTGGATCCATCAGTCATTTTGGAGCCTGTTACCTCCTTTCAACTAGTCATGAAGCTGCTACAGCCAGAATTTATGTAATAATCAGATGGCATTTTCTTCCCCCTCAGTCAATGTAAACAAGATAGTGTCTTCTTTCAGAGCTCCAGGCATCCTGCAGTGTCATTTGGGACATGCCTTGCTGCCAGACTTTTAGCACAGCCTTTGGGGGAGCAGTGTCAGGTCAGGGAATGGATCTAAAGAGCTTGGTGTGCTGAATTGTATCCATTGCCCTTTCCAGGGTGTGGAGAGGAAAGGGTGTTCTATATACCTCCCTTATTCCACAGGTTTTCCTGTGTGAGAATGGTGTCGACATAAAGTGATCAACGTTTCCTCTGCTTGAAAAGTTGTAGGTTATGGCAAAGGCTCAAAATGCTGCCAATGTGTGAGAGCATCTGTGATGTTCATGAGCATCGGGAGTTTAATCCTGAGCTCCTAATGTGGCTGGGAATTTGGCACTAATGGATGCAGGATCAGAGCCTGCTTTTGGAGTGATGGCCCAGTACCAGCAGGGCCAGGAGAGCTCCTGAGGGAATTGGAGCCCTTGTGTTTTCCCAGTAGCCTGTGTCTTCTCATCTGGCTTTGTGCGTTCCTGTGGCCCTTTGCTCAGCCTTCCTTTTTCCTGAGAGCTCCTCTCTGCAGCTGTTTCCTGCTGTTCCCAGGGCTGGGTGAGCACTGGAGCAGAGGGAGCCGAGCGTGTTTCCTTTGTGTGGCAGAGTTACAGCTGCGGAGGACAGGGGGTGTGCTGGGCATGATCCTTAGTGCCTGCTGCCAGGGAGGGGCCTGGATCTTCCTTCCGAGGAAAGCCAGGCTAAGCCCTAAGCCTTCTCCAAGCGTATAGTTGTGAGGAGCTCCGGAATCCCTCTGTTTTGAGGCCAGTGTTTTGGGAACTGCCTGAAGTTGGAAATCCCTGACCTTCCATAGCCACCTACACGCTCCAGAGCAGCACCACTCAGTTGACACCAATGCGTTGTTTTTGAGCTGTATCTCCACTCCAGAGTGGTTTTGGGATCATTTCTGGCTGCTTATTAGTACTTACTACTGCACTGTGTTATGGTACTTGTTACTGCCACATCCATGAACAATCAGAGAGCAGAAAAATGCTTTTTGACTTACCTGACCATGTTGAGATTGCGAGTTCAGCTCATCACCCATGGTCTGTGGAGAGCTGCAGTGAGCCCCCTTGGGATGATTCAGAATGCCATGGAATCGTGACTGCATGGAGAAGGTAAATACAGAGCAATTGCTTAATGTCTGCTCTAGCTCAGGAACTCAGACACATCAAACAAAACTAGCAGGTGGCACGCTCAGAGCAAACCACAGGGTTTTCTTGCATTGTTTACATTGAACTTTATAACCCATTACCACAGTAGTTTGCAGTTACAAAAATTTCCCTGGACTCAGAAAGAGCACAAACAAATTTGGAGAGGAAAAAGTCTTCAAGGTCTGCTAATCCTAAAGATAAAATTTCTGGCTCAGGAAGTGCCTCTACTATAGATAGCAGGAGGAAGAAGGGCGTCCTGGGGAAGGGCTGCTGGATGAAAAGGGCAGGCATATGCTTTTCTTATGGCTGCTGCTGTCTGGGGCAGAATCCTGGGCTAATTGGACCTTTCATCTGACCCAGCACAGCCCTGCTCTGCTCTTTAATCAGGGGCCAGAATGCCATTGCTCTTATTTGATCACGGGTTGTGTCTGCCTGTGTGAGCTGAAGACAGGAACTGGAAGGAGAGCAGGATATTTCTGTTCAATACAAATCTTTTCTAGAGCAGAATATAGAGAAAAACAACTCTGTTGTTTTAAGAGCTTGATATTTATTGACACTGGCCATGCTGACATCTTTGTGATGTTCCTGAGAGAGATATCTGTATAGACAGTAGAAGCTGAAAAGAAATAAATTTTTGATCTAGTTTCTTAGAATAATTTATATAGTCCTTTTCCTTTCTTTGCCAATTAGTTACACCAGGATAAACTGGGATACATCTTGCTTTATATCAGAGCAGGTGGAAGTAGTTTGGCCTGAAAGTATTTAAAATGCAAGAGGTAGAATTAAAGGGCAGAAGGCACTGGTGAAGTAATGGCTTTGTCTTGGACACTGGGGGGGGGGAAGATATGGAGTGACGTTACAGAGGATTAGTGCATAGTGAATTATTTATAGAGAGAAAAGGAGATACTAGAAAACAGTAGAATATTTTCAGTCCTGCCTGGGGTAGGATTTATTGAGGGTACATTACAATGTTAGAGGGACCATTAGGAAGGTTTTGGTGGAACAATCCAGGTATTACGGGACTGGGAGATTGGGTTGGATCCTACTACTAAAATGAAGTCTCTTCTGCTATTTGAAGCTGTTTTTTCTTGTTGTGAGATGGGAGAAAGCTCCACAGAATATACCAGAGAATGGATAAAAGAATCTAGAGGTGTTTGGTTTTAGTGAAGAGGCACACTTTCTCCAGCTCTGTTTTTATTTATTACAGTTTTGTTGTTGTTAACATTGTCCTCACATTCCAAAGACAGAGATCCTTCATGTACATGTTTCTGTTTTGGGAAGGGAAAAGGGGAGATATGAGGTGTGCTTTTGTTCCTTGTTTTTGTTTTGTTTGCTGTCTGGTAGCTGAAAAATAAATGCTTGTTGATAGTTATAGCACAGTCTCTTGGGCACTGAAGGGTATTTTCTATATTAGTACTGCCCTTCAACACAGCCTTAGAATTCCCCATCTGCTCCTACTCTCCCACACAGACATGTGCCTTCTTTCTCTTTTCAAATTCCAGCAGGAATTACAGAACCTGGAGGAGGAAAGGGAGTTTTCAGGAAGAGATGGCCATTCTACCACCACCCCATGTGTGGGTTTACTGTAACTCTAGAAAGCCAACAAAATGCTGAATTTCCAGTATAATGTCAAAAATGATTCTTTCTACAATCGAAAAGCAGCTTTTATTTAACATATTTAGATCTTTTCACACAAAGATTAGGAAGCCTAATTTGAGCCTGCTAATCTTTTTTTTGGTAATCTGTAGAAAAGCACAGCTGCACTACTGAAAACATTCTGTTTATCCATGATCACGGAGGCTGGGCAGCCTGCAGCGTTCCAAAGATCAAAGTTTAAAACTGACATGCCAGCCCTTCTTAATTCCTTGTATTTAAGGACATGATACCACCAAATCTAGACTTGCTGCTGCGAAAAACGTGAGCTGAGCTTCAGCCTGTGTTTGTGTGAGAAAGGTACGTCCTGGCAACTTGATAACCATGAAGTGAAGTAGGACAGAGCCTAATAGTTGTAATGAAACAGTCCTCTGGTTTCTTAGTCATTCCTTTTAAATTAAAGTAAATATTGTTAGGGATTTTCTTTTTTTTTTTTTTTTAAAGAAATATTTTTGCAACTGAGTTTTACCCCTCCTTTTTTTTTTTCATGGCCTATGTGGGAAAACTAACACGTTTGTATAAGGATAAACTGGGAAGTCTGTGGTTTCCAGCACGCACATTTTGAATAATATTTATACAGACTATTATTTAATGGGCCATATAAATATTTATCATATGCTGTAGCCTTTTGATCATAAATGCTTGGTTGAAAAGCCATTCTGTCCCTGCTGTGATTTGTAGAGAAAGAGGCCATTGCTGGTTTAGTGCTTGGAGGGAATTTTGGCTTCTTGTCCTGCCTTAGCAGTTACAGTCATGGATTAACACAGCCAAGCTGAACGTGGCTTTTAATTTTAGTTTTTTTCTCTGTCCCTCACCTTCTGTTTGTGAATTCAATTAATAAATTGTAAATATGAGGCCCTAATTCTGCAGTGGTCTGTGTTAAAGTGCTGGAGGCCTTTTTTCTTGGCTTCAAGGAGCCAGGCTTTCTGAGTTAGATACTTCAAGGGGATAGAAGATTCTATCTCCACTGCTTTCTACCACTTGGAAGTACATAAACATGCATCATCCCTGCATCAAATATTCTGGTGTCATGTTGGGAATATTGCACGAGAGGAATGGACCTGTCTGGTCTCTTAGGACATTCTGTTTCGGTCATTTTTCTGGGTTGCTGTTTTCCTCATGATTACATTGCCTGCAGAAGCTGTATGTTGAGAGCTCAATAGATACAAAACCCAAACCAAAGTTTTCTTTGCACGTGGCAATCAATGTTGGTGTCCATATTCCAAATCAAGAAATTTATGCTGGGACCTTCTGCTACCTCTGAACTACATTAAAGAGATTCTTAATTTCTGATTTGGAGCTTCCTCATGTACCAAAGGAATCTTCTGGAAGCAAAACAGAATGGCAACATTCCTCTTTAAAATTCTTCTTAAAGCGCTTTGGCTAAATATTTTCCACCAACTTGAGTGCTGAGTTCTTTGGTTCCCAAGAAATACCTTTGGGCAGAGTCCATAATCGGTGACATTTATGACCTGGAGATGACAGTGCTTTCTGTGGATGTGCTTGATAAGTAGGTGGCGTACCAAGCAATTGGTATTCCAGAAAACCCTTGGCATCAAATTATGTTTTTGCAAGCAGATCAGATCCTGTTGCAGATCCTATTTACTTCCAACAGCCTCAGTAAATCAGTGCTGGAAAAAAAGATTCATATTTACTTTTACCTTTTTTTTCATAAGACATTGAGTATTACTTTGTGAATCTAGGGGAGCTTTACTCAGAGAGAGACCAGTTAAAATAGGTTTGTGGTTCTTGGTTTTGGACTCCGTCACTTAACTGGTTCCTGTGTGCACTGATTTACAGCAATAAACTCCTGGATGTGCATGGGCTGATAGGGACTGCTGGAGCACATAAACGAACTCTGCTTCCTGCCCAGTCACTCACACATGCACATCCTGGCTGCTTAGTAAGGAAAAAAAAGGAAAGTAAACATTACATGGGCAGATTGGGTTCCAGGTTTCAAATGTTTGTGGGAAGAATCCAATGCAAAGCCATAATTTTAAGTGCTGAGTAGGAGGTACTGTGAGCTTAATTCTCTAACATCTGTTAAGCTTGTTCTCTAAGTAGCAAAAACACATTAATGAGCTAAAATCAAGGCTGACTTACAAGGGAGAGAAATTTAGAGTAATATTGTGTGTGTGAGCAGGAGACAGGATGTAAAATACTCCTTTCGCTATTTGTGTTTTGTGAAAAGCAAGGAAGAAAGATTTGCCTGTGTTTAAAAAAACTAATAACCTGGTTTGCAGCTTGTGGTTTATTCTCAATTTTTTCTGACTCAGCAGCTAAAGGCAGTGCCGAAATAGGGGAAAACCAGGGAAATTTGTGAGATAGTATCAGGAACAGTCTTATGCAATGTCTTTATAGTAAAACTTCTCCCAAGTAACTAGCAGCACCTGCAGCCAGCCTTTGGAGCTCTGAGGATATAGAGTGCAAAATTAAAAAGTGAACAAACACCATCTTTTGAAAAGAATGTCTTAAAACTGCGTTTCCAGCCGAGGGCTGAGGGGTAGATGCTGAGCGCGTGTCCCCCCAGGTGACAGATGCAGTGTTAGTCACCCATGCCCCCTCTGGCATCAGCTTTTGTTAGTCTGACCAGGTCACAGAGCCAGGGCCAAGAAAATAAAGGAGCTTTCGTGCCAATATTCCTTAGTGTTAACTCATGGCTCACCATTTTTAGCTGCTGGCTCATCGCTGGAACACATGACCTCGCTTAATGAGATTAGTGTGTGGCACCTCAGCTGCTGGGCAGAGCCAGCGCTCACAGAGAGGAGCCACAATATGCTCTGTAGCTTTGAGTTTTTCTTACTTTCTGACCTTATTAGAAGCTGATGATCTGTAGAGCTTCCTCTGGTGCCCTGCCACGGTGTATGCAGAATGCAGCTCATAACTGCTGTGGTCTGTGCCAGGCTGCTCAGGAGTTTTAGTGATGGATAGAACTCCTTTGTGCTGTCCAAGTAGAGAACAAAAAATGGTCCCTGGACCCAGCAGTGGGGTCTAAGCATGAAGTGCCAGCTTGAAGCAGGACAAAATGATTGTGTGCTAACAGATCTCCACAGACTGACCACATTCCCATGAGCTGTTTAAAGGCTGGCATGAGGGGAAGCCTCAGTAGGTTTCTTTTGCCAAGGTGTTGTCTTACGCCTTTTTCAGTGCAAATGAAACTTTGCCCAGCTGTTGAACTGCTTAATTATTACCCAGAATCATGTTTTATGAGACAAAGGGCTCCTTTTTTTTTTCCTTCTTAATTTTACCTGCTGCCTTTACCCTCAGTGATTATAGATTTGTGATATCCATCAGCAGCAGTGGTTAAAAGTCAGCCGTGGATGTGAACAGCCACCTGTACTGGGCCAGTGCTATGTTGAGACTGACAGCCAAGGATAGATCCTGATCTGTACTCAAAATTATGATTAAAAAAGAGAAAAAAGGATTAGTCTGAAATGTGAATAATGATATTCTTCTAAGCATTTCTTTCCAATGTTTTCCTCTGCCTATGTCCCTCCCTCTAACCACCCCTTATTCCTCAGCCAGAAGTAATCCAGGTCACTTATGTGGGAGAGGTGAGGTGTTTTTTAAGTAGAGCCATTTTGTTGCTCTGTAAATACCATGTGTTCATCAAGTGGTAATTGATCCATTCATTTTCTGGAAATCAGAAGCTGTGTGTCAGCTGAGTTTCACGTGGTTCAGAGACGTAACAGATTCACACAGGCATTAAACTTGGTACTTGTGTGACGTTTCAAATACTTGTAGGAGCTCTTACTTAGTATTCTCCTAGCTTGGTTAAAATGTAAATGTTAACTATTAATTAAGAACAAACTGTGAGAAATTCAGAACAGTGAATTTGTCACTGTGTTAAATGTCAAACAGTTAAACTTAATAGAGTGAAATATGCAACTCATTATGAATAATTAAATCAATTAACTTAACCTCACTTTGTTCTTGTAGGTTGTCAGAGAGTAGGCAGAGATTTCCTTGGATGCTCTCATAACTCAACACTTTTCCAGCAAATTATTTTCTGAGGCTTTAAAGTTGGTTGGATTGATGGTGGAGAGCTCTTAAAAACCTCACTTTTTGTTTTCTTCTTTTTCCTTGGGTAACATGTATCAGATTGTCACGTGGTTACTTTAATTATCAGCATCACACTAGTTTTTATTTTTTTTTGGAAGAGGAAAGCGTTTCCAGAATCTGCAGAGCTCCAGCCTGGCTCACTGTCCTGTTCAGCAGTGACATGTCACTCAGGAGCCGGTTGGTTTGATGGGAGGCAGCAACTCTTAGCTCCTTGTTCCCCTCCAGGTCAGGGCTCAGAGGCACCCAGCCCAGCCCCCCTTTCACTGCTTCAGGAGTGGAATTAGTTTGCTGTGAGATAGTGAATGACCTGTAGTGGTTCTTGCTGTCTTGTCCAGAGGGGAATTCAGCTTTCCAGGCATCACCAGCATCCCCATGTGCCAGGAAAACCCAGGAGCCTCTGGGTTGAAATTTCCCTTGTGTGTAAAGCAGTAGCACAACCTTTGCTTCCCTTCCTCTCTCTTTCTCCCTTTATGTAGATGTGATACTCTGTGACCACAGCGCATTCTGATTGTTCGAGTGCAGGAAGTTTATCACTGCCCTCATATTTTACTTGCACCTTTACTGTTTGCTTTTCAGGAGCTTCTGTGCCATGCAGCTTGTGTGCAAACATTTGAAGAAAAGTGGTGTAACTAGTGCAAGACTTGAAAACTTCATGTAATTAAAGATTGCCAAGTGAAGACTTGCTGCACAAACGAGTTATCCTGCAAAATGCCTGTACAGCCTCTCTCCTGCCCTGTTCAGCACAGTTTTCCATCATCAGTCATTTTATCTGCTTTTAACTCTTTTTTTTTTTCCTTCCACAGGTTTTATTAAGAATGGATAGTAAGAATGCTGCAGTCAGGTACTATGTTGGGATTGATGTTGGCTCAGCGAGTGTTCGAGCAGCTTTGGTCGATGGCTGTGGGACAGTGGTGGCACATGCGGAGCAGCCCATCCAAATTTGGGAGCCCCAGCCAGACCACTACGAGCAATCCTCTGCAGACATCTGGGCTTCCTGCTGCTCAGTCACAAAGGTGGGCAAAGACAAAGAAAATGAAGGATTTGTGTTGCAGGTTGTTCTTCAAGTTTTGAATGTTTAAGGTCTTGTAGTCCCTGTGTGTCACTTCCCTTCAGGTCTGTTCATGCTGTGTAACTTGTAACCGTCCTTGTACATTAAAGGCACCTTGAGGCTGAGGGAGCCCCACAGTGTCCTTTTATTGGTGAGGAGCTGAAGGCCAGAGTGAAAATAACTTCTGCTACAATTGCAAATAGAATGAAAGGCACTTCTTTGTGCTGTTATAGCGGGGGGAGGACTTGCCCACTGCCTTCAGGTCTCACATCTGTGAGGTTTGTTTTGCTGGTGTTTGTTCTACCCACAGGGCAGTTCTTTGAGGAGTCAAGGTTGCTCAGAGCCTGGCAGTGCATATATTTAAAGATGTGCTCGTATGCACTGGAGTCACAAAGGAGCATTTATTGCATAGAAATTGTTACCTGGTTTGTGGATGGTCCCCAACATAACACCTGTGATCCTCATTATAGGAGGATCCAGTATTGTAAGACCAAAATAAATGATAAATGTTTGTGGATAACATCAAGCATAAACCCAGATTGAAATAAACTTTTCTGTAGGGCCAAAATTTGTACCCACTGATCCAGGGCTCTGCCTGTACGTGCTGGCGGTAAAGGTAAATGTGTGACCTTGCTTAGCAGGGCACACACAGGCCATTTCATCTTCCTTGGTAAAGCCCAGGCCTGCTCCATGTTCTAAGGTTGGCTTTTTAAATATTCATGACGTGCTTGGTAATTTGCAGATGGACAGTTCACCCATTGTCTTGTTATTGATCAGCCTTTTCAAACATTAATGAGCTTGGCTCTGTAGAAATGCCTGAGATGGAGAGAAGGAGGTGAGGGGGAAGGAAGGGAAAGAAGGGAGTGACAGGACTGATAGGGAAGAACAGCTTATTGTTAAAGAAGTGCAAGTCTTACTCTTTATTTGGTTTTTCTCTGTGTGAGTTGCTTTGTTCTTCCTCTGGACCCCTTTAAATGCAACCTCTGGTGTGTGAGCAATAAAGTAGTCTCTGAAACTATGGCTTTTCAGAGCCAGTAAGAGACTGGCACTGTAGCAAGTCTAGTCAAAGTCTTTCCTTATAGTACTAATTAAAATAATGATATTTTTATTGTTGCTGAGAAGTGGCAATTTATTACTCTGTTACATTTTAAGTGTCTTGCAACCTCCTTTGGCACTTAATCCATGTGGGTGTTGTATTTTTTTTTCCGGTACTGCTGGAAGCCATGAAGTTCAGGCATTTTAGGGCTGTGTTTTTTGGTTTGTTTGGTTTTTTTTTTGTTTGTTTGGGGTTTTTTGTTTGTTTTTTTAAATCGTCAAAAAAAGTATGATGTCCAGACTCTTGGTAAGAGAGAAAAGGTGTACATTGCAGAGGTGTAAACACTGCTACAGGTTTTGACCAGTTTTACTTTTAGGACCCTTCAGTATTGCACGGCAGAGAGCTGTGGCTCAATATAACCAAAGCAATTCTAGAATATTTATTGCTTCCACAGGTGGGAACTGAGTGAAGTAACTGATGGAAACACTTGGCCCTAATCCTGTGTCCATGTTTCACATGCAGCTCAACTCTAAGCTTTAGAAACAGAAAATAAATGTTGCTAGTTTTCTGCTACCTTTATTTTCTGATATTTTTGTGCTTCCTGGTTTTTCCAGGACTGTGGCTAGTAAAATTAAAAATCTGTTAAGGACCTCTGAATTCAGTTTTGAGAACCAAAGAATTTTTGGTAATTTGATTTATTTTTGATTAGAAATGTTAAAGAATACTGAATATAAAGAATTTCAGAGTTTGAGCTTGTGTTTTTAACTTGTAACTCATCTTCTGTACTCCTTAGTTCAGTGGTACTTGCATATGAATTGATACATTTGTGTTCATGTGTGGTTTGTGTATTTTCAGAAGGTTGTCTGTGGAGTGGATGCTGCCCAGATTCGAGGGGTTGGTTTTGATGCTACATGTTCTCTTGTTGTTCTGGACAAACAGTTCCAACCTTTGGCAGTCAACTGTGAAGGTAGGACTGCACACAAGAAGTGGTGTAACCACTGGTGTGAGTGAACTTTCCATTTCGTCCAAATAACAAGTGCTGGGGCTGGCTCTTGGAGATGGAGATGACACAAAACCTTTTTTACCCAAGTATATTTTTTCTGGTTTTAATGTTTTAATTCTACTGCAAAATGAATTTTGAGATGAGAATTACTGTTTGGCTAAATATTTGGCATCCCAAGATCAAATTAATTCATCTTGGCTCAAAGAAATTGCTTTTTAGGGAAATCTAGGCTCATTTTTCTTTTCTGCATGTTTTCTCCTCCTTCAGACTTTGCTGATCGTGGCTTTCATAGTGTGTGTAAATGCCCATCCACACTGGCTAAAGGAATGCTAAAAATGTTGATGTTAGTGTAGTCCAACTGCTTGCTCTGTCCTGGAGCTGCAGGCAAGAGGTTCATTATGTATTTTATTATACTGGTGCTCTGTCTTTGACTAGGACAGTGCTAAACTTCAGAAACTGTGACCTTCTTCTAAAAATCTGGTGGTTTTTACTAGAGTTGATGATTCAGAAGACTCAAAGTCTTGGATGCACTTTATTTTTCAATGAATTCCATTTAAGATTAGGTGTGTGCTAAATCAGTAGTTACAGAGACCTACTCACAGTTCTGTGTATGTTCTCTTTCTATTCTCAGATGTATTTGTCATCTCCTCTTATCCTCCTCAAAAAACCAGCTTAGCCCCCAAAATGTCCTTCTCTTGAATTTAGATGAGATTATTTATTTTTCAGTTTCAGAGTATCTTAAAATCTATTCAATGCCTAATGATGTTTGGGGCTATTCTGGTCTAGTGAGTCAAATTCAGTTCTTATTTTTTGTGCTCTGATATCCCCATGAACTTGTGAGTTTAGACAGTGATGGCGTTAAACAAGAAGACAAGAATTCACTGAATACTCTCATGCTGCCAGAAGTCATGCAGTGGTGGGATTTCAGGCAGCTTCAAATTATCCCCCCTGAAACTGTATTTCTGAAAGAAATCACGGTAGTCTAGCCTAAAACCACAGAAGAGGGACAAGAATCTCTGTAGCTGTCTAGCTAGCTGACTAGCTGAGTTCTTTTCAATTTACAGCATAGTTGTTTATATTTTGTTACATTTTTAGTCCTTGGTCACCAAAATGCTTCTTTATATTTTTAACTCAATATATGAACTTTGTCAAGAAGTTTGGGTTCTTTGATTGAAATACAGTCTATGAGAGCATGGTGTTTCAAAGTTCTTGGATGCTCCCAAGCCTGATTGGTTTGTCAGCACTCTCGGGGCTCAGCATGTCTGAAACTTGCCTCAGAGGGCTAAAATGTTATTTTTAGATACTTAGTGTGGATTATTAGCTCAAAGAGAATTTGAATTTTCAATGTGGAAGTGAAAGTGTGAAGCAGCTCAGGGTAACTCACAGTATTGAGGTGGGGTTAAACCAGACCTAAAATAATCTCTTTTTTCCTTTTGTTCTCCCCAGGACAGAACCATAGGAATGTTATTATGTGGATGGATCATCGTGCAGTGAGTCAAGTCAAGCTCATCAATGCAACTCAGCACAGAGTTTTGAACTATGTAGGGGGAGCATTGTCTGTGGAAATGCAACCACCTAAACTGCTGTGGATAAAGGAGGTGAGTACAGTTCGCACTGTGGGGCATTTTTACTAGTGCCCTATGTTAATTCCTGAGAATGAGATTTCTAGAAAGTCTTCAGCCTTGATGTTGAACTCCAGGGTGTGCAAAGTAAGGCCAGGCTTAACTTGTTCTTTTTTTTCTTTTTTCCTCTCAATTACGTAGAAAGATGTTTGATTTGATTGAAATGGCACGTGTCCTGAGAGAACATTTCATATGCCTTTCTTCTGTGAGATTAGCTATGCATACAAATTTAGATGCAGGTAATGAAGGAGTCCTTGGAGTATCCTGGGATTTAGTTGTGGAGGTGTATTTCCTGTTCCAGCTCTTGTGTCTGGGCATGCTTACAGGGGTGTAGGTGCCACTTCTGGGCTGGAGTCCCAGAGGCGCTGCATCCAGCAGAGAGGGGATGTGATGGCTTTGGCTGCTGGCAGAGGAACTCTTCAGTTAAAGATTCACTTTAGTTCTGTCCTATCAGTAGCAAATAAAGGATCTGTAGAGGGAAGGTGCCCTGTTTGTAATGTGGAGCTCTGCCTCGGTCCCCTCTGTTTACACTCTGTGTGTCACAGATGACATACGGCCTCTTAATAACAACTGTCAGATAAAAGGAGAGACACTTGCCACTTGAATTTTTTATAACCTCCTCCAGCCTGGCTTTTACGTTTGGCCTCAGTGATGCTCACTGTCACTTTAACAAAGCCCAAATGTACTTGCTGCCAGATTCAAGGAGTCAAACTCTCCTGTCCTTGCAAACACGAGATATCATATCAGAACAAGGTGCAGATTGGGGAGAGTCAAAGAAATTAACTGGTAGAGGCAGGTACTGACAGATTAATGATAATAGAGGACAGTGAAAGCTGATAATGAAATACCAATATCCATTTACTAGTTCTTCCCTTCTTGAGCAATTAGTGTCATACATCAGTCATTTTATAAATAATGAAATGTAAGCTGTAAAAACCTTAAATAAATCCATTGAGTTTAAAACATTTTTATATGGCAAGGTCTGGGATATCAGTACCTGACTGATCTGGAAACCCAGATTATGGGGTGTCCAAATGTGCCCACCCAGGGCTGTAAGTCTCTGCTGTGTAAGCCCTCTGACATAATTGCTGTGGTTTAAAGGGGAGGGCATTGCAGGGCTCGTTCCCTCCATGAGCCAGTGGGTGGGACACAGCACTCACCTGATCCCTACATGGCAGCCGGGAGCAGGGATTGCCTGGCAGAAGGTGTTACCGAACAAGGCTTGTTCATGTGTCCCTTTTCAGCTCTTGATATAACAGATAAGGAGATTATTATCCTTAAGGGAGGTTTTTTCCTCTCAGTATGTGCTTTGCTGAGCTGCTCACGAGACAGTTCCTGAGTGGGCTGGGAATGACTCACCATTAAACTGCTTATGCTTGTTCTGCTTAGCTCAGGCACCTCAACAACATCTACAGCAGCACCTGAGTGGGGAGAGGAGCAGCAGCAGTTACCATGGGGTCAGCTGTAATCAGCTGAGATTTGGGCATGGAGTGTTCAACTTTTGAGCTTTGGAGACGTACAGGATGGAGTGTTCTTACTGCTTCTGTACTCATGGCAAACTAGGGGGATGAAAGGAATTGTCTGAAGAAGAAAGGTTTGTTTTCAGTGCCAGTCACAGTAATGGATCTGTGGATTACATGACATCAGGGCTGTCAGCAAAGGGTCATGTTGGCCTCTGGCAGCTCAGATTCAGCCTCATGTAGTGCAAGTGTCCTCACTTTTTGCCAAGGAACAAAAATGTAACAGAGTAATAAATAAAAATAATTTTCAATGTCAGGTTCTCCAAATGAGAGCTACAACAGAGTTTACACATAAGTTGTTACTCAGTGCACTGTGTAACTGTCTTGAACTGGTCTACAAATGTAAATTAATGAAGTTTTTTCAGATTCTTTGTTATCAATATTTTATAGAGGAATACACTGTGACACAGGTATTAAAAGTATGGTCAGGAAAACTACTTACAGAACGGTATTTAATGTGTCCTTCCTGGTTTTTTGTGCTGTATCTTTATTTTCTGTATTTAGTGTATTTCTCTCCTGCTAATATGCACAGTTCCCAGAGACATAGCAGAGTAAAATTTTGCTCCAACTCACATATCATAAGGAAAAAAATACTCTGTTCTGATCACAGGATTATTTCTTAAGCTGGTGATAATGCACAAACTGGCAAAAAAGGAAGTTTAGTTTTCAAATCCCTTGGGAGAGTTGCAAGATTAGCAGGTAGAAAGAAACATTTTAATTTTGTTTTATTTTATCCTTTTCAACTGAGGATATCTGAGGGCTTTGCAAAGTCGAAACTGGAATTCTCGTTATGTTTCTATTTAATCGTGACAACTGGTGTTGGGAACATGATGCACTGTACCTGGTTTGACCTGGTTTATTGCCTGAGAAAGTCTTACACAGTGTCTGCCCACACTGTGCTGGGATGTGATCATGGCTTTGGTCTCTCCAGCTTTCCTGACTTCAGAATGTCACCAAACATGCTGTCAGCAAGATTTCTTTCAAGTGTTGTAGATGTGAGTAATTTATTTGTCTTAAATCCTCACCTCTGCGTGTGTTTTCTCTCTCATATGTGAAATAACGTTTCCTACCAAGAAACTCCTTGCTCCACTGATCAGTGCAGTCTTGGGATCTGCTTGAAAGCAAGATCCCTCTCAAAGCATCCCAAAGTCTTTGTTTTGTTGTAAAATGCTCTTCCAGAATTTTCTGCCAACCTGTGCAAATACATACAGGTGATTCAGGTTTTTTTCTGCAAACACTCCCTGCGTTTCTGGAACTATTTTCAGCTGTCTGACTGCAAGGGATGCTGCTTGCTGCAAGAACTGCTTTGGCTCAGAGCAGGGATCTGTTTGACTCATTTTTGGTCTGATGAGTGGTAGGTTTTTTGCTCTATACATTTAGCTAATTTTTCTGAACCCACATGTACTTTTTACACCAGCTGTGTCCTGTGATGATGAGTCCCACTGTGCTTTGTGTGAACAGGTATCTTCTTTTCTGAAACAAACTCCTTAAATTTCATTTTACTTCCAGTTCTTGCAGAGTATAGGATGGTGTAGTGTATCATTCCCCAGACTTGGACCATAGGGATGTTTTTTTCCCTTTCCGTCCTTACTCCTTTCTTAATATTTCTCCCTGGTATTGTCATATACCTCACAGTATCCCCGGAAGTTAAGGCAAGCAGTGGATTGGGCACATTCTCTCATGATTGACTGTGATCCAAACTGGCTAAACCAAGGTATATCCAGAAGCTGCTTTGGGCCTTTGTCCCTTTGGTTGGTGTCACCTCTCTGGAAAGTTTTGGATCAGAAAGCTGGACATGGCTGCAACATGTACAACACATGGATGTTTATAGAGAAAACAAAGCAGCACAAAACCCACAGCCAGACACTTTGCACAGTCATGCTCCAGGTCAGCAGAAACACCCCAATATATGAAGAGTCACGGTTGACTTTTGCTTTGAATTCCCTGGACCTTATTTTGAACTCCCCAGGAATTTATTGTTTCTGCTGTTGAATGGTTTTGTGCTGTTTTCCCTCTATACATCTTTGCCTGGGATTGGTGCTGTGCACATTCCACAGCTGCTTGCACTGATCTAGGTTTTGCAGAGAGGGTGCAGTGGGGAAAAGAGCTGCTTTGAGTCTGAAGTTAAATAATAAAATAGAAGTTAAATAATAAAGGTAAAATAATCTGGTACTAATAATTAAAAACAATTTATTAATCCATTGAAGTAACCAGCAGAGTCAACTTTGGTGTCATTGGAAAAATGTCTGATGCCTTTCTTTTAGTCAAATCTCATGTATTTGTAACAATGAACAGCATCTACTTAGGAGAACCTTAAAATTAGTCCCTGTGAAATATGTTTCTTTCAGTGGATCCTCGTTTCTCTGGAACTCACAGAATTTTTTTCTCAAGCTTCAAAGTTTATTTAGGCTGGCATAAATATAAATGTTTATTTTTGAGTTTACTGCCTAACCAATTAATATTCAAGATTTCCCTTGACTTTCCCATATTCCACATTTTGTGGAATAAAACCTCAGTCCTGCTAGTACAAGATAAGTTGCACAAAAGTGACTGTAAACCAAATTAGTTTGTTAAGAGTCATTTGTGAGACTAATGATTTAGGAGATTAACTAGGTACACTTTTGGAAGTAAGTTATTTAAAGTACTGATGCTAAATGACCCTTTGGACTGTTGTTACACCAAGAGTTAATTGTGTGTATGTTGTGATCAAAGCCTCCCTCTCCCTTTCCGTGGTACTAACCTGACTCTGGAGGGCCACGTTAAGAGATCCTGTTGTCTTATGTCTTCCCCTGGGTTCTCCTTCCTAACTGTAGTATCCAAAAACCTGACTCACCACTGTGAGGAAGGTTCTGTCATGGGTCTATGCAGCAGTGTTGGCAAGTTGTGAGTCATTAGGATGTCTCTGAAAGAAAGGAGTTGAATTTCTATTGCTTGGAGAATTTTCATCCAAGCTATTAAAAGTATTTCTGAAGAATATTACTTTGAAAGTTTACTCTAGATTGGTTGCAGTAATAAAGAGGGAGGAAAGGGGAGAAAGGACTAAGGTGGAGAGGAACTTCTGATAAGGGCATAGGGTGATAGGACAAGGGGAATGGCTTCAAGCTGACAGAGGGCAGGACTGGATTAGAGATTAGGAGGAAATCCTTCCCTGTGAGGGTGGTGAGGGCCTGGCACAGAGCAGCTGTGGCTGCCCCATCTCCGAAGTGTCCAAGGCCAGGTTGGACAGGGCTTGGAGCAACCTGGGCTAGTGAAAGGTGTCCCTGCCTATGCAGGGGGTGGAACGAGATGAGCTTTAAGGTCCATTCCAGCCCAAAGCATTCTGTGATTCTGTGATGACCTAACTGTGCTTTTCCATTTCCATCATCCTGTTCCTAGAACTGAAGTCAAGGATGACCTCACTGACTGTGAGGAGTGAGCTGACACCACTGTAGGAGAAGTAGATACTGGTCCTTATCTCTTGTGACTTTTTTGTCATGCTCAACTTGTTTTTATTTGATGAAGGATTTACTCTCCTCTGCTCCTTCTTGACTTTCTTTTCCATATAATGCATTCTCTTTGACATTTCATCTCCTTACACATAATAAAGATCTAACTAGAGACAAGAGGCTTCAGGATGTATTCTGTTCGTACAGCTCTTCATCTCTATTCCGTTTTGGCTTTGAATTAAGAAAACAAACTTTGAAGGCCGTAATAGACTTTTTGAGATCTTTTGTTTGATTTGCAGTGCCTTACATTCAGTTTAGTTTGATCAGTGCTGAATCATTTCACCCTCTGACACCTAGTAGTCAGTCTGCATGAAATGTTTGTGATTGCAGATGGGTGTTCCCATGGCATAGCCACCCCTGCAGTGGAGTTTGTGTCAGGGACAGCTGGAGTCAATGATCAGCTGAGTGCAGCTCCTGTGTAGCCTGTGGGGCAGTCTGGGTGAAGTGGGCACATCTGTGGCCCACTTAGGAGGAGCATTTTTCTGCCTTTGTGGACTGTGTGTGGTGAGAAAGAGAGTCCAGTGGTAAATTTGCAATGTAAAACAAAATAAAATGCATGATTTTTTTCAAGAAGCTGATTTGTGTGGATGCAGCCACATTTGACTTTTGAATGTGGTCAGCTAAACTAAGAACATCAAATGTAGATAAAGTTGAAATAAAGAATCATTATCCTGTGACAAATATTTAGAAGCTAGATGCAACATAATTCTGACAAAGTCTTGCTAAGTCAGTAAGGTAAGTTTGAATGTCAGCTTCACTGAAAAGGAAAGGGGTCTTTCAAAATAGGTGTTTCAAAATAGCCAATTAAATTCTCTTCTCTTGCTGTTATTTCCTTAGATTTCTTTGTGGTCTAGAATGATCTTGCACAACACTATTGCAATAGTTCTTCTGTAGTTGCAGGTACATTTTTTTGCAGCAAGTTCTGCTGTTTTGTAGACTTTGGCTAAAGAAATGGGATGTTCACACACATTCAGAGTGTGTAGATAGTTCTGGGAGGTAGATGCCTGCATATGAGCTGAAAATACAGGTACAGGCTCCTTCCCTTGGGAATTGCTTTGCTGCAGGTGTTTGTACATCGTGACTGTACAGATGTCTGTGCTGTGGCATTAGAGCAGTGAGAGCACAGCTCAAACAGAGCAGTGCAAACGCTGCAGGGCAGGATTTCATTAGTATTTTGTTAGCCTGTTAGTATTCTTTTTCCCAGAGATAGTAGAAGAAAAAAATCTTGTTTACTAATTTCTGGCTGGAAATTTTATTGTAGCTCGTGCCAAACTGAATGGATGCATGTTATGTTTTCCTCATAGTAATGACGTTACAAATCAGCTATTTCTAAAAAATACTAGTCCCATGAAATCAGAGATGCTGTAGTTTATTCTAAGTGGGTGGGGGATGCTGGACTGGGAGTAGGTATTTGCTTGGTGACTGTCTCCAAATAAAATGCAGTTTTCCTATGCTCTGCTTTCTCAACTCTTCTTAATGTAGAGTCGAAGAGCAAAGAAAAGCCTCCCTTTACCAAAAAAAAAAAAATCACAGAATGACTATCTACATATTATTCCTCTGCAATTAATAACTAAAATCAATAGGCTGAATTTTTTTTCCTGGCACAGTGGTCAGTGATGGTTCTGTGTGTTACAGTTCACAACATCCTCAGTTAGAGCTGCTGTTTGATCCATCATTCTTCTCTCTGCCCACCTGGGACTTGTAGCTACCGATGGGACAATTTGCAGGAACAATTAAGGCATGTCTTTCCCTGGCTGTGGAGGGAAGGACAGTGGATGGACTGGTATCAGGTTGGCAGCAGCTCCTTTACTGCTTTTCTTCTTCCTTGCTTGCTGCCCTTGCACTGGCTTTTTGTCTTGTCGAATGTGAGTGAATGTTTTTCCATTAAAATAAACAATAAATTCTGTGTTAAGTGAGAACGAGTCCAGGCTGTTGAGTTTGGAACTGAACTCTTGTTTAGAATTGTTTATAAATGTTTCAGCACTCTGTTATCAGAATCCATCCACAGTGCAGACACATGCACAAGCCATGCTCAGGATGCCTCTGGGATTTGAGGATACCAGCACGTGGCTCTGACATATCTTGCCTTGGTGGTCTTCCCCTAAGAGTTTACATTCCAAGCTCCTCCTCTCCCCCTGTCCCACTTCCTAAATCTGATCATTCAGTCAGTTAATCTTTTACCGATCAGAGGGTAAGCGATGGTTGCAAAATTGATCCGTTTGCAGCCTTGGCTCTGGCAAGGACAGAATTTGTGCTCAGGGCCTCTCTTGGAATCGCTCTATCCCATGATTTGGCATCCCATGTGAAGTGTGGGAGATCCAGATTTTAAGTCCTTGCTCTATCTGAGTTGGAGCAGGGCATGGGACATCAGTTTCATACATCACTGGGAGTGCGTGAATTAAGTACTGGGTTCTCTTTCTTCTGTTCTCACAGTGTATGTTTGTTTTCTGTAATTTAGAAAAAGACACACTGATGAACTTCATAGCCCTCTGCTGCAGATTGCCTGGGAGATGGAGATCCAAATCTGGGGATGGACTGGGAAAAGCAGATGGTTCTTCAGTGATTTTCAGGTTTCTTTCTGGTTTTCAGATGACTTAGAGTTTGACCTGATGTGGAACTTGAATGCTCACATCAGCTTTCATTTTTACCCTAAATGGTGAAACATTTTTCTGCTTCCATTCGTCCCTCCTGGTTTTAACCTGGATTTCTGACACACCACTTTGGGATGATTTTTGAATTTCTGGGCTTTGGCTGATAAGTAGCCATGAAATTTAGACTGATACACTGTGTTAAATCAGAAGTTGCTTCTGGCCTAAATTTAGTTAATCTCACGGCCAACAGGGATCTTTTATGAAGGCTGTCTATAGTGTCATTTAAGATAATTTGATTAATATTTAATCTCTTAACAATAACACAAGTTAGAATATCTTTAATGTGTGTATACACATTTTACTTCTGGTGGAAAAAAGTGTGTTTTAACAAACATTAGATGAGTGAAGTTCACTCCATCTCACTAGATAACTATACACTCAATAAGAGCAGAAGTCAAAGGTTTCCTGTACAGAAAGAGGCTACCTCAGCAAACCTGAGTAAAATCTGAATGTGAAAGCTCTTTCAGCTTTTCCAAGGAGAATGTGGCTCTAGATGTGCCAAAAAATTCCATTGGATGCTGCAGCTCCTGTGAAATTCTGCCTTTGTGTGTATTTTCAGTCCAATTGCAAAGTCCCTCATTATCCTGGACATTCCTTGTCTAGAAATATTAAAAGGCATTGCACTACATAATTCTTAAACTCTTTGTCCCTAAGCATTTGGGATTATCTATAACAGTCTCAAAAAATTATTCTGTCGAGGTATAGTTGTTAAAACAACCCAAAACAATCAGAGAGCTGAAGGAAAGGGGCTCCAGAAGTGCCCCTGGAAAACAGCAAGACTGTGTGAGTTCCTCCAAGTGAGTTTGGAGGGTGAGTCGCAGAATGTGAACGCAGCATTGGGAACGTTCCCAGATCTTCTCCACAATCCTTTTAATGTGGTCACAGACTCCTGACTGCGGGTGAAAATAAATCTGAGTTAACTTCCGTGAAACACGGAGACTTCAAATTTGTTGGGAAAAAGCACCGTGATTTTTGTTGTCTGTACTAATTAGTGATGACACAGCATCGAGATTGCAAAAAATGAATCATTTGGATGTTCATGAAACAACATACTTTGAGTGTCACTAACGTGGCTTTTGGGAATTCTTGAAGAAATAGAATCAGGATCTAAGGAGTATCTTTGGTGAAGCAGATTTGTTTGAAGAGGAGAGTTATTCTTAATCCAGCTTCCTTTCTTGTTAACAGTAATAGATGAATTTCCATTGCTCCTTGAAGGCTGTCAGGTGTGTTAACAACACATAATGGCTTTTATTATAGAAATAATCAGGCTCAATGACCTTTGGATTAAACTGTGGAGCTCCTTTGCATTCACATATGAAGTTAAATTTGATGTGTGTAGGAGCCACATGAGCTAAACCTGAGTGGTCAGGAACAAACATCCAAAGGTCGTGCATTTTATGTTAAAAAGTTGTAATTGGAGCATTTGTTTTTTGAACTCAATACAAGTCCAGTAAGTTTTAGATACTTTTGGAGAACTAAACAGAAAGTTAAGACAGATTCTTTGCATGATCCAAAACTAAAGAAAATTTTCTTTTTTTATACTTACCCAGTTGCACCTTAGTTTCTGGAATTCACTGATTCCTCTTCAGCCATTTTTTGGACTTGTAAGATTTTGGTTTGATATCACATAGTATTTGAATTAAGTTACAGAATCACAGAATCACAGAATGGTTTGTCTTGGGAGGGATCTTAAAGCTCACCCAGTTCCACCCCCTGCCATGGGCAGGGACACCTTCCACTATCCCAGATTGCTCCAAGTTCTGTCCAACCTGGCCTTGGTCATGTCCAGGGATGGGGCAGCCACAGCGTCTCTGGGCAACCTGTGCCAGGGCCTCACCACCCTCATAGGGAAGAATTTCTAGAGCCACATATTCTTTCTTAAAATGGAATTATGTTTTCTTTTAATTTAGCATGTGCCTTCTTGATATTGCATGGAATTTAATCTTGCTCCAGAAAGAGCCCAGGTAGGACTTGTGTTTCTAGTGTAGCAGCTACTCTTAATAAGTGAGAAAACTTCACACATTTTCAATGATTTAAAAAGCTGGTGGAGGTTTTTAAAGCAATATTATCTTCCTGGGGAAATCTGATTGTGACCCCTGTGGTCAGCAGCACTGACTTCTGTTTGGTTTTTATATTCTTTACTGATTTTAGTGTACCAAGGTCAGAAGTGGCCATTGAATTCTTGCTTTCTGGACCACCGTCTGTCTGCAGAGTAGAGCAGTGGAAACTCCCTGTAAATGATCTGTCTTGGTAGAAGAGTTTTTTAGGAATTCGGAAACATGAAGTGGCTTTTCCAAAAGCCATGCGATCCGAAAGCTTTGTTCTTGTGCTCACAGAGCTGTTTCTTTCCTTCCTGTGCTTACAATTAACAAATAGAAAATTTGAAATGGTAAATTCTAGAAAGCAGTGTCCTTCGAGCAAATGGTTTTTGAGAAAATTGTGTGTTGACTTTGAGGCTGCTGTGACACCGAGAACTGATGATGGGGAACTGAGAGCTCATGTTATTGATCTGAAACTTGTGCCTCCATGAACTTTTCATGGGAAACTTTGCTTAAGATCAGCCTGTGGCGGGGCAAGGGCTCAGTTCTCTAGGCAGTAAGTCAGAGAGTAGAGCAGGCAGGATGATCAGAGTAGTTGGTTTGAAAAAATTGTCATTTTAACCTAAATATTGGGGGGTTTTAATTGCATTTAAATAAGGACATGATCATACCTGATCTCTAATATCTACATTTCTAAACATATTTTTATTAGAACTTGCAGGAATCCTGGGAGAAGGCAGGCTACTTCTTTGATCTTCCAGATTTCTTATCTTGGAAAGCCACAGGTGTCACTGCAAGGTATGTTAATTATAACAATATGATTTGGTCATCCTCATCTATTTTCTTCTGTATGTTCTGCTTTAATTCATTGTGACTGCACATGCTGTTATGTACATCTGTCTGTAATTGAGTCTGCCCCAAAACATCTTGAACCTATCTCCTACTTTCATGTGCATTCCTCAGCACAGTTGTTCTTGGGAGCAGTGTAGTTCACAGATACAGTTTGTTGCTACAAATGTCAGTTAATTGGTCTTGTGATCCATTTTGGAACAGAAATGTGATTGCTCCGGTTCCTGTGAAATACACTTTTAATAACTCATTGAAATCTGGGGTTTTTTACAAATTTACTGACTTTTTTTGAGAATTGGAAGGAAACACTTCTTTGCCGTGTGGGAGGGATCTTGTTTACGGTGGTCACTTCACTGTAAAACACAGCAGCTGTGTTGCTCCTCAAAAGCATCCAGGAGTACCTCCTGAGCAGTTTAAGAAAACCCTCTGAGAGAACCCCTGAAAAATCTGCATTCAAGTCACCAGCACAAGTGAAGTGTATTTGCAAATAAACAACTTCTTGTGGAAAGTGAGGGACAAGATTATTTACGGACTCACGTGACCAGCTGCAGGTCGCAGTTACCACCATCGCAGTTTGTGGAGCTGAATCTGCAAAATGTAGTCTCAGATGAAAACTAGTCACAGGGTAGTTTTGGTCTCTTTGAAAATGAAGATACCTTTGCATCAGACACAGTTTTTTGAGTTGAGTGCTCTGTTTCTCCCTAGTTAGTCTCCATGACTGGCAGCTGTTGTTATAGTGCTATATATTATATATTCCCTGCACTATAGAGCGGGGAAATGCTGTGTTTGACTTAAAAGGAAAATGGAGTTGCTAGATGGTAACTGAAATATAGTATCTCAGTTCTTCTTCCTGTGGATTTTCAGTGGGATTTTGCTGCATAACTATGAATTATGTAGCAGAAGAACAACCCCCACCCCACAGATCTGGCAATCTAAGCAGTCCTGTCACCTGGCCCAACTCTTCCTTCAAGAGGATGAATCCCAGGTCCCAGATGATATTCCATGCAGGGTCTGCAACTCGCGAAAGTACTCGAGACTTGGATTTAGAATTAAGACCCTTTAGTCAGGGCATTAGATGGAGAATGGTCTGGAAAGGGAGGGTACAGGGGTCCTGATGGCTCCTTGGTCCTGCTCGGCTTTGGCTTTATGCTCTTGGCTGCAACTTCCTGGAGGTGAAGCAGAGAACCTCTCCTAAAACCAAAAACTCTTGCAGAAGATGATACTCAAAAGTATAGATGCCTGAATTTCGACTGGCAAATTCATTTCTTTAGCCATGATAATTTAGTTATTCAAAAACATTTTGATTGTATTGATGAATGTTGGGAAAAGACTTTCTGGACTGAGTCCTCCCCCACCTTTGGCTGAGAGTCTTCTATTTTGGATAAAATAGAGCCTCGTTTGCTGCCTTAATGTTAAGTCCATTAACATTAAAATTAAGCCCATTGTTTTGGCTCTAGTGGAATGTTTTATAGGGTAGCAAAGCTGGAAGAAAAAGACAGGAAAATAAGGATAAGAAATGTTTTGCTGGAATCAAACGTAATTTTTTTTTCACTTTCACTGCTTTCCCCCATGCACACCTGTTTTTTGGGGAATTTCCTTGTAGTTTGGTGAAGTAATTTGCCCTGCATATGCTCATAATACAAGGGAATTGTGAATTTATCAAGTATAAGGTTCTTCCCACCTTTTCTCCCTTTGAACACAAAGGAGTCTATTCACAGGGCAAGACACAGTGTTACTCACTCTGAATCATACAGAACTTGGCCCTGATAAAAGACAGATTTATTTTTTTAAAAATTTGTTTTGGTGATGGGGATTTTACCAAAATAAATGCAATTCCAAAAGCACTTTTATGGGAAAAACCTTGCTTCTTTAAAATTTTAAGGGGCTTTCTAAAACATTTTGTGTGTGTTTGACACTTAAAAACTGTGTACAGTCTTTTTGCCTTCAGTGAGGTCACTCAGAGCAGAATGTTGTGTATGAGATGAGAATGGGATGTGTTTGAAAAGCAGTTCTTGATGTGGGTTTCTGAGTATGAAATCCTTTCTCTTTCCCCTTTAATTCTGCTGGCTTGAACTGCCTAGTTGCCAAGGTTTTTTCCAGTGGAACTATAATAAACAGTAAAGGCTTCTTACCACCAAGCTGGAGACTCAAATGCATTCCGAGATTTTTTACCTACTGGCTTTGAGGTTGCTCTGTGTCTCACTGAACAACACCCACCCATCACTTGCAAAAGATAAGTTCCAAATTGTTGACTCCTATTGTTCTTGGAAGACTGTTGCCTGTAATATTTCATATTTAAAATAGTTCTTTTTTTATTGTTTCTCCTTGATGAAAGACCATTGAGTTTTTCTGAATGATCCTGACTATTCTGCATTGAAAATATTACTGACAGCTCTTTAGTTAACAAATTTAAAACTTTGGAACTTCCCAGCTTCTGCCCCCCCAAGGTTGCAACGATGAAGTGTTGGTTTTGCCACTTGAATACTCAGTTGTGTTCTCTCAGAAATGCTGTGGTGGAGAGGAAGAGCTGTGCTGGCACAGACACGTTAGAAGTGCTTTGCAGAGGCTCAGCACTTCGACTGACTCGTGGTGAGCGTGACTCACTGCTCCCTCTCCCACCATCTACAACCTCTGATAACTTTTCCTTTATATGGTGTTTTGGGTACAGCTATCTTAATAAAATCTAAACACTTATCTGGTTGCAGTTACAGGCTGCTGTGTTATGGATGGAGAATTCTTACCAGAGATGCACATCTATAATTTCAGTGTGTTTCTGAGGTCTCGTGAGGGGTTACTCTGCAGATAAGAATATGGCTGAGCTGTTCGACTGGGTGGAATTCACACACAAATTTCTCAAAGGTCATGTGTGTTTAGACCCAGCATTCTGCTTCAGGGCCACTTCCAGTCATGAGCAACTCACTGCAAAATGAGCAGGTCTGTCCTGCATTTAAGATGAACTGTAACTAATGAGAGATTAAACCTATGAAGGAGGATTTGGAAACATAGGGGAAAATGTCAGACTGACATTATTGAGATATGTCCAACTTTGTGGTGCAGGCCACCTCCCAAAATTACCAAGAAAAGTTGTAATAAACTGAATATTTGTGCAGATTTTTTTTTTCCATATTATTATCCTCTAGATATGTTAGTATTTAGGGGAAAGTAATGTATTACCTAGGAAAGACTTCATCTCTTATAGGGATGTTGATGCATATAATCTTTCTGTGGAAATAATTGTCCAGTCAGTATTCAGCTGCTTGCCATCGTGACAGGGAAAAGGGTGGAACAGATGTTTCTTATACTTTGGAGGAACTTTTCTAAATGATCTCCTTCCAACAGATCTCAGGATCGTGAGTTTCTCCAGAGAAAATCAGTTTTATAAGAAAGAAATTCATGCTGTTACGGTAATTACAGACTGCAAAGTGAAGGAGAAATGGTTGTAGTTGATTAAAAGCATTTCTGGGAACCACATAACCAATATTAGTCTATATCTCTGTGAGAGGGGGTGGTATCTTTTTAATATACAGTGTAGTTTCAACAGGAAGATCCCTTGACTAATTGTTTTCTTTCATTTATGAGTTCCTTGGCTTGAGCACATTTAAAGAGCTGACTCTTTGTGTTAAGCAGTGATTGAGACCTTAAAGTTTATTTGTCACCCGTTTACAGTTACTCATCATTAGGGCTTTGGATGGCTCTGTTGCACTGATGGAAATCCAGAGGACTCCTTGGATATTCCTGGGGTTGATGCAGAGTCTGCTGGGATCAATAGAAGAGTCTGGTCCCTTGCTGAATTGCAGTGATGGAAGTTTTTAGTGAAGCATTAAGCTGGGAAGGTGCTCTTGAAGCTCGGTTATATCCCCTGTGTGATTGGAGAGGTGAATTAAATCTGCATCTTCAGAGGTGTTTGGGCAGCTGAACACATTTGGGGATTTCATTCTTGTTCATCCCTGTATTTGCTGTTCAGCTGTTACATTGATATATCCACACATTCTTAGGAGGTTTCTTGCGTTTACTGCTGTGAGGTGAAATCGCTGTGTCAGTGGAGTCCTCACCAAATATTTTATCCAAATAGGCTGGAAACTCTGAAAAGGGAGAGAGTTTGGAAGAGGAGCTTATGTTTCGAGGTGCAGTTGAAAAAACAAACTGGTGTGACTTAAATGATTATCTGAAGGATGTCTGTGTCTTTTTAAAGGATTGGGCAATCCCTGCAGTGGGACGTGGTAACTGGACCAGTGCAGACACCCGTTCTTTGGGGCCAGCTGCCCTTCCCTTCCTTCCCAGCCTTGCCATGACTAATGTATACCCTTTGGCTGGGCTCTGGAGTTTGGCTTCTTGTTTATATTTTGTGCCTACTTCAAAAGATGGCTGGTTTAAAAATCAGGCCTCTCAGTGGAAAGAAAGGGCCAAGGGAATATTTCAGAAGGCTGTTGTGATTAGCGCTGAGCCCATGTGGCAGTGACAGTATCCTGAGCTGCACTCGGGGGTTGTGTCCTGTTTATGAAATTAAACCCAAAACTTCAGACTTGCAGACTTGTTTGGAGAAGTCTCTGGAGAAGGGAGAATTATCTTGAAGGGCTGGTTGGGAGGGGAGGGATGGTGTTTTTGTGGATTGGACAAACAAAGTACCGTGGATTTCTTGTCATGGAGCCAAAAGCAAGTGTCCCTGTGTCGGTATCTTTGCCAGATGAGAGAATTCTACTGTTATTGGGCTTTTAATAAATTCAAAACATGTTCTTTGGAGACTGGTGACACATAGGCTGATCCAGAAAATAGGAAATGTGTAGCTGGAAAAGTTATCAGGACGGTGAAGGGCAGGTGCAATGTGGGCCATTACTGTTAGATTTTTTTTTTTTTTAAATTTAAAAACGGTATGTCCTTGAGTCTACAGAGTAACCAGAGTTCTGTGTGCTAAAGAAGAAAATTGTTAGCAGGTCTCGTTAACCTTAGCCAGGAAGCACACAGGCAAACAGGAAGCTTTAGCTATTGTTGTTGTACAAGTGCCCTTTACAAAATATTAGCAAAAGAAGCTTAATGTGTTTTCCACAAGAACAAGAGTCCTTCATAGTATCTCACTGTGAAGAAAAACTGCATTGTCCCTTTCCAACAGCTTTGGACATACATTGAGACCTTGTACTGCAGGGGCTTGCATTGAGATCTTCAAATATTTACTACTTTGATTATTTTTTTAAGATGTTAGGATTGTTAATTAGCTGTGGCAGTATCTAGCCCTTTGTTTTCTATTGTGTTCATTTGCTGCTGAAAAGAAAAAAAAGCCAGCTAGGTCAGTATAGAAGGGATTGGGGCAGGCAGTGGATGTATTCCTGGCAGCGTTCCACAGAGACAGTGAACTCTGAGCCAACCATGAAGTCATCGTGAACTCAGGGAGTCTAACTAATCCAAGGCAATGTGTCTTAATTTGACAAAGCAAAGGCTGCTTGATAAGCCAGCCCAGCTAGAAATACTGTTACAGGGGGTGTTTGTTAAATTGAGATTGTGGACGAGAAACATGCTGATATGAAAGGAATCATCTTGTTTTCAGGTCCTTGCTCCCCCAGGCCCAAAGGCAGCTTGGCTCCCTTCTCCCCTGCGGTTCGGGCTGTGCAGTGGCTTGATGTGAAATTTGAGAAACATATGTAGTTTTCTATTTCAGGAAAATGATCTCAAGGATTGAATGTGTGTTTTGTTGGCTGTCAAGCTCTGATCTTGCCTAGTGTGGTAGTTTGAGAGTGTGTGTGTGAGTGTGTGTGTGTGTCTCTGTGATGGTTAAAATGTTCTCCAGCACTTCAAAAAATAGTAATTTAAAAAAATAATAAATCAGAGTTCATATATTCATTGTTAAGGGTCTTATTTCTTCGGTCTGAACAGGCAACAACCTACATCATAAGAAGCCTCTTAAATAAATATATAGTGTGCATCAGAAAATGTCTCTTATTGTTCCATAGTGATAATTAGCATTTACTTGAGCTGATGCATGGTGCACACGCAGTTTTCCATCGAAGAAAAAAAGCTGTGTTTAAACATCCCTTTCATTGTTGATGCTGTGCAGAAGCAGTATAGATACATATGAACACTGTAATTATTAACTTCCCTGAGGTTCAGATGATAATCTTCACTTAATAAAGCTTGTGAAGAGATGGCTGGGAATCTCTCAGATCTGTCTTGCTGGGATCCTGACTAATGGTGGCACTGGATAACTGTGCTTCACTGGGGCTGGGGGAGAGTACTGAAGGAGGTTGTGGTATTACAGCCTTAAATTCTGAGGAAAGACAAGACAGAAACCACAGAGAAGTTTGTTGTTTTTCAGTTCTCTTCATCTCATTTTTTACAATCATTTTCAGATACAGGCTGGGTGTTCAGGGTGTTTCTTTTTCATCAGCTCCTGTGAACACATCAGGGATCAGACCCTCATGGTACAGGGGGTGTAATAAACAATCTGTCATCTCCTTTGAACTCTTCCTTATGTGAAACCCCATGGAAAGCCCCACGCAAAGCCCCTGTCCCTTGTGGAATTGGGTCTCTGTTCAGCCAGAGCTGTGTAACAATTGCTTCCTTGCATAAATTTGAACCAGATAAGAAAATAGCCATGTTTATGAACTCCTGGGTCATTTGCAGCCCTTGCAGTGTTTCAGTGTGCACATATATAATGCATGTATTCACAGTAAATTCTTAAAAACCACCACCCTGAAAACAATAACATTCCAGGAGTGTTCTCATCCAGGGAAGGAAAAGAAAGCTCTGTAGCTTGAAGACTGTGTATTGCATGTGTACATACAGTGCTTAGAAGTATTAAAACTCACAGAAATATATTATTCCGTAAGGGAGCTCTTTCATCTTGTCTTTAAAAAAAAACACCAAACTTTTACTTTTCTAGAATACCTTGCATGTGAAACAAATTCAGGCTTTAAATGCTGCTCTTAAGTAAGAAAATGGCATTATTATTTTATAGCTGGGAAAAGAACCATATAATTTGAAGGGTAACATTCTTCTAAGTGTTTAACTGGGCATCCAGCTTTCTGTCTGCCTTGCAGTGAGAATTAGGTGTCGTATTCCATAGGCATTTTCACAGATCACACTATAAATTATTTTTTCTGGACCAGTTCTTCCCGCAGACTTCCCAAACAAATGCTTTTCACCACTGGAGTGTTCCTCCTCTCCCTTTCACTGTAATACATGGCTGTAACAACAGTCTTGGCCTGGAAGGCAGTTTACCTACAGGTTTGCTTTATTTTTGTTGGCTGACTCTCTACATCTGCTTAATGTGAGTAACTTTCTCTGAAAATTCTCAGCGTGCTTTAGGATGATACTGATGGTGTCAGGGTTGATTTACATTATCTCTTTAAAGAGCATTAGCTTGCCTAGGACTTTTTCTCTTATTTGTTTTAGCATTCATGTTCTCCAGAGAGGAGCCTTTTAACTGTGAAATGTAAATAACCTGACAAGGAAGACTTCAAAAGCAAATGATTCTTTGTCCATGGCAGTGATACCAAGCTTGCCAACTCTGTAACCTTTAAAACAGAGCACTTTTATGCTTGACCTGTCATCTGCCTATAAAAATAATCTTAGATCAATGATACAGTGCTTTCAAGAATGTGTCTGAAGAAAGCGGACACTTCTATGTATGTGTTCTGTCGTTTCTCCATTGTGATGGACCATCTGCTGCTTCAGCTCTCAGGGAGATCTGGGTATTGATTTGGTGTCAGTGTCTGGTGTGCTCTGAGCTGGGGAACACTTTTCACTGCAGTTTGCAAATTGATGTTGCCAGATAGCGAGCCTGATATTATATAAATAATATGTGTTTTGTGAAATCACCAAGGTTTGTTTTTGCCTTCCCCGTTCTTTATTCCGGTGCCATTCCATTAAACTGTTCATTAGATGAAAGATTGTAATTCAGTCTGCAGTGGATGAAATGTATATGCACTTATGGAATCAAAGGCATTCCAAGAAAGGTTGTTTATTTTCCTACTACCTTCTTTAATTAGATGTCGATGGTAGGATTCTGACTGTCTGCCTTCAGAGCAGCAGATGAAGCAGCAATGACTGCAGCGGGATCCAGCAGAGATGACTGAAGTTATGCTTCTTGGTCGTCAGACCCTGCATGCACAGGAAACTTAATTCTCCTGTGGACAGGATAGTTGGAATTTCAGATTCCACCATGGCTGGTAGTTTAATTTTAAAGCAAAGGGGAAATCCTGTATTTTATATTTTACTATTACGTAACTTCAGATAATGTTTTTTAGTTATATTTCTCTTTGGTTCAAATTGATCACGCTCAGCTTTAAACTGCTCCTGGAGCTGCTAATCTAAGTTAAAGCCTGTGTTTGTCCACTTTATTTCAGTTCAGTTTCTCTATCTCAAACTTGCCAGCCTGTGCTGTGAGCTTGGTGTTCTGCAGAATGGATGCATCCTTGGACTTCCCTGAGTGGGGATTGGAAACCACAAGCATTTATGTGAGAGCCTATCCCAGTGTTCCCAGCAGGCTGCAAGCTCAGAGCCGCTGAGCTGGGGCTCTCCTGAAGTCACTCCCAGGATCCATGTGGTAGTGTCAGAGTAGAAGAGAATTCATGGAAGGTGACCAAGCAATTGCCTCTTGTACCCACGCACAAGGAATTTCTGCCAGAGTGGGAAAGAGAGTGGGAAAACCCTTCGTTCTGTAGAAGGTGATTGGGAAAAATTTGAGGATATGCAAAGATATGCTTGTTATATCCAAAACCCTCCCCACCCCCAGGTCCCACTTGCATTTATCCATATGGAGTACACATGTTTGGGATGAGGGAAGAGACTTCAACTTTCACTCACTGTAGCTTGAAACTTACAGTTTTGAAACTACTTAGATCCTCTCCTTCCAACCTCATTTTCCAAGATGAGCTCTTTCTTCTGAGGGCTGAGACTGGATCTGCACAATACAGTGTTTACATGTGTAATTAAAAGCCATGAGAGGGAGTGAACATGCCACACAATACACAGAAAAGTACTTTCCTGTGGTTTCCATCTTCTGAGATTCCCTCCACGAAACTGTACTTGGGAGTTTTGTCATTATATATAAAATACCTAATACAGACTCTTTTGAGAAAAAGAAATATCATGATACAATTTTACTTTCAGGATAGAAATTGAGTGTGCTTCCTTAGTGGAAAAAGTTTCTTTAAATGTGGAACAAAGGAAACTTATACCTACTGAAACGTTAAGAGATTTCTGATTGCCCAGCCTGTCAAGAGACATATTAATTAATTAAAGTAGATGTAAAGTAGGTGCTCATTTGCTTTGGCACAAACAGAGAAAGGAGGTAGAGTATAAAGAACGATGTCCAAAATGACATAGCACAAATTAACCTTATGTCTATGATACTGTGCTGATGGAAATCACTTCAGGCTGATTAAGGCTTCAGCCACTATCTCATTTGCGTGTTCGTTTATCCAAAAGGGCCTCTATTTGTGTTTGTACATAAAATAGAGAATACAGTTTGGCCTCATTAAGTTTGAAACTCTGCTTGGAGGAATATTGCTCAAGAAAACCACATCAGGACGAGCTTTTGAAAATGCAGACTGGTTTAGAGAAAGCATTTTAATATATTGAGGCCTCAAGCCATCTACCTCTGCTCCTGAGAGCTCTACCTGAAAACTTCCAGGGCTGAATAATTTAAGGTTTGGGGTTTTTTTTTTTTTTATTCTTTCTGCAAGAAATACTAGTCTGATGTTTTATTTTCTTAAAGTCTGAACTCCACATAACTTTTTTTCAGAACTGTTTATCCTCACTCCAGACATGAACCTTGGAAAGGTGGCAGAAAAAACAAACAGCTGCTGTGTTTTTGGGCAGTCTGCATTCCTTTAAACTCTCTGAGATCAGACTTGTGCTGAGATTTTCAAATTATTTGTCCTAGGGCTTAAACACTTTCACTCCTGCTTAAAAGTCAGTGAGTTTGCCACACTGGTGCTTGTGAGAGCTGTCATGCAGAGCCTTAATGATTCAAGAACTATGAATATATGATGTGTAGTTAGGGCTTTTTATTATTGTTTCATTCAAACTTCACCTACCTCCCTAATCATCTTTCCATTTTTGGACTCCAGGCCTTTTTTTAACTTAAGTGCATTGCTTAAGATATTCTAGGGAACTTTGTTTTCATTTTGGTTTGGAAGTAAATTTGATGCATATAAAAATGTTATTAATGGACCAAGGTGGAGGTAATATAAAAGACTGTCACATTCCCAAGGCCCAGAGTCAGAAATTATCTTCTGAAGCTTGGGTTTCCTTCACAAGTGGGAGATACCAGCAGAGCCGTCAGTCCTGTGGCAGTGTTTTGTGCCCTCTTCATGAGGTCTCCAAAATGTGTTCTGTGGAGCTGGGTAAGAGGTGGAAGAGTCAGGACAATGCAGGTTTGTGTGGGGAGCTACTGAAAGAGTAATTAACAGTTGGGGTCTTCATGTGAGTTTTCCTGCAGGAGAGATGTGAAGATGCTGCTTCTACTTGTGCCTTATAAGTAGCTGACATCCCAAACGTGTCTTGCAGTTCCTTCCCAATTTGTGGAACTTTGCTGGGTGAAGAGATTGGTTGTACCAGATCACTGTGCTTGTGATATGGCTTAAATGCACTGGGCAGGATGTTGAGCCCAAAAGTGTGTTTACTAGCAACTGGAATGGAAAACAAAGCAGTCCGTGCAGTTCTGAAGGGCTTTTCAGTTACCCAGGCTCATTCTTTTCTTTGGGCCTTTTCCAACAAAGCACTTAAGGCACGTGCTCAAAGTTAAAGCCTGTGCTTAAGTGCTTTGCTGGTCTGGGTCCTTTATTTGCTGTCCAGGCATGTTGGTATGAACAGGCTGTTGGTTGTAGGAATGTTTGGGGAACTGTTCTTCTTACACCACTCATTTTCCTTTTCTGAACTTCTTGGCCACTTATGGTCTCGAAAAGATAGTTTGTCATTTCAGCGGGACACAGATATCAGTTTGCAAACATCTGTAGGTTATTGGTTGAAATTAATTTGCACCGATTAGGAAGAAACTGTATTTGGAAAAATCAAGGTCAGTCTGCCCAGAGAAGTTTTCATGTGATATTTTTCTCCAGGTAAGTAACATGACTGGCAGCACTTGTCATATGATAAAAGCATCTTCAAACAGTTCGGGTACTGTGAGTTTAGCCCACGGTGTGGGCTTTTTCCAGAAAATTCTCTTTTAAGTAACTGCTGCCTTTTAGATGGCACTTTTTATTTTTTGATCTGGATGTAGATCGATTTATTTATGGTTTTAATTTCTGCACTACAGAGTTGCATATCTCTGATTTGTGCAGGACTGCAGGTCTTGTGCTTTCCCTCCTCATCATTCCCATACCATCCATGGCAAGTCAGGACAGGAGAACTTGGTTAAATTCAAACCTTGGGAATTCTCTTCGTCTTGCAGCAGTGAAAGTTGGCCTTTCACCTCTTAGAACACCAGGGAGTTCATTTCTTCGTGCTTTTCTTTGTCAAGATGCAAACCACTTTACAGCAAGGAAAATGGCAGAATGTACAGCCTGATATTGCTGACCTGACTGTGGAGGGAGCAGGGACCATCTGTATGGAATAAGTCAAACACAGTCCTGCAGTTGCTTATGCAAACAAGGGACTTCCAGAAATGCTCCTGCTGACGTCAGAGACGCTGTTGGTTCAGGTCAAGTTACTCACACCTAAGTCTTTGTAGGACCAAGCTCATAGATAAATAGCAGTTTGCAAAATTATATTTATATATTTGGTTCTTAATTTCTCATGCATAAAAATGTACAGGGTCTATATGAACAGTGATCTTTATAATTCCCTCATTTAGTTTGGTAAAGCACACAAATGTGGAAATTCTTGTGCTTTTTTTTCCTCATTAAAAAGCTATAAACCATTACAGAGGGAATAAAGCATTCTCTTTTTTTCAGGCCTCTAACACAGGAATTTTGAATTGACTTTTATTCCATTCTCCTCTGTGCTTGCAGCATTTGTGAGTGTATTTTCTGCAAGTATTGCAGTATAATTGAAGTCCCAAGAAAGGGAAAGACAAATATTTTAGTGTTGTTAGAGCTGCATGAAAGGGTTCATTAGAGTTTAGAGCAGCAGTGAACTCCACCCTGCTGGTTCAACCGTCGCCCTTCTTGGTGCTGGGGTAAGACAAGCTCGGGCAGTGCCTGGGAGGGTGAGCTCTGGCTCTGAGAGAGCTCTGGATGTGCATTCCCAGGTGAAGTTGTTGTTAACATTTAAATGAATGTAAACCCTGCTGTTGTCCACCTTCTTTGTGTAACAGGCTAAAGCATCTGAAATGAGAAGAGCAACATCCTTCTTTCACTCTTCCAAGAACCCGTGGGTTGATTTGTTTGGTTGTTAAAACAAGTCAAAGTGAAGTTTATTTTGTCCAGATCTCCTGTTTTACAGTGGTAGCAGTAATGGTTTCAGAGGAAATAAAAGGAGAGAGGAATCCTTCTGGGGACACTGCTTTCAAATCATACTCAGTGAATGAGCATTTATGTTCCCGTGTATTATTTCTCTCTGTTATTGACTGGAAGCAGTCTAGATATTCATGTAATGTAGCCTCCTTTTTGTTTTTCTTTTCTTTTCTCTTGTCCCAGAAATACCCTTTTTCAATTGCAGAATGATTGCTTGTTTTGCTTGAATGCCTTTATTGCTGTATTCTGAGGAATAATGACAGCTGATTTATCTACTCTGTAGCCTTCCTTATTTTCTGTGTTGCTCTACTGATGTAAATAAGCTGAAATGTTTTTTCATTCTTACTTTATGGAAATTTATGTATGCTTTTACTCACTTGTTACCATTTTCAGAACTCTTAGTGGTTCTACTTTGTGGGGTTTTCTTTGTTTGGTTTGTGAAATCCCACAGCTATCCAAATAATACTGTTGATCTCTTTGCTTTTTGAGATTTGCTCAAAAATTTACCCTCTTTTTTTACATGAATACAATTACAAAGGGCAATGCAAACCATTATTATTATAGTTAATTAAAGATACTCTAGAAATAGATACACTGCTACTGCAATTTAAAGTATTAAAATACAAGCATGCAGTACATGTATGACGTATATGAAACGAGGCATCTTGCTTTTGCTGTGATTTAAATGACTTACCTTAAAATCTAACAAAACATGTTTTCAGAAATTGATACTAATGACTGTAAATTTTTTCTGAATAGATCTAGTATTTAGGAATGAGTTATGATATTAAGAGCTGGCATTGACTGAACTGATTTTTTGTGACAGGAGGTAAGAACACACCTTGTTGCCTGTTTAGGACTCTCTGATGTGCATCTTGATTCAGGTGCACGTGGCAAGTCTGTCATCCAGACTTGAGTAAGGCTCGAAGGTGGCTTCCCTGAGTAAAAAGAGGGGGCTCAACACTGGAGTTTAGCATGTGAAATGGAATCAGCCTTCATCAAAATGTAGTTATTAAAACTTTCTTTTATTGTAGTACTCTTGGCAATTTCCCTGCTTCTGTTCTGGTTTCACTTAGGCTTTGTCTGGCCACAAGTGCATAGCAGCCGAGGTTCCAGTTCAGCACAGCCTGACTGAGCTGGTAAAAACTCCCATTAACCACTGACTGTTCTTCAGAACTTCTTACTCACACGTGTGTTCACGGATTGTGCTAAACTAGACTATCAGCAGTGTTGATGTTGGGAATATATACATTATTTTCTCATGAATTAGTAAAATGTGCCTTTATAGTGAACTTGTGAAGAGATGTCTGTTCTAACAGTTCTCTCTCCCAGAATATCACTGTGAGGGCTGTAAGGGTGTGGTTTTTCACACCCCTCTAACCGCTCAATGACATGAGGACAGCAGAAACCACATCATGAAGTGTAGCACTGATCATGTGGAGATTGGCTTCGCTGGTCTGTGTCTGGAGTGTCACTGTGCACGTGGCGCTGGCCAGGCATCGCCCTCAGCATCGGCCACACTTCCTAAACCACTGCAAGCGTCCCCAGAACTTCCTAAATCTTTGTGCTCCCTGATGAGGGATGTTGGTTGTGCGTGTCCCGTGTTTACTGCTCACCCACTGGAATGATTCAGGGTCATGGAGCCAATAACTGCTATCTTCCCGCAGCCTGGAATAACCACGTCTATATGTAACATATATCTCTGTATAACACAGATGTGAGGGTGCATGTGGCTGGGGCCCCCACCGGTGCTGACAGACGTGTTGAGTGATGCACATCTGGGTGTGCTGGGAGAAACTGATGCTGCTGAAGGCAATAATCTCATGCTATCAAAAAACACGCGGTGGTGAGGAAACCGAGATCCCACTTCCTTTTGCTTAAGCCTTTGCTTAATCTCTTCACTAACTTCATTGAGTGTTTGGTGAAGCCTTGAACTATGGTGAATTTGCTCAAGCTTTTCCTTCCAGAGGAAGCTGTGCACTGGCTCTGTGTGCTGATACTTTCAGTTTTAATCGTGTCGTATTTTTAACTGCCTGAAGAAGGTAACAAGAGAAAATATGTTTTTTAAATACAAGCTCTTAATTGAAATAAATATTTTACTTCCTATTGCAGAGTGGTTTGCTTGAAATACTGAGCTTGAAAGATATATATTTTTGTGCTGAAGTGGAGCTGAAAGGTTACTGATGTTGCAGAGTGGCAGGAGGTGGGTCCTGAGGCTGCAGGACTGCGGCGATGGGATACATGGGCTCTACTTCCAGTTTTGCTTTTCATTTCCCTTGCCAGTTTTGGAAGATTTTTTTTATAACCTCTCCTGCACTTACTATGCTTTTAAAACTTAATGCAGTGATTGCTTAAAAAAGTGATTCAGTTTTACATATGTGCACACTTCTTGTTCCCCTCCTATTTAAAGATTTAGACTGAAGTTGTCCGTAGAAGGATTTTTAACCCGTTCAGCATCACATTATCTGAATGGTGCCTTCCTGCCTGGGTCTGTCTGTAGACTGAATCTCTGCGGTTCAATATTCTATTCAGGGGTCTGAATGAGGTTTACTCTTTGACCCTTGGCCAAATCCCTCAATTTTTTTGCCTCTGTTTGCCATCTTTTAAGGAAATGGATTAATATTTCCAATCCCACATGCTATGTCTGATTTGTCTAGACAATACATTTTTTTGTCTAGGACTGTGTCTCATTATAATTTTTTCAACAATGCCGAAGACAATGGACATGAATCTTGGTTGGGTGTCTGTAATATAACACAGAATGAAATTAATAAAAAAACTAAGCAGTCTGCTGACTGTTTGCTTCCCTTTGCCTCATGACATGGTGAGGCATATGTGGGTGGATAAAATACTCTTATTTTGTACTTTCTGGTCCAACTCAACTAACAGCATCCCTGATATGAATCCACTGAAATTATTTGATGCACACAGGGGATTAATCTGACTGGATATGTTGCACTTGAGATGGGTGGTTCCCTTCAGGTTTGGTGGCATAACTTCTAGGAAAATGGAATTCAAGAGTCCAAGTATTTCAATCTTTTGATAGCGTGTTCCTAAAGAGAAACACACTTTTACAAAGAATTGAACTCTGATACAAATAGAAGAAACATCATCTCATTGTAGTTATGTGATTCACCTTCTGTGTATGACTTTTTTGGTATTTGCAGTGCTTGATGCATTTATTTGTGTATTTTAAAGGACAGGTTTAAACAGATTACATCAAACGCAGACAGGCACATTCTCCCAATCCAAAGTAAACATCTGTATGGGTATAAATACATGTGTGTATTTACGAAAAAGTAAAACATGCCAGTTTTCTTACAATACTTATTGTATCAAATGCACACTTTCACATCTCTAACAAGATGTACAAAAGTTACATTTTTAAGGTACCTCATCCAGCACAACATTTGGATCAAGGGTTGCACTTGATGATCTTAGAAGTCTTTTCCAACCCTGTTGCTTCGATGATTCTAGATTTTCTTTCTGTTGCTCCTTGGGAGTCTGAGTGTCCCAGAAGGGATTTTCCCAACAGTCTGTCATTAAGTTTGAGATTTATCTAATAAAACATCAATCTCCTACCTCTCCTGGAATACAAGAAAAATCTATACTCTGTATTTCTCAAAAGACTTCTGTCCCTGTTGTGGTGGTAACTGGAGGTCACTCCTCGCTCTGGTTGGGGTGGTCAGAAAGTTGATGCCAGAGTTTAAAGCACTTTGCTCTTTGAAACCTTGTGCTGCTATGTAGGCTTTGAAAATGATCCTATTGTTCTTCTTTTTTTCTTTCAAAGTGGCATCCAGAGTTTAAATATAACATGGAATCTTGTCAGGGAGTGGCTGTATTCAGAGGAGATTAATTATAGATGTGGGTGTAGAAAATTGCAAATGTGAATTGTATTTTTCATACAATAAAATCTATCCCTTCAAGTAAGCAACAGACTTGCTTAGAAAATGCTGTGATTGAAAAAGCCAGCCAAAAACGTCCAAGTGTTACAGCATGAGCACCAAATACTAGAGTGTTTATAAAAAAGTAATTAATACTTTTTCCCCTTTACAAAAATAATCTTTACTTTTCAATTTGCTAATTGAAAGACTTTCTTTCTTGCTCACTGGTTGTTGCTGAGAGCTGGGAGTGGGGCTTCCACTGTCACACATGGTGGGATGTGCTCAGGAGAGCCCAGAGTCCTGCTTCTACACCTTACAAAATAGCTTAAAACTTTGTCCGGTAAGTAAGTTTGGAAGTCCTGGTATAACGCCCACGTCTGTTGGTCAGAGATTTGATGGATCCCAGTCCCTCAAGGGCTCTGATGGAGCTGCTGTTCCCCGAGGGCCTCTGTCTTACCTCCAAGAGTGTGTTACTCTTTCATGGACTGTGCTCTGGTGGGGAGATTTATGGCAGAGGAAGGGAGACCTGCTTTATATTTTTAAATAAAAGCTGTGCCACCAGTCCAGTGAGAATTCTGACTTTCCAGATGTGAGGCCCACAGAGCTGCTGAATACAAGTTCACAGATTTTTAACCCAAAGTTTAGTCTTGTTGGTTGTGAAGGAGGGTTAGGGCCTGATCCTACAAGTTCACTGAGTCATGAGTGTGCAGGAAAAAAAAGGAGGGAATAATGTATCTCATCAAAAAAGTATTTTAAATACAGATTTGAAAAAAACCTTCTGAAGTCTTTACACCAAATGTATTACTTCAATATAATTTTTGCAACAACAACTAAGAAAAGTCTTGAAAGGGTTTGGAAAGGTATTATTTAGTCAAATATCAGTATCATCGTTGGGTTCAAGTATCCAGCTTGTAGGTCATGAGCTATTCATTGTCACTTACACACAGTAAAGAGAAATCCTTTCTATTAAATCCTCTTTTTTTTTTTTGAAACTGAAGAGCTATTTTCTGAGATTGAATTTTCCCCATTGTGAGGAAAAAGAGAAAAATCTAAATAATTTATTGAACATTATCTTTTAAAGGTTGAGATATAGAGTTTAATCCTATTCTACCTGTGAAATATGACAAAATTGCCACTGACCTTAGTGTTAACAAATATTGGCCTTCCATTGTATCATTTGTATTTGTATTATTATTTTTTCTCTGCAGTTTTAGTGAAGATTTCAAAGTGGGGAGAAAGCTTTTCTTTTACTGTGATATTTAGCTCCCTTAAAAAAATCTAAATGGCAGCCAGACTACTTTTAATTATTTGTGATAAATATAAGTGTTATCCAGAGCATAAGAAGGATGAAGATCTCTGATCACTGTAATTTCCTTGCTACCTTTATTGAATAGATTTAAGTCCTCAGACGTGCAAAGACTGAAAGTTGAGGCCTGTGAGTGCAACTGGAATGTGTCTGCTACTTGTCCCAAACAGGCTTCCCCACCTGTCTCCTTTGTTTGGCCTGTTTAATGTTTTGTTAGAAGAAGAAAACCCTTTTCAGGCAGGAGTCATACTGGAGAGCTGTGCTAAGACAATGGACCTGGGCAGGCAGCAGTTTCACAGGCTTTGGGTCAGAGGCAATAACCATAAAGAGTGGTGTGTTATAAATATTGGGAACCTGGGATTTGCACCGCTGGGTGGGTGGAACAGCCCCTGACACGTTTTGGTGTGTGCACATGCAATTAAAGAGCTGTTGAATGGGTGCAACGAGTAAAACCCAGCCTGTGAATGTGAACCAGAGCACACCCAGACCCACCCCATGGGTCCAAACCAGTCTGCCTGAGAGCGACTGTAGGAACTGAGTGACAGCAGGTGCAGCTCCTTCTCACAGCACCCTGAGCTCAACCCACCTCTCTGAATCCTTTTACAAACACTCAGTGTGGGCAGCATCTCATGCCTTTTATACATATCAAGACTGAATGGACAGGTGCCACATTTTTATTCCTATTACTCAGAATTATTCCCTTAGGACAAACTGCCCTCTTCTTCCCCTGTTTCCCCCAAAGCAGCCAAATACCCCAAGCAGGCATAGGCGTTGTCATGCCAGGTAAAAATACCAGTGGTGGATGTGGATCCAACAGGCTGGTTCTTTTCCAAAGCTCATTCATTAGTGGATATGGCATTAGCCCTAATGGAGCAGAGAGTAATTACATGTTTCCTATTGCTCTGCGATAACCTCTGCTGTATTTCAGGCTCTTGCAGCACCAATGCCCAGTTCTGTTCTTGGATGCTGGGATTGTGTGTGCTGGGGATTAATTTTTTTGTCTGGAACATTTTTGCACAAACCACAGTCAGATCTGTGACTGAGTGGGGAATTGCTCGTTCTTGTGAAAAGCTTGGAGACTGTGGGGTGCAGAGTTTGGGAGGACATTTGCAGCTTGATCCAGATGTCAATGTGTGGAGACGTTCACTTGGGCAGAATTAGAATTCAAAATCTGTTTTAAATTTAAAGTTTTGAGAACAAAAGGAAAAGCGCATTTGATGTTGTGACTGTCACTGTCCATTGTTTCAGGTCTCCTTCTTGCCTTTACAATGTCATAAAGCTTTCTTAGCTCTTGATTCTTTGTAGCTTTAAATAAATCTGCCCAACCCACGACAGAGAGTGACTTTATCCTGCTCCACACTGTTCCTTTTGGGTTCTAACTATACCCTGTTCTCAGTTCTGTAGGATTTAGCTTTGGTCCAGCCCTCAGCAGGTGCAGCTGGTTTTAGTTCATCACCACTGGACAGAGATACAGGGAACACATCCTGTGATTAAACTGTTACACTGTTAATGATGTCTGTAAAATTAATTAAGTTCATGAGTTTTAAATTCATTTCCGAGCAGTTGGGATGAATGAAGCAGATCCTTTTGCTTTGCAATCAAATTCAGTTCAGGGTGGCCCAGACAGGATTTTCTGCTCTTAGAGCTGATAACTGTGTTGAACCAACCCCCTGGAATGGAAGGTTGTATAGAAATGCCATATGGGGTCACTTTTCAGGAAGAAACGATTGCTTTTAGTAACTTCTGGTTAGTAGGACTTACCTATTAACCTATTCAAAATTAGGATGACTTCCAGAAGACAACTGCAGTTCAGGAGTATCCCCCAACTGTATTTTCATGACAGGTATTCTTCCAGGCTGGACAGAATCTCTGCAGAGTTGGGAGTCATGTTCATATTTGCTTTATCGCATTTGGAGTGTGGGAAATGGTGTCAGCAAAGAATGGACCAAAGTGTAAAGCCCTGGTGACTCTTCAGAGCTGTGAGGTTTTTTGTGACCTTTACTTTTTAGATACATTTTATGCAGATGACTTAGACCATACAGTATTTCCCATTTTTGTAAATGTATCCGATGTCCTTCTCTCCAAGAAGTACAAGAGAGTGAGATACTACTCAGAAAGGGCAGATAATGTGGGAAGAGCCACATATCAGCTCACCTTGAGCACTGGAGTGACTACAAGTCCAGTTGCCCTGGATACTTTTGCAGGTAGTTTTGAGGGCATGTAGTTGGTTACAGACAGCATTTTGGGAATTACCAGTGCGTGTTCAGTCCCCACAGACTCTCTGTGTTTTTAAGACTACTGAGGTTCTGGTCATACAGGAGTTCAGCACATCCACAGTCAGTCCTCAGCAAGAGATGTGCAAAATCTCAGAGCTAGATAGTGAGAGGAAGGGTTGTGCAAGATGCTGTAATGAGCATTTGTGATGAATGTGGCAGGGATTTTCTCTTCTTGAGGCTATTGGATGCAAGCAGGATCCTATAGCTCTTTCTAGACTAGAATTTGTAAGAAACTCTAAGCATAATCATGTTCCTGTTGAAAGTCTGGTTTAAATATAAATTTTCCATGCACAACAGTTGTTTTTTTTTCGGTAGGAATATTCTAAGCAAAAGTTTTTGTTCTGAACACAGAAAAGCTTTCATTTCATTGTATTGGGAATATGCTTGAAGAAAAGAGTCTTTAAACTCATGATGTTTCAGCCTGGCTAAATATGGCTTGTGCTACTGGAGGGTTCCACAGCACAGCTTCTCAAACCCTGCGCTGGATCAGGCACCTGGGAGAGCACTGTTGCCTCAAGGATTGCCTGTTAACTCAACACCTTTGAACCCATTTGATCCTGATAGTAAAATAAGAGGAACATTTGTTTCTATCTATCTGGTTCATCCAGCTTCAGCCAGCACAAGTCTGGTGTTTATGGCCAAATAATTGAGGCAATATTGCCAAATAGTTAGGAAAAATGGGATATACCGCAGTGAATATCCGCTCTGTTTCTGTTTAACGTCTGCCCTTCATCTCATAAAATTTAGGAGTTGCTGTGAAATATAAAATTTTCTCATAGTTGAGGCTTTCTTTGTAGGTGTAGTGATTTGGTCTTTATCATAGAGTCTTTCTGGATACAGTTTTCCCACGTTAGGAGTCATGCTATCCTTTTCTCAGGGGGATACTCTGGAGGAGAACTTCTAAGTGAGTTCCCATGAAGTTAATATAAATCTATATAATATATATGTAATATATATCTATGCCATTGCTTTCAACAGTGACAAACCATGAATGAACTGCTCTCTGTGTGTGCACAGAGCTCCTCAGGATATGCAAATTGAGCATCTGTCTGTAATTATTAGAGCACCTCATCAGGGAAGGGGCAGGGATTTGAGTTCAATACATCCAGGTGCTTCTGAAGCTTGTGGTAACATTAATCCATTATTACAGGCATCTCAAAGAAATTCCTTTATCTTGAGCTGTTGTCTTAGAGACCAGAGTCCTTTCTGCTGTAGAACACTTTCTCTTAGATATTAAGGATTTGTATAAAGCCATATTGTTCCATTAAAAGCCTACTTTTTGAGTGGCAGCAAGAGTGGAATAAGGAGCTTAAATCCCAGAGAAGTGCAAACGCTTGGATTGTGTTTCCAACAAGCATTTTGAGTTCCTTGTTTTGGCCATGAAAGTAAAAACCTCCAACATAATGTGTTGGTGTTTTAGCTCAGATTTGAGGTTGGTTTTCATATCAGAACCTTCCACTTACAGATCTGCCACTCAATTCATTTGGGAAGAGTTGTTCTTCCCAGTTTGTTTTCCATACTCTGTAAAAAATTCAAGCAAAAATCATCGATTTGTCCTTCTCCTGCAAGCACTTTGCACTTGCAAATCTGTACAGTGTGTTCGATCCAGCCATGTCCTGCAGGAGAGCTCCGTTCTGCTGGAATTCTGTGGATTGGCAGGGGCTGGTCTGGCCCATCCACACCGTTTCAGTGGCCCGTGAGTGTGGTGTTCCACAGGGGGAGCTCCTGGGGAGAACTGGCCCTGTTTAAAATATGCTCTTTGGAGCATTTTTCAGGGTGTGGCATTAGTTCATAGCTTCGATTTAATTAGAAAAAGACGCACTCAGTTCTGATGATAATTTGTTGTGATTTGGTATTTCCCATATTTGGGAAAACTTGATGCATTATTGTTTCACTCTTTATGTCTAAATTTTTCCTAAATTGATGAAGTGCCTTTTTTGTCAAATACCCCATCTTTATTTTTCCTTTTTATGAGGGGTTTGAACTGATTTGGGGAAAATGTTTATTTTTTCCCAGTATTTTCTTCAACCTCAAATTTATTTATTCACCCAGTTTTTGTTGAAGGTCTTAATTAGATTTCTGTGTCTGGCTTTTAAATCCTTGGAAATTGGAATTTCTTTTATCAACATTGTCATTGCAGTAGTTACAGGTCATGTGCTTTTCTGTTTTCAAACCAGACACTGAATTGCGATTGTCTGACCTATTCTTAAACTGTTAATAAAAAAAAGGGGGTGGAGTGTCAAAGCTCTTTTAAGAGTAGCCCTGAAATAATCTCTATGGTATTTATAGGAATATAAATAGTTAACTCTATATCTTTGTTTTCCCCCCCCAAGAGATGTTAATTAATTCTCAAGAGCAAACAACACCCCTTTATAACCAGTGGGATGTGACTGAGCCTCACCTGTGCTCTGGTTGCAAAAACATGGTCAGTCCAGTAGAACAGGTTGAAATGGAACATGATGCATTTAAAATACACATTTCTGTCCTAGATGAGAAAATGGGAGTTCAGGGAGTCCCTGGAATCATCTAATCTGCTCAGTGTCACATAAAAGGATGTTGGTTCTTGTTGTAAACCCCCAAAACATGGAATGTGAGTCCCAGATAATTTTCCCTCTGTGTGGAAAGGCTCTTCCTGTTCTTATTTGGCTTTACTGTGTGTATAGTATCAGTGTGCAGAAGCCTTAGCTTTGATTTGTGTATAGTAAATAAAAATAGCTTCTGTTTTTCTGTTCAGAGCCAGGTTGGATAGGGCTCTGAGCAGCCTGGACTGATGGAAGGTGTCCCTGCCCATGGCAGGGGGTTGGAACAAGATGAGCTTTAAGGCCCCTTCCAAACCAAACCATTCTGTGGTTCATACTTCAGTCCTTAGGTAGTTCACTTGGATGAAAGGGAAGGTTTCCTTTTACTCAAGAAAATTTTTTTTGTAGAGAGGAATTTTATTTGGATTTGACTTATGCAAAACTGCCAGAAAAAGTCAAATACTTCGGTAGAATTGACTTTGCTTTGTAGATGCATGTTCAAATTGTAACATCCTGGTAAAGTGAATATGTCTGTGAAAGCTCACCTTGGCTAAAAATGAGTCACAAATAAGCTGCCTTGTAAAACATCAAAGACAAGCCAGCTCTGAACAGGGTTTCTCTGAGAACAGTTGTGAAGTTCTGCTTCCCTGAGATGCATCTGCAATGTCTTGTACTTGATGGCACAGTGATATTCCCAGGCCTACAGGTAGCTGCAATTTCCAGTGGTGTTCAGCATTTTTAATACATCTTGGTTTATTGACTTCTCAAGTGCAATTTAATACTGATCTTCTGAGATGATTCTTAGTGTTCAGACAGAAAACGGTCTGTGCAATACTAAATCTTCAGGAACGTTTTTCTTATTTTGGGGAGGAGTGAGAGAATGGGAATATCAATAATTTGGAGAGAAAACCATTCTATATGTTAACACAGACTCTTCTGCAAGTGTTCTTGTCTTTTGTCTATATTCTGCTCCTGCAATGCAGCCTCAGCTAATCAAGAATGAGACTTGAACACATAGCCTGGTTACCAGTGCATATATGATCTCCTGTAATTTGTAATTTGGTTTGAAGATAAGAAATACAGAGTTTTTCTGAGGACGTAGGGTTTGCAAAGCAGTTATTCAGCCTGGAAAAGCAGCAATCTGAGCTGCCTGCTAAAGAGCTGCTGAGTTCATGCTCTGCTGTCCTCTAGGCAAATGCATGGCCTGTTATTTGACTGATTTATGCAATGAAGTGGCCAGACCAGGGGTTGTTTCAGCAGAGAAGAATCTTAAACACAAGGTCCTTTTAAGGTCCTCAAGACGTGCACTCCAAACAGTAACCAGTTTTTTAATGTTAGCATTATGCTCGGGGTTTTTGGACCAGTGAAGAAGAGATCCTTTTGCAGAAATTTGTTTTCTAGTCACAAGTTTAAACCCAAATGTGTTCACCTGCCTGATTCTGTGCCCATATTGTCTCTTTTCCAGGTCCCTCTGTACAGTCGTGTGCAAGTGGACGTACACGTCAGACAGGGGTTGGGATGACACCTTCTGGAAAATGATTGGTTTGGAAGATTTGGTGAAGGATAAGTATGAGAAAATAGGTATATCAGGGTGTTGTTTCATGCATATATATATTCATAGTAATAAAAAGCTATATACATATAAATATATAAGATATAAACATATATGGATGGGGCTTGGAGCAACAGGGTCTGGTGGAAGGTGTCCCTGCCCATGGCAGGGAGTTGGCATGAGATGATCTTTAAGGTCCCTTCCAACCCAAACCATTCTGGAATTCTTTGAATAAAAGATATATAGATATCACAAGATGTTTTGCTGTATAATTGTGAATGTCAGCAGAAATGTATCCGGACTTGATGTACTTCAGATGGGTTGCTGAGAAGGCTGGATGCCCATAGGGAACAGGCTTCCTAAGTGCGTTTTTTACTTTGCATTGTCATGAGAAACTGTGTTTGAATTTTTTATCTTCTACCCTTTGGAAAGGCCTGAGGAGCCTTTTTTGTACTGTTCAGTCTCAACAATAGAGAAGTAAATAGGAGCCCCAGCAATCAATTCCGTGAAGGAAACACTCCATTTGGGTATATTGGATGGCAGGCTACAAAAAGAAGCCATAATATTGCAATTTATAGCTGTTACTGATAACATGATTAGTGACCTGTAACCAATCTCCCTTATAGTAATTTTCAAAAAAAGTGCTAGTTCTGCTTGTTGTTATCTTTATACATTTTTTTTCACTCTCAGAGCCCTAGTTTAATTAGAATGGTAGCCTTGCTAATAGCAATTCCTACAGCAGATATTCATTAAAAGTCCATAACGTTAATACACCAGAAAATTTCCAGGATAACTTTATTAGACTTTCCCTGTTAAGTTAATGGACTTTTAATGGATGTCCTAAGCAGACATGTCATTAACAAGAATATTACCAGACATGAATTAAAATATGCTCATTCATCAAAGTTAATTATCTGAAATTTCCTTTGATTTTTTTTTTTAATGTCTGGCACTTTGAACAAGTTTGTACAGCAGTTTAAATGCAGCAACATGAAATGGAAATGCTGGAAGAAGGACTGTAGTGGAATGAAATGTAATGGAATCTATAAACTTTTCTGATCATCACATAATAAGCTATAAGTCATTTTCAGGTTATCAGAAAATTATGCTTGAAAGCTTCCTTGAATAGATTTCAGCTTTTCCCCTGCCACTGAAACTGCTTATGCAGAGGTATAAAAGCTATGAGGGGAATGAGGCTTTTTAGCTTCCTGAGGTTTGGGTTTGAATACAGTTCTTACAACATCTATCACATGTGGCTTTTAGCAAATCTTCAACAAGTTAAAATAAGACTTGCAATAAATACATGTTTTTACCAGAAAATTGAACATCTTGCCAGCTGGTGGTCTCATGGAAGAGTATTTTAAAAATGAATTATTTATGAAGTGTAAGCTAAGGCTTTAATACAATATTTATGCAATGCACTTCAAGGACAGTGCAAAGCAATTTGCCATTTTAAGTAACAACATACATGTTTTAAATGATAAAGTAGCCATTAATAAAAAGGGCCTTTTGCTGTGATGGAAGCCTCAGAACACTGATCTATGTAAAGCTCAACATTCAGCAAGAGAAAAATCATTAATTTCCAATATCAGGTTGCCACGTTTGTTAAAACACAATGTTTACAAAATAAATCAGTAAGTTAACCTCTGTTGATAGGCGTTTCTTGCAGGATGTGAGTGTTTTTGTGAGTTAATGGTGAAAGGGTTTAGTTCCTTGGAAAATTGTGTTGATTTTCAAGAAATGAACACAAGTATCCCTGGATGAGTTTTGGCTGGAACTGGAGAAGCACAATGTGACCTCCAAACCGTAGGGCAGAACTTGAAGTTCCTGCAGAGGAAACACTTGTGCTCACCTTGAGAAATCCTTCGGTTTTCACGTTCTGGGGCTGATTCCCTCATGTGTATCCAAAGCATAGGACAGTTTCTGTTTTGCATAATAATGCTGAAACCCAGCCTTAGGGAGAATATGTGCTCATTTCCCTGACCATTTGTCTAACCTTGCCTCTTTTACAAAGGAAGATGTTGCATTCGTTATGTTTAGCTGTGTGATAAAATCACAAAATAGCAGGAGAGTGTCCTTCATTCCTGTGTCTGTGAAGAGGGAGTGAGGAGCTCCCTGTACCAATGTGGAAACTGGATAGCAACCACCTCATTCCTTTATCTCCTACACTGCACCTGCTGGAGTCTCTTGGAGGGGTTTGGCTTCAGAAGGAAAACAAAGCACCTCACTCCCTGCCCAAAAGCTGCTCTACAGTGTTGTGTGCTGTGGATGGGCTTTGCTTTCTGCCACCCCATATCCTTCCAGTGTCCCTGAACATGGGGAAATGGGAGTGGTGACTTTGTTCCAATGAAAGTTTGGGGGATTTGATTTGTTTTAATGAGTGTTCAGTGTTAGACTGGGGAAGAGCACTCTAAATCAGCTCAGCTTTCCCCTACTGAATTTAAATTAATCAGGACAGTGTAGATCCACCTACTAGGGAAGTGATATCGAGCGCTGGCCAAACTGCAGCTGGAATGGTCTTGGTTAGTGGAAGACCAAGGAAGACCTTCCTGCAAATCCCACAGCGCTGACATTGGTGGGGAGGCACCATCCCTGCACAGACCTCTTACCAGGAGCCCTCAAGTGCCACAGGATCACACCTTGCACAAACCCAACTCAAGCTGTATTTATAATATTGCTCCAGGGTTCTGCCCCATAAGGGAATGGGCTCAGCTGCTGGAACTGCAGCCTGTCACCCAAAAGGAGGGAATTTGTGTGAGTACCTCATATGGACAGTGTGTGCTTCCAGGAGGCACATCAGAACTCACTCCAGCTGACAGGGAGGAATTTGAAGCAGTGGATTTAGCTGGGTTGTGGATTAAGGGACTCGAACTTGTCAGATAAACCAGGTAGGAGTAGGTTGAAGGGAGATTGTACATGCTCAAACCCTCCTCCTAAAATGAAAACAAAACCAAAAACCTGACAGCTCTGAAGTCATTCTAGTGGAATTTCCTTTTCTGTTCTCAAGCTTGTCTTAAGTCCGTGTCTGTCTGCTCAAGGTTTGTTTAGCTCAAATACAAGGGTGTATTTTAGTGCCTGCACGTTCCCCTTGCAAAGAGAGATAATGGCATTTTTCTCATGTATCTCTCCTAAAAGATTAACAGGCTTTGAATCATCATTTCTTTCTAACCAAAGCAAAATGTCCCAAGATAAAATTAGCAAAAATTTCTTACTGTAACAAAAGTGAATACAGAGTTTACCAGTTCAAAAGAGGCAGAAAAGACTTTTTCTTTTTAATCTCTAGTGAAATCATTTTTGTTTCCAGTCAGAGGGAACTATAAATGAATAGTCACAACTAGACTGGTGTTTTGGAAGTAGCTTTAACTTTCATGCCACTGGAAATACTTATGGAAATTACCTGAGAACAACCTCTTTAGTGGACATATTTCTTTATTCTGATAAATACACTTTTAAACATCACTTTTTAAACTTCTTGCCCTTTGAAAATATATTTACTGTAATCAGAGTGGTGCTTGTGGTTCCAGGGAGTACACTCCTCTTGGTTTCAGTTTAACTTGTTGACCTTGTTGATAAGGGAGAGCCTCACATCTGACCTTTAGGATCTTCCACAAACCTTTCCCACATCAAGGCATGGGTTCATATCTGAAAATTCCCAGGCCTTTGACATTTTATGTTTCTCAGAGCAGACCAACCTTTCAGGGGAATCACATAATAAGTTGTTTGTGGTCCCTTCTGTGCATTGTGAATGTACTGATTAAGTTTGTGAAGGTAAAGTGTCTTATCTGGAGATACTCAAAATGTATTGATCCCATTAATTTGCCCAACAAGAGTAGAAGATGACTTGTGTTCAAAACCACTCTGAAAGTGTTGTATACTACAGGCATTAGCATTTATCTGCTGTGGTGGAAGCGAATGATGAGTATCTCTTTGTGGTGTTATAAAACCTAGAAAGACATTAACAATTCAGTTAAAATTTCATGTCCTATAGACCTCTTTGGGTATTGGAGCGTACATTCCATTTGGAGGAAAATGCCTGATAAATTTTCACCACAGCATTCTACTTCAGGGGCTACTTAAGGGACCAAATAATGATTTTTTTTATGGAGTGGTAATATTTTATACCATATCTTTTTTGGGTCGAAGATGTTGAGCGTTGCAGGTACTGCAGGATAGGTGTTACTGAGCTCGTTGGGATTTACTTTACAGCCCCAGCTCTTTGCAAGTGTAACTCTTCCCTTAATTCCAGCAATTTGAGGACTGCAAGCCTGATGTTTTCATATTCCTGGACACTTTTCAATGTCCTGAAAAGAAGGAGCTATATAACTGGGAGGCTAAGTGTTCTTTCCTAATTCTCCTTCATTTGTAGTACTTATTAATAAATTGATAATACAGAAAACACGTTATTTATAGGAATAGTTATATTCCTGCGTGTGCCAGTTTCTCCTTCCATATACAAAGCTAATAATGGTGCTGCATATCTCACTTTTTACACTTAAATAGAGTCTGCTTAGGTTTTGTATTTTGTCAGAAGTGGTCAGTTTTAATACTTGGAAGTTCTGTTCATTTATTTGCATTTAGGCTGAAAATGGAGATTGAGTCCAGGATGGGAGAATTAAATAAGTATTAACTTAATGCTACAGCAGCTGTGAAGGGAATGGTCAATCCATTTGTTCTGCCAGTTTTCTATCTCTTCCAAGGCCTTTGATGCCAGATGATCTGTAGTATATGAGGGATTTCCTTGAAGGCTGAGAGAAAGGGATGATGATTTTTTTTTTTCAGGTCAGATTGTAGCTGCCAGTTCTTCATAAACCTGGATTGCAGCAAGAGGCTTTAAAATTATCTGCAAATAGTAGAGAATAATAGGTAAAGGGATTCTCTTAAGTATGAGATACCTTTATGTCTTTCTTTGGTCTTTTGCTCTCCCCAATAAATTACAACACATTACAATTTCAAACAAAATTGAAAGGATGAATCAGAGGATATTTACACTTACATGCTGTCAAAACCCATGGAATTTACAAGTGAAGAGTGTTCCAGATATGCTAACATTTTTCTGGCCTCCTGTCATTCCAGTCTGTGCAAGAGCTGTAGCAACTGTAAAGGAGCTGAAACTGGCCCAGTGCAAAGAGGTTTTTGGGTCTCTCCTTCCTCAGAGCTTTGGGCAGTATTTCATAATACATAATTCAGCAGTAAGAAGTTGGAATTTTTCCAATCCAGAAAAGCTTACACATTCCTGTGATTTTTATTTTATTTTATACTTTTTCCATCTTGAGGTCACCGAATCACATGAATAGTTGAAGTTAGAAGGGCCATCTTGAAATTATCTAGTCCCGTTCCCCCTGCTCAAAGGAGGGTCACATGCAGCAGGTTGTTTAGGGCTGTGTCCAGTTGAGTTTTGAGTATTTCCAATCATGGAGACTCCAAAATCTACCTGGACAACCTGTTACAGTGTCTTGACCACCTTTCCCCGATAAAAACATTTTTATTTGGTTTAAGTGCAGTTTCCTGTATTTCCGTGTGTGTGTGTCACCACTTGCAGTGTCGCTGGGTGCCACTGAGAAGAGTCTTGCTGCATCACCTTTACTCCCTCCCTCCCGCCAGGTGTTGATACACACATGGATCTGCCCCCACCACCTCCCAGCCTTCTCTTTGCTCTCTAGTCTGATATGTTCTTCCTCTTCCAGTAACTGTTCTTAATAGGCTGAACTTGGGTGGCTCAAGTTTCTTCACAGCGTTTCCTGGGTGGCATTTCCCATTCCTCTTCCACTAGGAAAGGGACCATCATTCACTCTGCTTATCATCAGGTTGAGTCCTGCTGGCAGGTGGTTCCTTGCCACTGCTGCCTCCTCTCTGCTACAAGAAGTGTGCTGTCCTTTCATCTGTCATAGCTCAGACAACTCATGGTAGAAGTTTAGATCTTCCAAAAAATAATAGTAAAGAAATTTCCTGTTGTCCACTTGCAGAGTTCTGGTCTCAGACTCTGCCTGCCTGGGGAATCACATTTTCTTCTAGTCTGGCAACACTGGGGACATGTGAACTTTCTGGTGTGAAAACTAGGAGCTTTTTCTTTGAATTGATGTTTTTAAATGTTATAGAAACTTTGAGCCTGTCGTGATTGTTTAATATTCAAATATCTAAGATGTTATCCTTTTTGTTGTTTTTCATATAGTTCTAAAAAAAAAGAAAGGAAAAAAAAGACAATTCTCGGAATCGTGCTGGGTGATTTCTTCTTTTTACCTGAATCTTCTTCCCTCTGGGCTCCATTTGTTCTTCATCTTCTTTTTTTTGGCTTCAGCCTTACACTGAGATAACTTTTAAAACAGTGCTGTCTGCTTTATGAGTCAGGATTCACCAAACCAGAAGGACTATTTCAAACAATTTGCCGAGTTCCTCCAAGTCAGAGGCTGTTGGACTCCTTAAAATTAATGTTGAAGTAGCTTAAAGTGTATCTTAGAACCAATCTTGGTTTTATAATTTCCTGTGATGGAGAGCCCACTTCAGACTTACAGGTTGTTGATTGTTAGCTGCTGTCACGTCTCAAAATGAATGAATTAATTAAAGAACACACTTTATTTTTCATCTGAAGGTTGACTTGCTCCTCCTCCTGCCTGGCAGACAGAGGGACATGCTTGACCTGCACACACTGAAATTTTCTGTGTTCCACAAAAACACTGAGCTGCTTGAGATTTCTCCCCCAAACACTTGGGCAAACTGTCAAACTTCTCAATCCTTGTAGTTGCTTTCCTGACTCATTTCTGAACCCTTCACAGTGCATCAGTATCTTCTCAGAACAGATATTAGAGCTGGATACTGTGTGAATGTGGTGGGGAAGAAGTTTAGCTAGGAGATTCGGAAGTGTTCTTTCAGTAACTGATAAGGTTATTTTTGGTCTGTCATTTCTTTCAGTTCTGAAAAAGGGGTAATTATTTCTTTGAAGAGGGGTTGTTATTATGTGAATTATTAAAAAATATCCAGTAAAAAAAAAACTCTTTTATGTAATAATCTGTAATTAATACAAGCTAAAATGCCTGTACAATCTTAGTGTACTGTACCAAACCAGAATATCTCTGAATGTACCTCAGTAGTCCTGTCATTTGCATTGATAATCTTTGTATTTAGAGAAAGTCTGAGGAATACTGTGAAGTGCCAGAAATGTAAATTATCAGCTTATTGAAATTACTGTTTGCAACAAATAACAAGGTCAGGTAGCTGAGTTTGGATGCAAATACATTGCAACTAGTTACTTAGTAAGACTTCCAAGTATGTATTGTACGCCTTTAGTAAGACACCAAATGTATGTGCTGTACACCCAGAGGCCTGTCAGCAGTGAGCAGTGAACCAGGCACTGCAGGAGATCTTCCTTCTGCTCTGGTTCACTGAAATCCGGGGAACAAAACTCAGTCACGTCCATCATGACATGTCTAACAATCCAGTGATGCAGAATGCTTCCTTTTCTTTTTCTTTTGACCTGTAACCAGGAAAGCTTGTCATTTATCCATGGAGCCACTCTCTTTCCTTGGGCCAAGAAGGGCAAGCAGCCTGTGTTGAAGTCGGCACCAGTGGTCTGCTGACCAATTGACTGTTCCACTTAATCAACCAGGACCTGGCTGCGCACAGGTTGCTTGATTTTGCCAATATGTAGCAGCCTAATGTGTCTGCCTGAGCTACTTACACATGGGGTGGGGGAGATGCAGTTCAGCCAAAGGCATTGGCTGTGTGGGACACTGGGATGGAAAGGACCCAAAGTAGATTTGCCTCAAGCTCCTGTGGCAGCTCTTGTAGACAGAGATGGGTTTTGAACTGAAGAAAGCCAAAGTGGTGTTGTTTAACCAACTGTTTTTCTCAATTTCATGTTACCTAGCCTATAATATCACATTTTGCGTTGATTTTCCCCAGTGCAAATTCTAAAGTCTTTAATTGCCAACCAGGAAATTTTGTGGAGGGTGTTTGCAGGTTAAAAAAGCCCCAAATCTCACTGTTTATCGCATCCTTTATCCACTATGCATTGAGTCCTAAGAAAAAATTAGTATTATAATTTTACAGTCTGCATCATTATCCTACTTCCTTCTGATTTTAGCACTATTTTGGCTATTCAGCTGGGTTAAAAATTCTGGAAAAGCAGCCATACGCATCTCAGTTAGATGTGAATATTGTATGTAATTGAGAGGCATGTTTGACAATGTATTGTGTATGAGATAGGGTTGGGATAATGTATATTATTTATATTATTTGTAGACTCTTGGCGTTGTGAGATCATTATAAAATACAAAATTTGGAGTTTGTTTCCATGCTTTGTAATGAACAAAACATCAAAGAGGAAAATCCCTTACATTGCCTATTACAAGATCCACTTGAATGGACGGTGCTTCTTTTTACTGAGGTCCTGTTTCCTTTGGTGCTTATTTAGCACCATTTTGTTTAACTAGATAACTTCTTCAGTGCATGTTTGATATCACTTATTTAGCAGAATATCTGGTTTTTGTATGATCTTTTAAATCAGAAAGCATTTAGGTTGTCCAGTTTGAGGGGCTATGGAATGGGATGGGATGTACCATTCAGTTGAGTTTCTTTCTGAGGGTGCTGGGATTTCAGCAAGGGATTGATATACCCAAATTCAAGTTTGTTTGTGTCAAGTTAGTGAAGAACAGGGACTTCTCCCTTGGATTTTATTCCTTTCGAATTTTTAAGCACTTACACAGCCAAATATAAGAGCATGTGAAGTGCAGCCCTGTCCTGTGTGATAGATGAAAAGCTGTTTGGGTGAGTGTATCACAGCTGAGTCAGCTGGGCCCCTGCTGGGCTCAGCTTTGTTGTTTTAAAAAGGGCTACATCCTAAAGTACCTCATTCTGTTAAATATTAGTAAGACAGTACAGTGTATTTTGATCACTGAAGTTGACTGAAGATGCATTATCTGCCTTGTGTGTTGTGTTTTGTAAATTGCTAGTTCCTGTGGGAACCACCTAAAAAGGTAGAGGGTCCTTGGTAGCACAGAAATTCCTTAAGCAAGGAAGCTTGATCATGGCAAATTCTAACATAAGTCTTCGAAGAAGGATAAAAGAGGAGGAAGAGATTCAGACAGCTTTTTCCTTTTGTAAACTTGCTGCTTTACAGGGGAAAAAATAGCTGGAAATAGCCTGTCTCGTCCCAAATGAAAGGTTGTGGATTAAGGCGTTGCATTAGTGAGACAGCTGCACAAATGTGAAACAGAAAGTCCTCCAAGCTTCAGCCATTATGGGTTTGTTTGGTTAGGTCTAATTTTGGAAGTCATTATAGCAAAGGTAAATTACTTGCACAGAAGACTACTGTAAACAAAGGACTTGATACATTTACTTTGGCAGGAGCCTTGAGGAGTTTTGGGCCTTTCAGTGCCTCCTTTATGCAGCCTCCTACCCTGCTCTCACTGCCCGGCTCTGTGCAGGCAGCTCTCACCATCCTCCCTTCCCCTCCCACAGCTTCTTTTTCCCCTGACAGGTTGGATTTAGGGCTGACAGCACCTGCTCTGAGGTGCTGGTGTGTAGCTGTACAATACCTTTTTGTTTGTAGTGTCTGTCCCTTGATTTCTAAAGCTGCTGTGTTTTGCTCAAGTAAGAATCTGTTCCCTCCTTCCCAGTCTAGTACTGGAATACAGTTTCAAACACTTCACTTTTAATTGTGGCTCTTCACTGGTTACTTTTTGTATGTTTTATTTTATCGTTTAATAACTTTACACTTACAGATTCTAATACTGACACTTAGCTCAGTTTTCTAATTTTTCAATGAAGATTAAACCATGAGAATTATAATTCCCTTCCCAGGTCTCTACCCATGTGGTTCAGTGTCCATTCCACATACTTTTTCCCACTTGTGTAGGTAGGGAGGCAAATTCTATGATGCAAAAAGAGTGGCCATGCAGATCCCGCTCCTTCTCTTCTACAAAGCATCCTTGTGAACACATTGTATGGGTGTAGCAGAGCTTTCATTGATCTCTAAAGCTGGAAGAATGAAGTAGAGGGGCAGAGTCAGAATCCTCTCCTTATGCACCGATTTTCTGGCACCTCTTTTCCGCACTCCCTGGCCGTTGGGTGTCCCAGGAGACTCCCCTTTGCAATCCCTGTCATGGGTGACTTTTGACTGCTGGGAAGTGCTTTCAGTCAAGGAATATTTGTTCAGGTGTACTTTGACTCCTAAAACATGTGGGGCAGACTCTAGTATTAATTATTTCATTCAAAATACAAGATGATTATGCTTCATCTTCAAGAAGCCCATCCCTGCACGTTCTCACACACTTCATTGCCATGTGGGGTAGCAGGGCTGCTGGTCATTCTGATATAAAACCAGTACCAAAGCAATCTATAGGCTCATTTTCTTCTGCTGTAGAGGAGAGGATTATCTCTGAAATTGCTCCCTCAATGCTTATTAACTAGAAATACAGTAATTGAGAAGCTGCTAGGAAAAGATTTTGTGTAATAGTAGCCCTGATGTCTAAAATGGAGTATAGTAATTAGACGCTGAAATGTTTGACTAATATGACTGATGTAAACAAATCAACCATGGAATGGAGTGCCTGGAAAGAGCTTTTATTTCAAGTTAACTTCATCTCATGTTGTGTATACATCACGTTTGTGTGCTTTCAGGTCAGGCAACTGATTCTGAAGAAAAAGATGTGGGTTTAGCCGCATGAACTCTTTTGAACTTCCTCCCACCTGCAGAGTCTTTGTATGTCAGGAGAAGCAAACAGCTTTGGTTTACTGGTATTTTTCTCCAATGTCTTAAATAAAAGCCAGAAAGGTAATACAGAATTCTCATAAAGGGAAACGTCCTGCACTCCGACTTATTGGGAAAAAATGCAAAAGATACACCTCTTTAAAAAGATAGCACAATGCTTTGATTGTACAATAAGTAATTAATGAAGTATAAAATTGATAAAATACAGACTTTTTTTCCTGTGAGGAGGTCATGTAATGTCATCACATCCTTCTGTGTAAACTTAATAGTGAAGTTTGGTTATTGCCCCCAATATTTGAATATAAACCAAAGTCAAGTGCAAAAATTTGGGCTATATAGACTTGTTTTAAATTTCCAGTGTGAGATTCAGCCTGCAATTTCAGGCACGGTGGTGTGTGACTGTCAGTAGAATAGAAATTCTTGGAGAAATGAACTTCATACCATGAAGTTGTGCGTGCTGTATGATCCCAAAGTGCTCCATACACTGCAATCCTCAGGAAGTAGGCAGAAGGGGAATGTGACTTCTTAAACTGAAGAGCCAACATCTTTAAAGCAAAGACAAAGTGATATGAAAAACTGAAGAGCTGTGAATTTAATACCATAATCTTTTCATCTAACAGGCAGTATAACTGCATTTATAGAAGTTGATGCTCTTGGGCATTAGTGTATTCCTGATACGTTGTGATGTGCTATTCCTCTTAATTAATGTCTGTTGTGGAGGATTCTTGTATCCTTTCTAAACATCAGAATGTGCTTTAAGTGTAACATTCTCAATAGAATTGACCCTGAAAATAGGATTGTATTTTTTAAAAAGGAGTTCTGCCAACTCTGTCCAGATGTGTTGAATTTAGTAAATGCTACAGATACTGTACTAAAAGCCCTGGCACTGGCAGGGAGATCTCTGGGAGCTCCCACTGAGCCCTTCTCTGCCTCCCACCCCCAAACCTTCAGATAGATAGTGGAGTGTGTGCATTCCCAGGAGCTGCTGGTCTCACAGGCTGGGGTTATCAGCAGCCTGAGAGGAGGCTCTCAGGGGTGTCCTTAAATTCTGATAGTTTAATGAATCTAGATTTGTTCTTCTAAGGTCTGAGCAGCCTCTATCACCATGATTTAATTATTGGCGCTCTCTTTTCACAAGGCACAACTGGATGTGTGTTATGGCAGTGGCGGGAAATGCAGGCAGGACCTGCCCCTGGGCTCCCCAGTGACAGGGCTGGGAGGGAGGGGTTGTGTTCCCTGCCCTCTTCACACTGCAGAAGGCCAGGGAAGGCTCAAAAAGGCATTATTTAAGTCTGTGAGGAAATACAGCTGCAACAAGAGGAATTTGCTGCTTAAGCCAGTTTCTTTTTCAGAGTTTCTGTTGCTATAGCCATATTATTCCTAGTCGTAACTGCTGGAAGGAATGGAAATGGAAAAAAAAATTGGCCTGTTCCTTGTGGAACAGGTGCAGTGTTCATGTGTGAGCATGGACTGATCTGAGTCTCCTTCCTGTGCCCAGAGAGTGGCTCAGGCAGCCCAGGCAGCAACTGCCCCAGGAATCTGGGATTTCTGCATTTCATATCTCCTGGAAAGATGCCAAGCAGAATTTAATTGCTTGTGGTGAAATCTTTCTCTGTGGCAAGATAGGACATTGAATGCTTTTGAACTTCTAAATTGCTATGGGACAGCCTGATCCAGCCTGGTTGTGTTTAATGTACAGACAGATAATGAAAGATCCTTCTCCATCCCACTGAGTTCTTTGATGCACTTCTTTGTTTTATGTATCCCAGGCTGACTTGAGGGAGAGGAAGGGAGTTCTTGTAATAACATACACGTTGGTTTTTCTGTTTAGTAAATTGACAGGTGTTTGGTTTTTCTTGTGTCTGCCCAGGAAACCACATCTTGTCTCCTGGAGAGGCCGTTGGAAAAGGTCTAACGCCAGAAGCTGCCCAAGATCTGGGTCTCCCCGAAGGGATTGCAGTGGCAGCATCTCTCATTGATGCACATGCTGGAGGACTAGGTATTCACTCACTGTTTACTATTCTTGGAGATGGGAATGTATTGAATTAACATTAGAAAGCTGTTCTTCTCACAGCCTGTTTTTATCCAACTGATGCTGTTCTTTAAAAAAATTAATAAAAAAATCATCCCAATAACTCCTAATGTTGTATCTCTGTTTATAGAAAGGAGCTATCACTGTTATTTGTCTTTTCAGCTGAATTTCCAAGTTGTTAACTTCTGTTAGTTCCGCTTTGAATTCCGCAGCCGAAGTACCATTCTGTTGGAACGCCAACCTTCTGAGAGTTTGCATCTTCTGTTGCTCAAAACTTTAGGGATAGGCAAGAAAAATAAAAAAAGTAACATTCTGTGGGAGAAGCCTCATGTCTGAGGCTTGTTCATAGTTCGTCTTCCTTCTTAGTTTTAGAAGTGATTCATGCTTCAAGGCTTTAAGGCCTGATGCTTAGACTTTGTTTCTTTTCCAGCATCATATTCTGATGTGCCCAGTTTCAACTGTGTTGAAATGTATTTGGTCGGTTCAGTGGCTTCATTTTCTTACTATGTTGTTTGGCCTTATCTTAATGCAGTCAATAACAAAGAGATGCAGTGTAACTTTTTCAGCAGGAAATTGATGTTATTTTGTTTGATAGTTTAGAAAAAAGTCTTACCTCAGGAAGTTACAGTGTTATTGAAACAGTGTTTTTCAATGGCAATCTCTTGCTCATCAGAGGATTTTTCTCTAGGATGAACTGAAATATGATTATCTGGTAAAGTACCAGTTTTGTTTCAAATATTTTGTGCTTTTTTAAGTCTCTTTTGTTCTTCTAGAAGCTGGAGTCTAGAACTTATAAAATGTTTAAAAATGTTTTACTTTGCTTCTGATCACTGTTTCTAATGAGGTTTAGTAATCATGTAGACTGCTTTTCTTACCACCTCAGAGGGATTAGACATAGATCTATCTGCAAAAAGGAGGACTGAGCTTTAGTGTCATAGTTGTAGGTGTGTTGTGCCCCTACTGTTGTGACTGGCTTAAAAATCTATTTGTGTCAATTATTATCCCAACTGCATAAAATTGTGTTTGACTGTGTGCCTTGGCAGTTCTGTGTTCTTGGAAAAGGATTTAATAATAAACTGACCTGAAATAATGAACTTGCTGCAAAACTGGGTTGTCACAGAGCACGTGAAAATGTGGCAGTGGAGGGACCTTGGTTTAATTGGCATCATGATGTGAGTACTGGATCCAGAGCACAGAAAGTTTCATGTGTTGGAATCAGTTAATTGAATTTAAAGAAGAATAGAGAGCAACTGTCTGTTCCTTTTTTTATAGACTTCTGAAAAGAATCTCTAACATTAGAAATACATAACTACTGACAGCCCTCAGAGAAGGGCTTCAGTGGATTGAGACAGTCTGCTTATGCTAGTCCTGTTTATCCAAATATGTTTTCCCAGATGGCACCACAAACACCAGCAGACTACTGAAATGATTGCCAGGGGAAGGAAAACACAACATCCAGGTTGTTGTTAGAGAGGGAGAGGGGAATCACAGAGGGAAGAGTCAGGAAGGTGGTGGGAGAATCCACGTGGTGATCACTGAGTACAGTCTGGGACAAGAGAAAGACTGAAGATGGAAGTCATCCTTCTTGAGTCTGGGAAGGATCATAAATAGGTAGGGAAACCAGTAGAAAAGGCAGTAAAAATGAAAAGATTTTGATAACAGAAGTGACAACAGGAGAAAAAGGAGACACTGTAGAGTGCAAATGTACGTAAAGAGAATAAACAGTGTGGCTGCACATCCCAAATACTGAATACAAATCCTTCATCCATAGCTGTTGATAACAAGAAATTTAAATATTTTCAAGTCTAGTTTTACCTGCACTGTGTAGAATACAGAGCTGAAATTCCTGAAGGTAAAACAGGAAAGCAAAAAGGAGAAGAAAGATAATATAATGAGGAAATGAAACTGTTCTGGTTAAAAGACACTAAGGATGGCAATGCACTAAATTATATTGATCTTTTAATAATGATTAAAAGAGCACAGAAGAAAAGAGGAGATATTTGAAACAGTGAAGTAAAATGTGAAAATACTGGAAATAAATATCTCTTGTAGTTGCTGTAAAACATCTGTTTAGGACAGGCACTGATGCATGCTTTAGTTCTGACCCTTCTGTGATCTGTATTTAAATACTGAGGTTTACAGTTTGTTGGAAGGGTGTGACTTGTAGAGTAGTAGGCATTAGGTTAGTCTGGGGGACAGCAACATCCAGCGGGTGTCATTCTTCTTATGCTTGAACGCTTTCTGCTGGTTGTTTTAAAAACAGTTTGTAACAGCAGAGTAATGAAAAGGGCTCTTTGGTGTCCTGCAGGCTAAACCAGAATGACATGATGGACATCTTGTCTTCAGTGTTAATAACCTTGGATGCAGTTCACATCTACTTTTGGCTGGATATAAAGTGCCGTTTTGCTGGGCAGGTTCCTGAAGTTTATGAAGGCTTCATAGTTTTGAGTAAAATAAGGGACAGATAAAGAATTATTTAGTATTTGTGTTTGTGGAGGTCATGTGGGATTCCTGAATTGGTCCATCTGATACCTATTATGGAAAAGTAAAAATTCAAGAGCTGAGTAGTTCTGTCTTACATTTTGACGTACTGTACCAATTTAAAAGTGTACAGATAAAAATGTGAGTATGGGAGGCCAGGCTTTGGGACTGGCCTTATAAAAGTACTGTTTACATTGTACCTTTTCAAAAGACATCAGCATTGTTTCAACAAAAGTAGATAATTTATTATACAGTATCTAAAATACCTTGTCACTGTGGAGGAGATCCAGAAGTGCACATGCTAAATATTGCCTGCTTTCCTAAAAATCTCACTTATGTTTTGTGGGGTGTACAGATTTCTCATTCTTAGTGTCTCTTAAGAGACTTCAAAAGATGTTGAGTCTCCCTTGGACTATGAAAAATTCCAACTAAGTTAGAGGTGAAAGTGACTTATAACAGCAGTTATATTATTTTTAGCTAATAAAATATCGAAGCTTTCATTGTTATGAGAATATTCTTGACTCGTGTACTCTCTGACATTAATTAATCACAAATAAAAAGACTTGCAACTGTAAACGCTAGTAAAGCCACCCTCAAAAACTCCAAAAAGGCCCAGAATGCCTGTTTTGCAGAATGTATATTTTCTTAGTGATTAATTTTGTATTGTTTATGAAAATGCATTTATGACATGTGTTAACGGTTCAGTTTCATAGATTTGGTCCCTCTCAAGTATGAACAATATTTTTAACTCCTTTAGAAATTCTAATACAGTGTTGCTTAGTACCGGAAATTGCCTTGTAGACAACTCTATCCAAAATTCCTAGTATGAACTCATACATATCATGTTGGGACAGTGAAAAATAAAGCATATGAGGTAGAAGCCTTACTTTTAGCTTTCTCTTCTTCCTGACTCTCTGCATGACAGCTGTGCTGCCACATAATTAAAGGATAAAGGGTCATAAGGACAGGTTATGATTCCTGTGATTATTGAAGACTGTAAAATTTTAGCCCCTTAATTTTCTGATTATTTAGATGACTTCCAACCATGATAATACCAGGATAACCTTGGCACTCAAAGTAAGACAAACCCCAGCAGACTGATTTGGTAACAGAATGTTGCAGTGGTGACCTAAACAAGAAGGTGTTAATGAAATGTAGGATATGAAACAGCCACAGCACTTGGCATCCTTCACAGTGTCCAACAAGTGCTTTCATGATCCTTCTACACTGAGGGGAGAGGGGTTTTTTTGGCAGGATCAGCATACTGGGATCCAGACTGAGCATTGCAGATGCAGATGTGGGTGTAATGAACAGTCTGGTGAACAGTTTGCCAGTTGAAAAGTGATATTCAAGAGGAAAAAAGACAACTAAGAGAATGTTACTTGTTGGGCTGCTACATTTTGCTGGGTGCAGCACAACGTGGTGCAAGAACGCAGCCTGGGAGAGGAGGAGGAGGAGAGGGCAGGATTCCCTCTGTAACCTCCCATGGAGTGAATGAAGCAGGCTGTGGTGTGCTCTGAGGCTTGGCTGTAGGTTTGCTTGGCACCTCTCTGGCATCTCCTGGGTATATTTTCTGCTGCAGCCTGAGTGTTGCTGAGTTTGTCTTCTGTCCTGTCCTGTCCTGCACGCAGAGGCTCCTCAGAGCCAAGCTCAGTTCCACTAAGGGAAGCAGTAATCTCCCTTTAGATGGTTCTGATACAGACAGAAGAGCAGCAGCAGTGAAGACAACAAAGCTGGCAGCCTTCCAGTCTCCTGCCAAGTTACCCCTTTCTCCAACTCATCCCCTGACAAAACACATCATCTGGGATGTGCATGATAAACTGTGAACAAATAAACATATCTGCAGCCTGCCATTACAGCAGGGCACTCTTTACTCTGCATGTCAGTGTGCTACCTAAGAGAATAAAGTCAGGTTGTAGGCAAAATAACACTGAAAAATCATGATGATAAACATGAACATAAATCATCTTGTGTCTTTGTATCTAGAATAAAAATTTTAATCTGACGGATAAAATAATTTTCTTTATTGACTAAGTAGACCTTCTTGATTTGTGGCAGTTGTGCCAGATCATTAAGCAACCATTTGTGTGCAGAAGAGCTCTGTTTGGTGAGGGGTGGCTTGTCCTTCTTTAAAAGAGTATTTTAATTTTATTTTAATAGGAGTAATTGGAGCAGATGTGAAAGGACATAACCTGCCATGTGAGAACCAGCCGATTACATCCCGAGTTGCAATGATCTGTGGAACATCTTCGTGCCACATGGGGGTAGGTTGTGTGTCCTGATTTGTACAGAATATACTAACTTATGTTTTTGAAGGGAAAAGTGACCTTTGCCCTTCTCACGCAGTTCCTTTCCCTTGAATTTTTTCTGGTAACTCTATCTTTTCCTTCAGATATTAATTATAAATTACCGTGCATTTGCTATTAGGCAAGAACTTTCATAGTAGTAGAAATCAATACTGAAAAATGACATGGAAAGTAAAAACCACGATGCCAGAGTGGCTTAAAGAGCAGCCTGAAATCTGAGCCAAAGACTCTGAGCCTGAGTTATCTGTGACAAGCCTGTCACTAATGTGTTGCAGAATAGTGGCTTTGGAGAAGGAGTGCACGTCTTCAGTCACAGCCCTTCTCCCCCACCTCTTCCCTGAATCAATATAAATCCTTCTTCCTCTGAAAATTGCCATGATGTATAGAATTATGATACTTATCATGACTAAAAAGAAAGAAAACCCCCAATAAGCAATTTTCACGTTGCTAATTTTTCTCAGTGAATTAATACAAAAGCTTTCTCTGAGATTGCAATTAAAATTTAGTGTCTGCTTTTGAAATTTATACTGTTTTAAAATGTATGAGTCTGAGAGCATTCCATTTAGATAAGTACCCTTTTCTGCCACATTTTTTATTTAAAACTCGTTTTGGTCTTAAATTTAGACTGATTATAACTTGGATTTTTCCAAAAGGAGCAAATGGCATGGGGAGTGCTAAAGGTGTTAGAGAGGACTAACATGCTTCATGGAGAAAGCTGCAGGAGAGAAAAGGAAAGGAGGCTGATAATAAAATATCAGGCTTAACAGTAAGTTAAGTTGTCTCTGTAGTAATAGCGTGAATCCATGGTGATCTTGAGCATGAATAAATGGTGATCTTGTCACATGGATTGTCGTTCTGCAAAGCATTTTAGCACATGATTGAATTTAAAGACGTGAATAATCCCACTATTGTGAAGCAGAGCACTGAACAAGAGCTTAAATCCTGTAGACAAACTGGAATATATTTGGGGTCCTTCCTAAACAAAAGTTTCAAACCTCAAACTCCATTGCTCTTGGCTTGCTCTGTGTCTGAAAAATTCCACTGGTACCTCTGTGTCTGTCACAGGGCAGGTGGGGCACCTGCAGGTACCACCTCTGGGGGAAGGAGTCACCCTTTGAGCCTGCCACTACTTTCATTATTTCCAGGTTTTTTGATGGAGGTTTCTGCCCTTTCAGTAGAAGCTGTTTGAGTGAACTCTTCCTAACCTGTTTCATTCAGCTGAGTTAGTTTAAATTGTTACAATGAGTTGAGTTAATAGAGACATAATACTGGACTGAAATGAGCTGAGGAGCTCGCAGACAGTTTCCCCCAAAGGTCCAAGGGCAGCATTGAGTAGCTGGCAATGGGCCACCTGGCTCCAGCTTATTCCTTTAGCACAGCCAGCCCTGTAGGAGCACATGTATGTGGTTATTTATTAATTTTTAGTATTTATATATTAGTAAGTTCTAACTAGACCCAGTTCACAAGTATAGATTGTTTTTGCTTCCCAGACTAGAGCATGGCACATCAGCGTTGACGCTTTCCCAGCACTTTTTGTGTGCATACTCCACAACCATGAGAGATGCGGCTCCATTAAATATGCTAATGGAACAAAAGGGACTTGATAAAGTCCATGTCAATGTTCTGTCGTGAAAGCAACCCCAAAGTCGAACACAGACTGCACAAGGTAGAACCTTTTAAGGCTCTTAATCACTTCAATGCAAACTCAGGAATAGATGCCTGTGCAGTTTTTGGCTAGATTTAAGTGGATTTTTATTTAAACGTAACTACTCAGCATTTTATAATCATTTCCTTAACTGCCTTCCTTCACTCATCTGCACAGAGGTATAACAATCTGTAGCCAGCGGACAATAAGTAAGTTCAAAACTTCTCTGGATTCAATCTGTGAAAGGACTTTGGTTTACTGTTCTTTTATCTATTACCTGCACAGGCTGCATGAAGTGAACGTACAGCACACAGAGCAGTTGTATTTGTGTTTTAATGAGACCTATATGCAGCTGCATTTGGCTGAAATTAGCTGTTCCTTTTTTTAATTAGGGCTATAAAATGAAAGTATATTATACTTGTGTTTTGATAGAAATACATATTTTCTCTCTCTGTGTGCACCAGGGGACCCTCAGGGCTACAGAGATTAATCATCGAGTTTAATTTAATGCAGTGGGAGAGAGACCTGTGTGGTCAGGCGGGCACTAAAAAGTGCCTTTGATGTGCCTCAGGTGCACTGAGCCCCAGTGAACCAGCAACAATAATACCTTTGTGAGATGATCAGAGAGGAGAGAGGGAGAAAATGGCCTGTGTGGAAACTCAAGGCCGTCCTTTGTTGTGGTTCTGGCAAACGAAGGAGCCAACTGTCAGGAGAAATTCAGCAAACAGAAAGCAGGGAGAAAGTACGGCTGGATTTCTTTCAAGGGACCGTAACAGGAAACTGTTCAAAATCATCTGCTATGCCTTTCTTTTCTCTCCCTTCCTCCCTTTTTGGTGAGGGCAGTGGTACTACTGTTGGTGTGTGTGTTGGTACAGTAGTTCCATTCTCTACACCAAATACTCCATGAGTCACAGGAGCAGGTACTTCTTGAACACAGCACTGACTTTAAACTTCGAGAGAAACTACTCCTTGACCCAGTTTTCATTACCTCCAGGACTCTAGAGATCTTAAACAAAAGACTTTACTAATCGTGCCTTTGATATTTTAGAAAGTACAAATGTGGAACCTAATTTTACTCATGGCTATAATAGTTTAATTTGTGGTAGAACTACCATTTTTAAGTGAGGATACGCTTTTGGAATTAACCACTGACAGTTTGGGGTAATCACACACACACACAAAGAATTTTGTGTTTCTTTGAGATACTTGGATAGCTCATGAAAGCAGCAAAATGCATGTTGTAATTAGGTTATTGATCCCAGTCCAAGTCTGAGTTGTTAGTTGCTCAAAGTCACTGCCACCTCAGGGCTCATCCATTATCCATGAGGAAAAAGAAATGAAAAGATGGTCTTCTGAATATTTTTGGACAGTTATTCATTTTACATGATTCTCTGCTGCCTCCCTTGCCCTAGCAAAGGTCATGGACAGAATTTGCATGCAGAATGGCAAATAAGCTGTCCTTGCACTTGTGAAGGATTGTCCTCTGGTTTAGGGCTGGGATTCATCCCTGCAGGTTTGATCCATGGGTATTCCTTTCCAGTGATGGATACTCACAGATGACTTTTATGAGTGGGCTGCTTCCATCGTGCTTTGCAGACAGGGTCTCTGAGCTCCAGCACCCACACTTAACTTTGGAACTTTTTAGGAGACTTTCCCTGTGTAGCCATGGTGACTGCACAAAATGTGTGTGTAGTTTTACCTGGCAAAATAGCAGCAGGTTTGAGGCCCTGAAATAGGAGCTCACATGTCACTCCAAACTCATAGTTTGCAAGGGTCTAACAGACATGCCCGAACTTCTGGGAATAAGGTAATTGGTTTCCCTAAAAGCCTGCCTTCCTGCCAGTGTCCTAAGGTTTTATGGGATATTTTAAATGTTTCAAAAATTTTTTTTTTTCTTCGGAAACCTTGATGTGATCAGGAGGTTTTCAGGCTCAGGTATCTGTATTCCCATGTCCCAGCCTTGAACACACAGGCGTGTTTGCCCTTTTGCAGATGTGCAAGACCACCAAGAGTTGAGTTAACTCTCAGATGCAAGTTGACAAAAGCTGAAAAGTAACAGGGACAAGCAGGGTAACAGGGGACTTGGACACAGAAATTTTCCAGTATTCCTTGCAGCAAGTAATCTGGCAGTACTACTGCTTCTGTCAGGTTTTAAACCAAAAGAGGGTTGATTTAGACAAGATCTTAGGAAGAAATTTTTCCCTGTGAGGGTGGTGAGGCCCTGGCACAGGTTGCCCAGAGAAGCTGTGGCTGCCCCATCCCTGGACATGACCAAGGCCAGGTTGGACAGAGCTTGGAGCAACCTGGGATGGTGGAAGGTGTCCCTGCCCATGGCAGGGGCTGGAACGAGATGGCCCTTAAAGGTCCCTTCCAACCCAGACTGGGACCTTCATGCAGGACAAGGAGAATGTGCACACAGAGCTGTAGGATCCAGAAATACTGAAGAAAAGAGGTATCTTTTTTTGCAGCACCCCATCTTCTCTTTTGTTTCTATTTTGTGGTGAATCTCAGTTAGAGATCAGTGTTCTGCTTTGCACTTGTCCCAGAACAGTTGTACCATCATGAAAATATTTGTTGTTCTTACTCTAAAACCTTTTGTGATTCACAGCTGAAGGAATTAGCCAGAGCATCTTCCAGTGGGAACATTGTCTGGCCTATTTTCAGCTTACTGAGGTGGGGGGGGCTCTGAATTTGATGGTATTTTGAGCCCCAAATACAAAAGGTTTATGTTTCTTCCTATCCAGAGTCTCTGATATTTTTTTCTGTCTTCATTTGAGGATGTTCTTCTTCAGTCATTCCTTCTTTATCAGCTCTCAACACTTCTTTTTGGGGATTATCAGGGAAACTTTTCAAGTTTAGATGTAGTGGCTTTTGCATTTGTTTTTGTTACTTCTGTTACTTGGCATTGGGAATGGACTCACCTGGCTTAGTGTACAGTTCTTTTTCCTCCAGGTGATACTGTATATGTGGTTTGACGTGTATAATTTAGTCATTTTTTAAATTGGAGAGGGACAAGTAATTTATCTTCTGTCTTTTCAGATTTACTGTATGTTCTAAAAGACAGAGCAACTACACCAACAGCAAAATGGGCAGATCATTTTGCTGTCCAAGTGTTCACTATTTATAATTTCAGGAAGAATATCCCATACTCTTTCACTAAGCCTGACCAGCCTTTGAGTGCTTTCTGCTAAAGGAACTTCAGCCCACTTTGCTTATTCTAAATTTGTTCATTCGATTCTCGTGATGACTGGCAAACACAATAGAGCTTCTTTGCTCCACAATATCCGCCCGAGCTGCCAGCTTTGTTCACACAAATAGAGTGTAAAGCACGTTTCCACCCCCAAAGCATGCACAGTACGTGTCCTTTGCAGTACATCCTGGAGAGGAGACTGCAGAGACACGCTGGCTCAAAGTGTTCTCAGAGCCTGATCTCTAATCTCGGTGGGAGCCAGACCAGCAAGTGCATTCAGTGTATTTTGGCTCTGATACGAGAGTCTCCTCTTCAGAACATGCCACGTTGTTAAAGCAGCAGACTTTGAGTAATCACTGCACAGGGACTTCTCAGCTGCTGGAAATCATCTGTGATGAGAGGAAAGCTTGCAGGGGCTAAGTGGGCTGGTAGTTGCTTTGCCAGCTCCGTTTGCTCCAGTGGGATGGCACCGGGCAGTGTGTGTTTGGAGAGCGGGTCGGAGCACTCCAGCCTCACACGCCTCCCTCCCGCAGGACACGCATCCCTCACACGGAACGTGCAGTCTCCGGGGGGATAGGGCCAGCAGCCCAGGGCAGCACATCCCGGCGCCAACTGGCTCTGACCCAGGGCTTAGCAGAGGCAGCAATTTGTCCTTCTCCTGACCAGGGGAAAGGGGCTGGGTTTGGGAGGGTCAGGCAAGCAGGGAGGATGGGGGAGGAATGCAGGAGGGAAAAAATAAAAACAAAAGCAAACCTAGTGAAGCTGGGGCAGCCTGGGCACATTTGTGAAATGATCTGTGTGAGCCTTAGGAAATAGTGCCTGCCCTCTTGCTTTTTTAGTATTCTTGTCTTCTGTGGGACCTGCACTGTAAGCTCTGCACGTGAGTCACAGAGCCACTCTCTTTTGAATGGGAGAAATGACTGGGTGTCTCAGGAACCTCTCTCTCACTCTGTCCTCGTTCAGTTGAGCCCTGCTCCCTTCTATATTGCATTTGGCAGCAGTCACAGTGCTGACTTCCCAGCTAATGAAGACGTTTTACATTGAGGGAGGGCTGCATGAAATGAAAACCACATTGACTTCATGACTCTTGTTGCAGGTTCTTAGTGTACACAGATTTAGCCTTATGAAGAAAAGGTCACAGAGCCTATGGAGGTGCCTCTCCAGCTCATGGCCTCAGAAGGGTTATATGTCCGTAAAATTGCCGCCTTCTTTTACTTGTCCCTCAAAGAACCCCTCCACACCCTTTTTTTAATGAAACTGTCTCATTCCATGTTCTTGCATCCTCAGTTTCAAAAAGAAACAAACACAACTGTAATATCCCCTTTGCTGGCATTAATTTGCCGATGTATGCTTTGCTTGCTTTGTTTTGTTTTTAAAAGGCAAGAAGTAAAATATTTTTGCTAGCAGGGCATATAAAAGATTGTTGCTTTTCTGACCTCCTTATTATATTAATAAAAGCTAGGAAGATTTCAGTAGTGGTGGGAGATCATGTGCAGGCAGCCTCCAAACCCCAAAGCACTTACTTGCAGAACTAGTAAACCACAAAGCTTAAGATCTTGAAATGTAAATAGGAAGTTGGAGAGTTTACATTAGAGCCAGCAGTGGTGAGTCTGTACAATGTTTATTTCTGCTTGCCTCCCAGCCTTTCCTAAAGCTTGGCAGAGATGAAAGGGAGGCTTTCTCAGCGAGTTATTAAAAGTTTTTGTTATGAGCAAGATTCCTTTGTTCCTGGCCTGACATAATTCAAAGCTCAGGTATGTCTTGGTGACAGGGAGAATGGGATGTTCCTATTTAGTGTGTGCCTGTTCAGAGACATCAAAGATTTGCACCCCAGTGCTCTCCTGGTAATCAACCTGTGCAGGGCAATGTATGTGAAAGCAATTTAATCTCTATTGTACATAAACTAGATAAAGCTTAGTAACGTTCCCAGAAAACTGTACATTCAACTCCCCTTCCCTTTTTGTGAACAGATCATTTGAGTTCAAAGACTCAAAGGATAGATGTGGACAGAGGGAATGCTTTGGAAAATACTCTGCTTGGAGACTCCATGAAGGCTGATTTTCCAGAGACATCTCACTGGCATCAATGAAAGCACTTGCTTTGAAAATTCCAACACACTGTGTTTACCTGCAAACTGCCCCATGTGACATAGAGCCATGGATTAGGGTGTCAGATTTAGGATACTGAGGCTTTAGAATACTTGCCCAGAGAAGCTGTGGCTGCCCCATCCCTGGAAGTGTCCAAGGCCAGGCTGGACGGGGCTTGGAGCAACCTGGGATGGTGGAAGGTGCCCCTGCCCGTGGCAGGGGCTGGAGAGCTTAAGTCCCCCTTGCAACCCAAATCATGCCTGAATTCCATGTTTCTATGATTCTTTCTGCAGTATCTTCTCTTTGGTGGTCTTGGGGTTTTTTGCAACAGTGAAAGGGTAAGACAGTAGGAATGTTCTTCCAGTTTTATTAGATGGTAGACTGAGGCACTTCATAGTTAAGTATGTTTTTAATTATTATTCCTTTAATTGCTGCTTTTACAAACTGCCCTATCGAGTGCTTTAGAGTGTGTGACATCTGAGCTGGAAATTTTGGCTTGTGTTCCGAAGTGACAGCATTTGCACACCCCAGACAGGAGTATATTGCACTATATGATAAACAGCGTGGAAATCAGAGATCTGTTTTCTGCCTCCATGAATTTTCTATTGTTTTTGATACAAACACAATGGATATAAAGCCTTGTGCTTGTGCTTTTTCCAGGACTTTTAACAGGGCTCCTCTCCTGTTCCTCGCTCCCTTGCCCGTGTTTTGCCTTAGAAAGACTGAGAAAGGGAGACTGAGCTTTTCACATACTTATGCTGACACTACTAAGATTTATCTGGTCTGGCTGCTGAAAGTCTTGGGCTGCCTAATTTGGGCCTCTCCGCTTAAAGCTGTGTGGGATTGAAGGTTACCTGTTACCAGATCTAGCCCTTGAGTCTGGCACCTTGCACCTTCATATCCTAACTATAACAGCTGAGTATTTTAATGGAGTTTGGGGGATTTTGCTGCTTCTGTTGTAGAAAGGAGTTGTATTCTGGATTATGTGACTGTGGAAGTTACGAATTTGTCTTCCTTCATTAATACTCACATAACAACATCACTCCATTGGAGGGGACAGGACAAAGCAACTTAATTTTGATTTGTTGTTGATGTACCAATATTCTCACTTCTGCTCAGGAAAGTCCAGCAGCAGTGGCGGCCTTTCACTGTAAAGAAGACTTTTGGTTTTCCTTTTCTGTATTCTTCAAATTGATGATATCAGATCTGACAGGTACAACACTCTCATCAAGGCTGCAGATAACCAAATCTGATCACTCTCTAGACCCAAAAGGATGTATTAGCCTAAAGCCTAAAATCTTGAGCAAACCCGAGTGTCTTCCTGGAGTGTTCTGTTCCAAGGAGAGCTGGGTAGGAGATTTTTCTCAGATCACAAGCACAGATATGTATAATGAATGACCCTTCTAGATTCCCTGTCTATCTTGGTTTTGGGAGTAGACATGAATTTATTGAACAGCCTGCTTGCTCTGTGTTGTTCTCATGGCAAACAAAAAGGACTCAATTTTGTGCTCCTTTTCTTACAATAACTGTAAAATGATCACTAAAATGTAAATGAAATGGGGTACGATAAGGGTTTTCTTGGTCATTTGTTAGGTTGTTTCTGGGCTTTGAAACAACTGAATGGGATTTTCAAGGGAATACAGTAATTGTATGAAAAACAAGAATTTTCTGTTAGATTTAAATTTTTAGAATTAGCCATATTTGCAATGAGGAGTGTGAAAATTTGGATCAAAATCGCAGATATTGTTCAGTGAGCTGGTTTGCTGTATGAGTCTGTCAGATGTTTGCCTTTCTTTAGGTTACCCACTTGCAATAGGAGCACGAAGCTGAAGCTGTGCAGACAGGCATCTTCTAATGGAAGCAGGGCTATGAGAGTGCTGGGTATTGAGGGCTTCGTGCTCCAAGGGGGTATAGATGCAATGGTATTTACTCTTCTTAACAGCACCAGTTCCCCCAGCCAGGCAAATTTCTTCAGTATTTGGGCTTTATGCCTCCCACTGAGACCTTTTTTCCCCCTCCATTTCCAGTTGTATTCATCGTCTCATGAATCAGTTGTTCCTCATCTAAGTTTCTTGTTGCTGTTCCAGCTGGGCATGGGGGAATATCTTGGATGGGCCACGTTTTATCAGGGAGAAACTAAATCTCTCCTCATATAATCATTCTGGAAGCAAAATGGGGAGAAGCATTAAGTGCTGCTTCTCTCCCAGTGTCAGCTGGGAATCACAGTTTGTGCTGAGTTCATTGTTTATAGCTGTGGGTGAAGGCCTGAGGTCCCCTCTCACTGTTTACTCTGGCCTTGGGAGTTTGTCTCAGTAAGTAAGGGCTGAATAAACACCGGGTAAGGTTCTCAGGATTTACCCATTTAGTTATTCAAATGTTTAAAAATATGTTTAAAATAGTGTGTGAACGCGTATCCCGTACAATGTAAATCTGCTTCCAAGCTCAGGGGTATTGCAGGAGATTTATTGAACCTGGAGGTGATACTATTGTTGATAGTGGCCTTCACTGATATAGAAGAAACACTTAGCTAATGGTGAAAAAGGAAAATAAATCTCTAAAATGACCTGTACTATGTGATAAATAAATAAGAAAGTCCTTAAGGTATGTGGGAAGGGCATCCAGAGTAGATAAATACACCAGACCTCGTTTGAAAAGAGTCTGGTTTTCCTTAATATTTCCCACTGAGTGCAGTAAGAACTGCAGGTTTGGAAGAATAATTCTCCCTGCCAAAATAATAAGTTTAGGGATAATACCTATATGCACCCCCCGCTTTGAATTTCCTGTTTAAATGCCACTTCTGAGATTCCTTTCCCACAGCTTGTATCTTCCTACAGTTCATCAGCTTTTTGGGAAAAAGTCAGTGCTGGAAAGCTCTTCTGGAGACCCCCTGTACTGTGCTGGCCCAGCGTGTCCCACTGTTCTTTTCCAGACACAGTGAAAGGACTGGGCTTTCCTTGGACTGCACAGTTTAGATGGGGGTCTTGGTGGGCTTTTCTTAAATATCATTTGGAGCAGGAGTTTGTTTTGGTATTTGTGACACAGCTGTTCCATGAGCACAGTTCCCAACCTTCCAGGCTGGAATGAGGTCTCCCTGGTCTCCTAAAATGGGATAGTGCTGCAAATAGTACCCGAGGTGTGTTTTTTTTAGGAACCAGAACTGAAGTTAAAGGGTTGTGAGCTAAAGGAATAGTTCTGAGACACTTAAAAAATTCCAATGTTCACGTAAGACTTATATTGATCTGCAAGTTGTCATTATAGTAAATTAATTTTCTAATGCAAAAATGGAGCTTTTTACTGAGACGTAGCTAATGTTCATCAAAATGGGGTTTGTTTGTGATCTCAGTCACTTTTGAAGACTTGATTGGGTTAAAGTAAGAACAGAAATATGCTTGAACTTCTCACTGGGGGCTGGGAGGACATTCTGGGGAAGAATTACTGTGTGTTTACTGTGTTCCTATGATCTTCCCGAAGCCACCTGTTCCTGCCCAGTGTTAACAGGTTAGTGAGCTGCATGGATCTTTGGGTTTGGATTTTATTTTTTAAACTTGAGGAGAGTTAGTTCTTATTGTGATGAGCTTTAAGGGATTTAATTTACCATAGCAGCCAAATTGTAGTGTTATAAAGCACATATTTAAAATGGCCTGCAGTTAGTTGTCTGGGCTGGAAGATTTATAATCTTCACATAAACTGGCATTTTGTGACAGTGAGTATCTATCATTGGAGGAGAAGTAAAAATAAATGGGTGGTGTAAATTGTAGCTCTTTTGAGGCCCTGTATCCCCTGTGAGCTATTGTTCTGAGAGGCGCAGAAGGAACTGCTGTGAGTCATGGAGCAGCACTGCTGGAGAAGGGGACACAGCAGCATCTCGGTGAGGACACAAGCAGAAGCCGTGGTGTAACCAGACAACCTCTCAGTCCATTTATCAAAACACTTGTAGTTCCCATTTCAAGGAAGGCGACACAGTAAATATGAGGGAAAAAAAAAAGGTTAATTTGTATATCTGTATCCAGACATTTCACTAAATAAAACAATAAAATAAATCAATGCAGGACTGCTGGTGCTCGAGTGCTTAGCAAAAAGCATCTGCATCCATCACAAATTGTGGGTGCTTTTTTTCTGGTTTAGATCTTGAAAACAACAGATTAAAGGTCTTTTTTTACCAAGTTATGTAAGAAACCTTGACCTTTGGGAATACAAAGAAAAGGACGATCTGCTATTGTGTGTCTGTTGTGTACTTTCCCAAGCTGAAACATAAATATGCTTAGTGCTCATGGATTCTGATAAAAAGCAGAAGTAAATGTATGGGAACATTCAGGCTTGGAACAGTCAAAATTCATTGAGTCTAACAGTTTTGTTTCAAAGCTGAGCATTCAGTCAGGGTCCCTGATAAGACGTTGGAAGTTTTTGCATCTCTTACTTAGACAGATGGAAATGGTGGACACTGAATGAGTCTGGAATAGTTACCCCAGAATTCATTCTTATTTAACTTCTTCCAGAGCTGAAACTTCCACATTGTCCCAGGCTTAGTTCCAAGTTTGCTTCCTGGAACAAACACAGGAGGTTAAACTCATATACAAGGAACACAAACTTAACAGGAGTGCAGATTTTCTGTTGAGGACACTAGTATTGTTCTTTTCTGTGTCCAGGGACAGCAAACACAGGGACGGCTCCAGAGGCAGATGCTGTGCTTAGACTTCTCTCTGCTCCCGTTGTGACCTCCTGTAGACCCATCCTGTAAATGTCTCTGACTAATCTGAACCACCACTCTGTAGACCCTCCTGGCCTCTCCCTGTACCCGTTCAGAACCTTTTTGACCCACTTGCTCCACTCTCTGGGGATTGTTCTCTGTTCTTTGGTTCAGTGTCTCAGCCATCTGACAGTGCCTTGTAAAACCCTTCATTCTACAAAAAAAACAGCATCATTTTTCTACAAAGAAAACAAGCCTATCCCGGACACCTTTTAATTTATGATAATTTTTAGAAGATCACGTGTTGGACCCCAAGCAGCCTCCTCAGCCCAGTAGTCTCAGGTGTCTTTTTCCCTGTTGCTCAATTTGAAGGATCAATCTTACTGCTCACATTTTTTGTTCATTGGTTTCAGTTCTACCTCAGCAGTGCTCAGGGCTTGCCTCTTTATGATAGAATTCTAAGGATGCAGCTTTCCAAGATGGTAGAGCTCCCTCATGCCAAGCTGCTGTTCTCTTCCATCACATGTGGGGTTCGTGACCCTGATTCATAGATATGACTCAGGGTTTTTTGATGTCTCATGGGCAGGTTATACCCACATGAGTGGAAACCTGAGAGTCTGCTGCCCATAGGGGTTCATTCAAGTCATCACTCATGATCAGGAGATCACTGGCAAGAGGTCTTATAGAAGGTTGAGAAGTTTGTGTCTATTCCTCTCTCTAGTTGTTCACCTCAAAGTGGCCTGGTGGGGTGGTTATTTAATATTCCTGATACAGGTATCATTAAGCCCTGCTCCTTTTCTAGCATGTGCTTTTAAAGTGGCCAACATCCAACCACTCACGTCCCGTTACAGCTTCCATCTTTTGCACACAACAGCCAAATTTCTGAAAAGAACTGGAGCAGGACTTGAGGAACACGTTGTTCAGATGTGGCTCTCTCAGCCTCTGTGGCCAGAGTTGCTCCTGGCTAAAGATGCTGGTGGCTGAGAGGTGCATCACATTCAACCCTTCTTTGCATCTTTGGTCCATGGTGCATCATCTGCCTTCAAACAGTGGGTCATGGATCACATGCTTGTGGTATCTCTAATCCTCCTCACAACTCTTTCCTTGTGGCATGGGGAGAAATAATGAGAATACAGGTTGTAGCTGCCTTTTATGAAGAAGTACCTGGAGGGTCAGGTCTCTGTGAACAGCTGGGAGAAGATTTGATGGGAAGGAGCTACAAGGACATTGCTGGCAGCCTTGTGGGAGTTTGGTGGCTACTGTTGTACGTGGTTTGGATTTCAGCACCATTTTTGAACTAGAAAACTCACTCTTTGACCTCTCCTCGTGAGGAGAAAGTTAATTGGGAAGTTCAATGCTGCCCTTAATGCTGTGAGCCAAAGACTTTCTTATCATTGAGTTTCCATGCCTTGATGAGGTAGGCAAAATATAATGAAAATAAAATATATACTCACCCTATTTGTTTAATCATTCCTGAAGTTTGCTTCTCTCTAGCTCTCATTTTACTAACATCTTTTCCTGGCTGAAAAGGAAATCTATAAAAATACATTTTTTTGGCAGAAAAATGATATTTTATTAACATTTCAGTTTTCAAATAGGGAATAGTAAGGCAAAAAAAATGAAGAGCATTTTGCTTCCAGTATAATCTAAATTTTTTCCTGTTTTTATTTTCTGCTTCAGAATTTGTCGTTTTGAGTGCAAAGGAAGGAAGTCAAAAGTTTACAGTAGGAGAGGTAGGTACCAGTCTATTTTCCCCTAGGGAAGATGGCAGGATTTTGTAATGTGAAAAAGATTGTTCTTTTTAAAACAAGTATCAGTTGTCCAGCTTTGCTGGTTAATGTTTGAAGCTGATACCACTGCAAGCTTCCTTCATAAGGTCAGTATTAGAAAAAAAAGTAAAAGTAGAATTTTAAAATCCTATTGTATGATCAAGTAATAAGAGCAGAGGCAGATGAAGAAATTAACTGAGTAATCTACAGCGTGTATTTGCACGGTGTCAGCAGCTCAGAGCAGCACTCCTGGCCCTGGTTTCCTGTGGAATGTGCGAGGTCCCTGGGATCTGTCACACGATCCACCACAGAAGGATGATGAGTAGAGGCGGTTTTACTGGGCAACTGACCTCCTAGTTTTGCCCATAATAATTTATTCATGTGGCTGTACCCTGAGACATCCTAATACCAAACATACCTTGGGCTGAAAATTGATGCAGCATATTGAAAAAAAGCATAAAATACCCACAGGCAGCTCAGATGAAGAGGCTGGACCTGGCTACTGTCAGAAAATGGGCCCCCATGCAGAGGTGTAGGGGGGGTCTGTGCTCTGTTTAAGGATAACAGTGAGTTAGTTCAGCCCCACAGCATCCGCTCATACAAGTGCAGCCTGTGACCTCTTCTTGCATTCCCTGCTCTTGGCAAGAGTCTGATCTGTTACATTTTTAAAATACAGCTGAGTAAAACAGGGGTGTCTTTTCTGCTAAATTTGATTTTTATGTTGTTGTTATCAGTTTTAAACAACATTTTAATTGATGTGTTGTAACTGTTTTAACATCTAGTATCCTCTGGGTGAAAGGGGAAACCCCCAAACACTGTCTTATATTTCTGCTGGTGGATTAGTTTTAAAGCTCTCAGTGTTTGAGTATGTGGTCATCTTCCTTGATGAGGAGTATATCTAGTCAAGACATTCTTCTCCTTCCCCCTCCACTTCCCCTTCTCCTTCTTTTTGTCCTCCTCCTCCCCTTCCCCCTTCTCCTCTTTTTCGTCCTCTTCTTCTTCCTTCTACCTTCTTCTCCTCTTCTTCTTCTTCTCGTCTCTTGAGCTATTGGTCCAAATAAATTTCTCTTTCTACTAATAAATATAAACTAAATACAACTTGAATAACTAATGTTATTGTGAGTCAACCTATTCTTTTATTAAAAATCATAAGATTTAAACATTTTTCAAATACCTTTCCTTACTTAGCCTAGAATAAAAACCTCACCATGCAAATGTTTAATAAGCTGAGTGAAGTTTTACTCAAATTAATTCTTGTTAGATATAAAGCCAAGTTGTGCAGTATGTAGTCCCAACACATAACTCACCTGAAATATTTTCAGAGATGAAGCAATCAAGTTGCCCTAGGAGTGGTGTTTCTTTACTGGGTATTAATCACGTACTTTGTTTGGTCTCTAGTTTGTAGACCAGTTAATGTTTTATGGAGAATTTAGAAAATTAGAAATAGTTCTGTGTGCGTGTAATTCACATTTTGCTGCCCTTCTCTTATGGGTTACTGTTTGCAATAAGAGGTAGCAGTAGTCCCTAAGAACCCATTTGTGTCTCCTGGTTTTAAGTTGTACCTGAGAGTTTTGTCTGGGAAATAATGAACACAGGGGTTGAACTGGCATATGAGCTCCAAATCATCACCAGAAATATAAGATACCAGTTTGCATTTGATGCACACTCTCTGTATGTTTCTAATTCTGGTAATTTTTACTTAAACCTGTTCCTGTGGTTGTGACTGGTTTGATTTTTGCCAGATGAGTTTGTGATATTATCAATTTCTGGAGTAAGCGGCAAAAGTAAGAAGATCTTTGTTTCCATATTGTCACCCACCTCCTTTGTGGTGAGCTGCACTTGGCACCTTGCTGAGCTGAAATGTGCTGGGCTTGTGTTCTTAGTGCTGTTGTGGTGGGTAAATAAGCAATATCAGTGCAGTTAGATTTTCTGGTTGTAAACTCTCCTCCAAGGCCCCTCACGCCAGTGGCCTCAGGTCCTGAGGACTAAGCAGGCACATGTGGCTCTGCCAGAGCTCCAGCCCTGCCAGCGGTCACCCTCCACCCTCATCCCATGAGCCCAGAGCAAGTGAGGGGACACAGGGGACATAAAACATGGCTATACTGCAGCCAACACAAAAGAAACCAACTTGGGCAAAAAAATAATACTGAATACATGTTTCTGTTTCAACTTCCCTCCCACAGACCACTCTCTGGCCGTAAGTTTATGCTCTGGGCAGTGCCAGAACCCTTTGATTCTCTTGTGTGATTGTTTCTGGTTTGGATGGTATCTGCCTTTCTATCTGCCCCTTTCAACCTTGTCTGGCTCCACAGTCAGAAATCTTATCTTGCAGTATCTTGTGCTGCAAAAATACTGCCTGATGGCTTTGAATATTGTGTTTTTGTTGTTGCACAACCTTGATCGACGTAGTTGGAGAATTTTGTTCTGCTTTGATTCATTCGGTTGCCATTCTCAGAGCTAAATGAGATTCACTAAAGTTTAAAAATTTTCCAGGTCTCTGGAAAAGAGAGGCATAGCCTTGGCAATAAGCGATGGGATGCATATTTAGCAAGGCATTTATGGAAGTGTTTTGTATCAGATAAGCCAGAAGTCTTCAACTGGATGTAAACAGGTTACCATACCATCCGTGGGCGGATGTGTTCAGGCAGAACCCCGAAGTCTATGTTCTCTCTCTGTGTTGTTGTCACTCAAGTAAATTCTGTGCTTCCAGTGGGATAAAGTGAGCTCTGTGCAAACATTTTTGTGGCCTAGTCTTAATATCATTGCAGAGTAAATCTGTCACCGTGGATGGCTTAGGGGATGCCAACCTGTCACGTGGAGCAGAGCTGGGTGACTTGCCACCACAGGCTGTGCAGCTGCATAGCAAACCCATGATGGCGAGGGACCTCGGCTTAAAATATAAGCAAATAAATTGCTGGTCGTGGATGACCTATAGGAATTGGAATATTAATAAATTTTAATTTCCTTTGTGTTCTGAAGTACATTTCTTGTGTTCCAAGACCTTGTTTTCTTAAATACATTTTGCATCAGGCTAAAGCTGGGATGCTGTTACATGTTTAACATGTAATTACTGCTAATAATAAACATATTTTAAGAAGTTGACTGTGTGCACCATAGGTTTAATGTAGAGAATTGCCTCCAGAGTTACAGAGAAACTTAGTTTTAAACCCGTTTAGTGCTTGAGAAATAATTCCAGGATGGCAATTTTAGAGTAGGCATCAGTTCTCTGAAAATATAATTTCATGCCCCAACTCCACCCCGTTAATATAAATGCCACCAGCAAGTGCTGTTATTAAATCACACATTCAGTAGCAATTACTATGACCTAAGTTTGAACCAGAAACCTAGAAATGAAACATTCTTGGGTTTCCCTTTGAATGCTCTCGGGTTTTTTTTATGAATCTCTTTCATTCTTTGTCAGAGAGTTGGGGTCGAGGAGCTATATAAGACCCATCTGTCAGCAGAAGCAAAATGATACAGTTTTCTTAATACAGGATTTTATGCATCAATGTAAAGCCCCTGACCTGAATGAATGTCAGTATTCTCAATCCACAGTCAGTCAGAAACTTTGAAAGTTAAAAGTCAGCAGAGAAGTTAATGAAAGTATTTGACTTGTCACTGATCAAAGTGCCGAACTGTAAAGGGCATTTATTAGTTGGTGACTGATACGGTGCTTTTCCTTGTTTCTTTCCCTGCTCTCCATTCATATCTTAGATCTTTTCTTCATACCTGTCTTACCCTAACAAAAGCAGCTGTTATTCTGAATTTCTGGCTATAGGAGCTGATAAGTGAGGTGATTTTCAAATAAATTTTCTGACCTAGCTTCTCCTTAGCAAATGGTTACTCTAAAAAAGTTATGACAGTAGAATGAAGGTTTAATTTTGCTTTCATGTAAGTGAGTGTAAGTCAAGAAGAGTTCAGCAGAAATCTGATTTTCTGTCTCTGTAAGTAAATAGAGAATCTGATACTGATACCAGAATGCTGCCAGATCTCAGAGATGCAATACTGGAAAGCAGAAATGAAAATGGCACAAGATGGATATAGCAGTGTGTCTTGTTAATATTTACTTCTCAGGTAATAGCAAATTCTCTGTCAGTGTTACTGAAGGAGTTTGCATAAGCCTACACCAGCAACAGATGGTGTCAACTAAGGAAGAAAATTCTGCTGAAATTCATGATTCCGTAAACCTGCTCTCGCCAGTGTGGTGTGTTTTATTTTATCTTGTCTCTGATTACCGTAACATTTACATAAAACTGAGGAGGAAACACAAGCATGTGCCTGATCATTATGGCTAGTCTGGCAAAACAAAGCTAAGTAAAATAAATCTCCCACTACCACTTGCTCATTTTATGGGATGGCTGGATGTCTGGGAGATGCTCCTCTGTGAAGGTCTGCGTTCTGTTCTGTCCTTGAACCAAATGACAGTCCTGAAAGCTGAACTTACTTTGGATGGAAGGCACTGGCTCCCCTGATTCACCTACCTGAGCTCTGACTTAGCCTGTCCTGCTTTTTTTCTATGACTTTAATGAGAGAAGTGAATTTTTTTGCCTCTTTTTGTTCTAAGGGGAAAGGCAAGTGGGAAGGACTAAAATAAATTAAATACATTACAGATCTCATATTAGTGCCATTTAAGCGAGTCCTCTCATACTTTAGCTTAGTTCTATACAGCTTTATGTGTTTTAAAGACATTTTTCATTTCGGTGGGATGCCAGATGTACTGCTGATACCTTCTGATCTGAGATAGTTTGACACTGATTTTGCTAGCACACTCCGGGGTTCAAATCTGGTCTGTAACCCATCCAAATGATCTATTCATAACAAAAAGTGCCTTCTGGCACTTGCACCACAGCTGAATATTGTTAAACTGAATTCATCATTTCATTTGTTTCTGATTGCTGTATAATGTTTACATATCTTACATATTAGTATGATCTTTTATAAAGCACATGTCGAGGTTAAACCCTCCCAGACAGAACTTTATTTCCCTTCTTCTCCCTTTCAGAAGGTGTTCAATTCTTTTTCCCTTCAAGTGAGCAGGAATCTTGGAAATGCTTAATGCTCATTTCATCTGAAATGATGGGGCTGAGCAAGTAGGAATGTGTGTGTTGGGGAGACATGGAAAGATGACATTTTCTTGCACAAAAGGGTTTCTTTCCCATCGACAGACAGAGTAACTGTGAGGTGGAATTGCATGGCTGAGTATAATCCTTGGGTAAGTTGGCATCATTACACATGGGGGCAACAGTCTCGGTGTGAACATGTTCAACTGAAATATTTATAGATGCAGCTTATGACTCAAAGTGTGAATAAGTTCAGCTTCTCATCTCCAGCCTTCTAATTCCTGCTTCATTGTTGTGCAGAGATCATTTTCAGGTCTAGCAGAGGAAATCCTCTCTGTGTTCAGTTTCACTCTATGTAAAAGATAATAAACATTAATATGTCTTGCCATAGGAGTGTGTCACAGAAGGAATTTCAGTTAAATGGAAGGCTGAAAATCTGAGGCTCCTTTTGAATTTGCATGTTAACTTCCATAGAAGGATGACATCTCTTATTTGCTTTCAAAATAAAAATCAATTGCCCATAAATCTAAAACACGTTGTTTTTCTACTAAAAAGATTAAGGATTTTCTTAAGCTCATTAAAGGAAAAAAAAATGATGGCATTGATCCTCCTATATCATCATGAGAATGTCTGAAGGCAATTGAAAGCTATGAAAGAGACATGGTATTAGTGTAACAAAAATAGCCCTGAATCTGGCAAATTTTGCTTTTCTTCTGGGTTCTGTGGCAAACTTTGCACTATTTCTCCAACCTTACACTTATGTCTAGTCATGTGTTTTGGTGGGACTGGGTGGGATGTATGCTCAAACAGAATACAGACCTTTTATTATGAAAATACAAATGCCAGCTGCTGCATGGCTTGAAAGACTTAATCACCATCCAAATATTTCAAGGAAGGGAAATGGAAACCATTTGCTATTTCTCATGCATAGAGCTATGAAAGGATGTTCACCCTGTTACTTCTCAAAGATTGTGTGTCTGTTTTGGGGAGAATGTTATTCCAAATTTTCTCACTTTCCACAGACATCAAAACCCTGCAAAATGTGAATTAAACCCTTTAAGTGAGAGGAGGAAATAGGAGATCTGATGGTGCCCTATCATCAAATAATGCATGATAGCCAAGGTTCTTTTATTCCAGTTAAAAGTTCCCACAGCAACAAAACTGATAACCAAGTACCCCACTGCCTCTATCCATCAGTGCGGCAATTCCCAGTTGCCTTGTTTGCTCTGTTCATGTGTTGAAAGTTTGCTGGAATGTGAACAGACGGTACTTCAGTAGTAAGATGATAGGAAGGTCTTGGTGTAATTTGAGAGGAGCCAGCATGGAAATATCCTGTCCTGGCAAATTCCTGTGGGTGTCCAAAGTACTAGGCCAGAAGTACTGGCTGCAGGGAAGAGTTTGGTCTTTTAATGAATCTAAACCTTTGGGTGTTATCAAACATAGAGGACAACCTGGTAGATTATGGACTATGGTGGAAAAAAGATGTGGTTTTTGTTTTTATTTTATAAAGTATGTTGTCCTTCTTGATGTTTAGACTTTCCCCTGACTTCACAAAGCATCTTTATGTTTTCAGTGCCCTTTGGCTATTTATTTTTTCAGACTACACAGTAGTTGGATTTTAAGCTTGATCCATTTGGTGTAACTAGATTTTTCCTTCAGTGAACTACAGAACACTGTAAAGTTTGCTGCATCCAAAATTTTCTGAGATAAGACTTCAAAATCCCAGGCCCCTCTTACCCTAAATGTTCCTTGTCACCTGTAGAGACACATGCTGTGTCCACAGCTATAGGATGGCAATGAGAGGGGATGTTTGGGTTCTCCCCACACTTCCATCACCAGTTTGGAGCAGATACTGACCTGATATGTTCTCAGTAAGGTCAGTGATGTGGAATAGGTCTAAAAATCAGCTTAGTCTAGGATTTGCTTTTTCTTGCGCTTCATTTTCTTCTTGAAATTGTAAAAGAAGCCTTGCCCCATTGAGGTGATGAAATCTCAAAGCTGTATTAATTTGTAGTTTTAAGAGAAAACAAAACAAAACCAAATGTCTCCGCAATGTTTTTGATGTAGCTTCGTCCACTTCGAGTCATAAATGCCTCTGTAAATTCAGTGCAGCTATTCTTGCTCTTTAATGGGTTTAGTCAGCCAAAATCTTGCACAGACACACAGACACATGTGTGCACTTACGTCTTTAGGGAAAGTAAGTCAGGGCTTTAGGGCTGATAAGGGAGAACCGAGCAAGATTCCTGTATTTGTTAGATGCCTTCCTGAGAGAAATCACGATTTCTTGACACTGTGCTGATGTGTTTTGAGAAACAAATTTTTGGGTTTTTTGTTTTCCTACTTAACTTCATGACAAGAATCAGCTGTACTGTGAGTTTATGGCTGGAGCAGACTATTGTTTGTGCAGAAACCTCCCTGCTGCTGTATTTACTAAACATGTGTGATGCACAAATGCCAGTAAACTGCATCTTGGAGCATATTCCCTCGTTGCTTGTAAAAACTGTCTTTAAAGTTTGGCCTGTTTAAATATACGGAGAATGTGCATCATGTTTAACAGGAACAAGCCTCAAAACTGTTTTGACATGAAGTCCAGGCCTTATTGAATTAATAGCAAACCTTAAGCATCCTTCAATGGGTCTAGAATTTTGCTAATGAAGAGCAAGGTCTAAATACAAAAAACCCCATTGTTCCATTGACTGAGACCACTCTTTTTTGCTGTTGCAGCATTGAAAACATACAGACTTGTTTTGTTACGGAATTGATTATCTTGTTTCCTTCTCTGGGAGCAAAGCACCTTCTAGAAAACAACAGTTGCAGATTTAGCCATCCCATTATCATGGAATGGTGGGAAGTGCATCATGCATCATGTGGTGGTATAGGACTGCACTGCTGTTCTGTTGAATGTATGTATGTGGCCCTAGAAGAGAAAACATGAATTCTGCTTCCAGGAGAAGAGGGTAGCCTGGGAGGGGATGGTGACCTGTCTCCTCCAGCCCCTGCTGCAAGAATTCAATGTTCAACCAGTCAGGAATGCACAACTAGTCTTTGGAGCAAGTACTAGGACTCCTTAGGCCTTCTGCTGACCCAGAATGAAAGCCTAGAAAGTCTATCTGATCTACTGAAAGTGAAACAGCTTTATAGGAGGAAGGAAAATGCTCTCCACCCTTATAAACTGGTAATTTGCATCTTCTGAAGCAGAGAAAGGAAATGAACCAGTGTTTCCCACATCCTGAGCGGTCTAACCACTAAAGTACTGTGTGGGGCGGCTGTCACTGTACACAGGGGGTGTACTGGTGTGAACGGGGGCCTGTTGTTTCTGTAGGATAGTGCTCAGATACTTGCCTTGATCTGCCTTCACAGGTGTGAAGGAAGGAGTGGTTTGTGTAAAGCTGAGCCTGAGTAAGGGGCAGTTTCTGATGTTTACCCAGGCACATGTTTCCTGTTGGCCATACCAAGCACATCCCTCTTTGCCCAGCCCAGGTTTGCAGCTTCCACACAAGGCACCCAAGTCTTCTGGCAGCTCTGTGAGAGCACTAGAGCCTGAGGTTCCATTGCCAGCTTTGGGAGTTGGTGGCACATCTTGGGGGACATCACTGTCCTCTGTCAGCAGGATTCCCTCCCGATTCCTAACTCTGCAAACACTCATCACCAGGTACATTGGCTGTATTTGCTGAGGACAGTCAACAGAGTGTTGTATCCAACTGTTCATTCTAAATAAAGCATTTTTCTGGAGAAATGAGGCAGTTTCCCTCTTCCTGTAAAATACAGCTCCCATTCCTGAAACTTCTTATTTCCTCTTGGGCAGGCCCAGCTATTCTGTCAGAGTGGGGGGAGTTGTGTGATAAATAGCTGCAGCTGTGTCATGTGAGCTAAAAATGATGCAATTGGAAGATCTCCACATTATCCTTGGAGTAAATCTCTACCTGTGAATCTCCACTCCTGTGGAGAAGGAGGAATTGTTTCAGTCTTGGACTCCAACAGCTGCCAAGCATTAGTTGTGAAGTCCCTACTTTGACAGGTAGTTTGATTCACCAGAGCTTTCTTCTGCTTTTACAGGTCAGTGAAAAACCCATTTTTGTGCCTGGTGTTTGGGGACCGTATTTCTCTGCAATGGTACCTGGATTGTGGTTGAATGAGGGAGGTCAAAGTGCTACAGGAAAGCTGGTAAGTGTTTGGAGACACAGGCAGACTCCAAGATGGGAGGTCTGGCATAATTGCTGTCATTTGGGATAACTTTACTGTCAGTTTAGGCAGAGCTCTGCCTGAAGCACTTCTGTAAGATCATGGAGATACAGGCTGCTGAAAGCAATGAACAATTAGTTGATTGTTATGTCTCTTACAAACTGTTCATTTGCATATGGATAAGGGATTATATACAGGGCATGTCTTCCTCTTATGGTAGTGTTGATACTTATTGTTATTATCTTACAGGCAAATAGGCTTCATTCTTTACTTCAGCAGGAGGCTGAGATAAAGAAAATTGCACGTATTGTGTTACATAGATCAATTGTGCTCATTGATGGGCATAAGTGAAAGATGTATTTTATGGACAGATAGTAATATAGTAACATGTTATCCTGTCACCTCAGTTCTTTCCATGAACACAGAGTCTGACAGTATTAGGTTCATTTAATTTACCAATAAAAACTATAGTCAGATTGGATTACCTAAAAAGTGAATTTTCTTACTTACAGGAAGTCAGAACTAAAAACACTGATGTCAGATTTAAAGAAAAGCTAGATGTATACAACATTTATTTAGGCTTAAGTCCAGAAGTGCCACCAAGATCTTCATGATTGCTCAACCATGGAGCTTCCAGAGCTCCCTGTGTGTCTCCTTGGCCAGTCTGACTGCTTTTAGGACTGAGCTGCAAAGGTCTTGTGAGAAGCTGCAGGAGGCAGGCCCAGGCCTGGGAGTGTCCCTTGTAAACCCACTAAGTGCAGGTAGGTTTGGTCTGTCACCAGTTGCAGGTGTAGTTGCTCTGACTCAGACCCAGCATCACCCACCTTTTTAAAAGCTAAGAAATGGGAGAATATGTCCAGGAAATAGACTGGGGCATCCCTGCACTTAGACATTCCACATGGAACAGTCACTGAATGAGAAGCACAAATCATCCCAGACACACCCCAAGCACTGAGCTGTCAATGGTGTTCCCTCCTGTGCTCTCCCCTTGGCCACGTCAACATTCCTCTCTGTGTCACGGCTTCAGTGGGAGAGTCACCCCTCTTCCTCTCCTGCAGCCTTGCTTCCCATCCCACGTCCAGCCCATCCTTAGCCTCGTGGCTAAAAGATGCCCTTGCAGCAGGTGGGATGTGTGTTTTAATTTTTTAATTGTGTGCTTTAAATTTTTCAGGTCTAGATTGGGCTAGGACCAAAAAGTGTCCTATTTTATATGTAACTGCTACAACCATAAATAAAACTAAATTATATATATATATAAAATACATTATATATCTAAAATAATATATGCTCAAAACACCCCCATTTTAAAAGGAAAGTGGCAAATCTTGGGTGTTTCTTTGCAAGAAAAGAACACTTTTGAGAGGGAAGTCTCCATCTGTTTAATCCAAAGCAGGTAAATATTCTTATCTAAGCTCTAGAGAGGATACAGCAAGTCAGTGGCTTTTTTCAGCTGGCTCAGGATAGTTCCACACTTAAAATGTACTGTGACAGTTAGGGCATTTCAAAAAAATGATTTAAAAAATCCTTTCTGTTCTAGTACCAGAGAACAAGATGTTCCTGAATCATTAAAGAAATTGCTGGAAAAAAAAGTATGGTCTTGTCAGGACCCATAGCAAAAGCCATGGGCGGAAACAGTGCATGTGCTCTCTGTGGATGGTACAGTGCATTCATTTTCTCTGTCATTTTAAAGCTCAAGGGTTTTAGGATCCTTCTTTCTCACACCTAAAGCCTTCTGAAAACAAACAAACAGAAAGGATATGTTTTGGGTTCTTTTCATTGCTTGATCAATGCCCCAAGGTTAATTACTTTCATAAAATGTGAACAGTCTGTTCAGCTTCTTAAAAGTAGAGCTGATACACTTCCCTTTAAAAAGCTCTAATTAATTTTTTTTTGATACAGTTGCTAAAGAAATCTGTTGGGTTTTGAAAACTGTAGAGTCCAAATGAAGGATTAAGTCCGCTTGTTCTGAAAAAGCTTGATTTTTTGCATGTTAGATGGGTTTTTGCACTGGATTTTCAAAATTTATAAGAAGAAAGATATAGCACAACAGAGACAAAGGATGGCATGACATAATTAGAAACTGTGAAATAAAAAATAGCAGAAAAGGGTTTCTAGATGCATCCCTCCTGTGGCCATGTCTTGAATTAAGGGCATTTAAATATCTAACTTCTTAACTCCTGTAACAGTTTTCTGTAGAAGTGTTTTCATGTGATGTTTATTTATAGATTTATTTCTGAATTTATGAGCTGCCCCTATGTTCTGAGGGGATTATGCAAGATCGCAGAATTCAAGCCTGAGCTTTGTTTCCAATGCAGACACACGTTTGAGTTCTGTCTGATGCCAGTCTCAGGAAGAGCAGGCATTAGTTTCATTGCTATGTTCAGATGTGTTTGCTTCATTATATGTTTTCCTACACTGGTTCAGGACTAGACTCATGCTGTTAAAAATTAAATACTGATGTGATTTTGTGCCCATCGGTATTGCCAAAAAGACTCAGTGCTCTTGAGTAGCTCTCATTTTGCCTCCTTAGCTTTTACTGTCGCCTCTGATGGGATATTACCGAGAGGCCACAAAACCTGCTGAATTATTGTCTTAAAAGCCCATATTATTCTACCTGATACTTTGTTTTGTGAGTAATGGTAACCACTCTGGACTGAAAGGACAAGTTGATTTATAAATTCAGTATAAGACAGAGCTTATATTGATCTTTTTTTATAGCAGTAATTGCTTCTCAGGGTATACATTTTGTTTCCTGCAATGAATGTATGAAGCATCTATCAGGATGACAACATACCTTGTGTTTTATTTCAACAGTGTGATACAGAAAGATGTAGGGATTTGGGCCAAGGAGATGTTCCTGGTAGAATTCCAATGAGGATAAGCATGCAGGAGAATGGGAGAGACCAGAGGACATGCTCTCAGGTGCTGTTGGAGACAGGAAAAACGTCATCCTGTCACCTTGCTCCCCTGACTGAGGAGTTGCACACTTAGCATTTGGCCAGTTTTTGGTGCAAAGTTGGATGTTCTTCCTTACTGTTCATAAGCCAAACCCTGAATGTCAGTGATAGTTCTGCCATTGGCTTCAATAGGACTTAACTTCATGAGTAATTTAGAAGCTCTCTTGTCTTTTTAAAGTTATGACACTGCCTTACCCTTTTCCAGGACTGAAGTTTTAAGATGTAATCATCCTAAAAATGTTGCTTTTCTCTTTTTCAGATCGATCATGTGGTCCGAGGCCACGTTGCCTTCCCGGAATTACAGTCAAGAGCTGCAGCCAGGTCATTGTCCTTATTCCTTTATCACACACCTGCCTTACAAACTGATGACACAGTGTATTCCCAGCAGTGTCCTTACTCTGAAACAGGGGAATTAACAGTCTGATAGAGGGTTGGAAGTATTTACAAAGGCTTGCCAGGTGATTGCTCAAAGATGAAAGCTTTAAACTCCCATCAGATACCTTAGGCATATCTAAGTGGTGATATTAACTTACTGCTTTTCAGCTTTCCTGTCCAAGGGCATTTCTTGATTCTGTAGCATCAGCCCTGTTCAGCAGACCTGTCTCTATGCCTTGGGCTAACAATGTGTCTTAATTTGTAGGTGACACAACTAAGCTCCAAGGATGAGATATAGCTTCATTAGGATATATTATTCACTATTTTTGAAACAGTCATCTGAAGGCAGGTATAGCCACTGTATGGAAAACTTCTGCATGGCAGCACAAATAGAGAAACCCAGGATGAATTTTCAGACAAAACTCAAGATGGAGGAGTGACTTGGAGGTAACTCCAGGATTCCTTGAGCAGCAGGCTGTGTTCAGTGTGGAATTTTAGTGTGGTCTGCTTTAGAAGTGGATGAAGATGGTCCAGACATATCTGTCAGGTCTGGACTTTGTCAGGTGGTTTTGGCTTGGATTCCTTTTAAGATGGTTCACGTCAATCCCAGAGAGGGCTTAGCTGAACGGTTGGGCACATTGGACGACAATTTGATTCTCTTTTAATGTCTTTTTCCTCCTTAGATTAAATTAAAAACCAGCAAAATTGGCATTTTCTCTTCAGTTTATCACTCTGGTCTAAAAGACAAGGGTCAGTCCTGATACATATATTAAACATGTGCAGTCACATAGTTATTTTCAGTCCTCAGTGGGGGGATAAAGCTACCTGGTTTCTCTGGATGACCCATCCCTTGCAGGGCCCACTGTCTTACTTGTTTTTTAAGAACTTGTCCAGGATTCCCAGAATGTATTGGACTTCATTCAATATGAAACAGATTCATGGTTCCTAGAATTCTCTTTGTTGTTCTCTGGAAAAGGAAATCAGGAAATAAATGCATCTGTGTATGTTTGGAATACAAATTGATCTGGGGCTTTTTCAGATTTTTGGCTTCCAGGCCATTTTTCCAGTGCCCCCATATGGAGCTCAAGCATAGGACAAACAGTTTAGTCTGTAATGCCAGGATAAATCATTTTTTTTTTGGTTGGAAAAATGCCTATAGAGTAGCCTCCTTGTCTCTTCTAGGTCTGATACTGAACTGACTGACCACAACTAATGCTATAGTGCAAAAACTTGCAGTGTGATGTGAGCAAGAAACTAAATACGGAATGTTGGGAATAGAACTCCATGTTATCCAGGGGAATGATGTCACAACTTTGGATTTGAGTCTCCTCAAAACTGTGGAGACCAGTATTGATAATAAGAGTTGTAATATTTTATTAAGTTAATTTGCTCAATGGTATTTTCGTTATGCTTTCCAGATATTACTCTACTAATGAAATGTTTGCATAGCTATAAATTTAATAAACAATTCACTTACTAATTCCCTCATCCTCTTTCTCCCCTTCCTTCTGAAATATCTGTTAAAGAAGGAACACCTTCCACTATTCCAGGTTCCTCCAAGTCCTGTCCGACCTGGCCTTGAACATTTCCAGGGATGGGGCAGCCACAGCTTCTCTTGGCAACCTGTGCCAGGGCCTCACCACCCTCACAGGGAAGAATTTCCTCCTAATATCCCATCTAAATCTACTCTCTGTCATTGTGAAGCCAATGCCCCTTGTCCTGTCACTCCAGCCCCTGTAAATAGTCTCTCTCCATCTTTCTGGCAGGCTGCCTTCGAACATAGTGTCTTGTTTTGGAGGATTATTGGTGATGATGATAAATTATGTGCCTGGAAATCTCAGCAGAATAGTTCAGACAATCTGCTTTATTATGTTTAGGATGTTCTCTGTGTGGGTGTAGGAATTTGCATCTGTTCATTTGCATCTGCAAATGGCCACAGAAGGAAAACAAAATGAGAATTCCATGTTTGGGTGTGCAATTCCATATTACCTTTACTTGCCATCGTAGATGCAGTGCTGTGAAGAGTTAGGCACATGCATGTCTGGATCATTAAAACAAGAACATCTGAGGCCACAAATCGCTGCCTGTTGCTTTCTGCTGCCTCTCACCTACTCCTGCGTCCCTAAACCTGTCCTCCCTTTCTCCTCACGCTGCCTATAAGCAGGTTTGGAATGGCAAGTGCCTGCTGAGCAGCTATCCCAGAGGCTTCTTTGTGCAGACTCCTCCTATTCCTTTGCCCACACCAGAGCAGTTTTCCAGCTGCATTTATCACCAGTTCGGTAATTTTGGTAACTTGTGAGGGCGCAAGAGCTCAGACAACCAGCTCCTGCTGTCCACTGCTGCTGAGGACAGGCTTGTGCAACCCTCCCAGTGCTATTCCTATGTCCTTTATTCCCTTCTTTTACTGGAAATGGACAGGGTTGAATTACATGAGGATTTTCTGGACAGCTGTAAATTTAGCATTTGGTCAAATGGTTGGCACTCTGCAAACAAAAAACCTTGGGTTTTTTTCTAGGCAATTCATTGAGTTGCAGAAATTGCTGTGATGCATCACTTCTGCTCTTCAACCTACATATTGTGTAGGTCTGACACTTAACCATCACTGATGTATCAAATCCTGTACAAGTAGGCTAGAGTAGGAAATCAAAACAAATAATATGATCATTTATGGTCTAAAGTTTAAATAATTCTGTTGCCTAGAATGACCATTTCTAATCTTTCGGAGGAGAAAAATATCTAACTGACAGCAAAGTTGATGTGCCCTCTGGCACTTTGTGAAGTGCTGTGTTTTAGGACAGAAATCCCTTTCCTATACATCTCGATGCCACTTCCCCATCTGAAGAAATGTCTCCTGAAAATAAAACTTTGAAGTTACACACACAGAACCCATCGGCAATTCTGGGATCTTTCAAGTAGAACATAATAACCATATTTGGCAGTTTTCTGTACCTCTTGATGGTTTAGAGTCCTTTTTTTTTAATTTAGAAATCTGAAATTTTTAGATTTTTTTTCCCTGAAAGATACCTGTTGGCATCTTCCAGGATTCTTGAACAGGTTAAATACCAACCTCTTGATTGATGCTTTATGAAGTTATGTCCCAAGTATGAACATAAACCTGGGCAAACTTGCATTGATTTCTTATTCTTTACTTTCAGCACAGTTCTTTTTTCATAGCAATTGCTCATGCTCAACTCTGCAGGTGATATGCAGCTGCCACGGATACCTTGTCACAGAACTGAATAGAAAAAGCTCTCTGTGAGCTGATGGTGTAATATTGTGTATAACTCAAAAGTGGGAGAAGCAGGAACTGGCAAGTGTTTGAAGGATTTTGCAAGTCCAAATGTAGTCCCTTGAACCCTTATCTGTATATGGAAAAAAAAAATTAAAAAAGTGGGGGGGGAAAAGTGTAATTCCAAGGTTATGTGGGTTTTAAGCATATTTGGCTCAATTTCAGCCTCTTTTTGTTCAGTCCTTGTGTTCTGACAGAGCTGCACAAATGACTAATCCTTGTGAGAGCAGTCAAGCAGGATGGAGATGAGATAGAAGCTGGGATATCTGGTGGGTCTTCTTGAGCGCAGCTTTCCTTTTTTTTCACCCTTCCCAACAGTCAAGCCCAGATTTAGACTGGAAATAAAATGACTTTATCTTTAGTGTGTACTGCTTATAGTGCAGTCTTTAGGGATGGAGAAAAGAGGGCCACTTTCACAACAAGGAGAAAAAAAATGATCGTGACCTCAAAATTATCATAATTTAGGTCCAGGAAGACACATAAAGTACATTTTAAAGGACGTGAATAATGATGTAAATTAGTTATTTTAATGTCTTCCAAGTGTAGTTCATTTTGAGTGATATCCTCTGATAGCATACACATGGTAAGGTATAATTGAAAAAACATGCAGCTGAATGGTTGAATGCAAAGTATAAATATACAGCTGCTAGTGGGTCAGAAGTCAAACTAGTAAAGCATATGCCAAACTCCCTCAGGGATCTCATTAGTGCATGATTGAATATACATGTAGAGGCTAAATGAATATCACTGTTTGGGTCTGCAGTGGATGAGACAATGACTAATCAATTGTAATTAGGGTTAGATGCTGTTATTGACCCACATGTCTAGAATTAAATGCCCCACTTGGAGATTTCCAAGGAGTTGAAAAATATATATGGATTTGTTTGTGATAGGGTGAGTGTTTGAAAAAAATATTCAGAGCGTAATTGCAACATTTTTTAAATGGAATGTCACCAGAGTCACTGCAAGCCAAGGCACTGAAGAATTCACCATTAGTCCTAGGTCCAGGAAAAAGTCTGTTGGATATTGTGGAGTTGGGTGTAGCATCTGAACTTAGACACAATCATATTTAGGCCCATGGTGGGCTCCTCCCTAAAATAGCAGCCACTCACTTTCTCTCCTCCACCCTTAGTGCTGCATTTTAATCATAACACACACTGAAATAATTATGGTTTAAAAAAGGAAAGCTCTACATGCTATTGATTAATCAGAGAAATTTTTAAACATTTGCAAAGGAATTTGATTTTCATTTCTGTCTGGAATCCTCCTCACTCCTCCCTCTCCGCTTGCTTTTCTCGCACAGTGTCAGCACCTTTCTGTGGGAGACAAGCATCAACAGCCCCAAATATCAAACAGCTCTGGCTCCTCCAGGGACCCGGAGGAGTCAATGTACAAACTCAAGGTCACATTATCTCCCCTCATCCCGTGAAATTAAGGAATTCAGGTGGCCTATTGAGCACACGTGCAGATAGATGTCCCCTCAGTGCCATGGGCTTGGCAAGCCAGGGGGATTTTGCTGTTCTTTGATGGGTTTTGTGCATTTGATGGTAGTACAAATGTATGAATAACCTCCCCTCTCTGTTTCCAACTTGTTTTTCTCCTAGTGCTCACAGCATATATACATACTTGAACAGTCACCTGGACCTGATTAAGAAATCTTTGCCTGTGGGTTTCCTCACTGTTGATTTACATGTTTGGCCAGATTTCCATGGTAACAGATCTCCCTTAACAGATCTGACACTAAAGGGCATGGTAAGAAACAGCCTGTCTTTGCAAAAAGGTCAATACAGGGTAAAAAATAAAAAAAAAAAAAGGAGCTTTTCTTCAATTTTGACTGTACTCCTCCTTTTCTATTTACACTATCCGATAGGATTTGGGTTTCTTGCTGCATTTCGAAGTGTGCTGATGTTTCAGTAGAAAACCAGAGATCACTGTAGTTGACGTATCACTACAGACAGACTTATTTTCTAAAAATCTGAGGGGTGTTGTGTGTGTCCCAGGATCTTCCCTAGGAATCACATTTCACAGTGCTTGTTGTTGTTAATTCACTTGTCTACCAAATCTTGAATATTTGTTGCAATGAATTTCAGCACAGATTTGGGTAAACCTATCTGGAAAAGGCATGAAATATTCTGATGATAGATTTCTTGATTTAAACAGCTTTTCAGCCCATCTTTAAGTGTTTGGATGTTTCTTGTTGCTGAGCTTATGGTGGTAGATCAGCTGGGTCACAAGGCTGTGCAGAGCTATAACAGAAGAATATCATAAGGGTATAATTTGCTGATATCAAAATACCTGGTAATTAATGCCAAAATGCCCTTCAAAATGACATATTTTCCTTGAGCATCTCAAGCTACTCACCAGCACAAAAATCTGCAGTATTTGAGGTTGAGATAGGATAGGGTATAAGCACTGCAGCATTTAAATCACAAATAAGGGAAACATTAAAAGAATAAAAAAGGCCCATATATTTTTGGGTCCTAATAATACCTGCTTTATTTTATGGAAGAATTATATGCTGCAGCAGAATCAGAATTTCCTTGGTATGATGCCTCTATGCAAATGCTGTTAATAGCAACCCATTTTTTCTGTCACAATTATGTCTGCATTCAGGTCTTGCCTATGCTGATATTAATCCAGAGTAACTACAGTGCAGTATTGATTTATGTCAGAGTAAAGGAGGCTAAGATATAGTATTTAATTATTAACTGTGTACCAATGTTAGGGTGCTTGGATGGGAGGGGGAGAAATGCTTTTAAAAAGTTATTTTTATGTAATAGCATTTTCATATTATTACATTAAATACATTCACGAGCAATATCTGAGTCATAACATAAAACTGTCAGAGTTAATCTATCTCTAATCCCATACAATATGCTGTTTGTTCTTTATTTCTTTGCAAGGGCAAGAATAATTTATGTGGTTCTTCCCCAGATCAGGAATAACATGTTTAACATAACATTATGTGTACAGCTCACAGAAGTAAGGCTTAGAATTAGTGTTTTAAACTTGTTACAACAAGAAGCCATAGAAAATAATAGAGTTTTATGTTGGCTGGATTTGTACATTTTCTTTTTGATCTTTGCACAGGTTGTTGGACTGACAATGTCCCGGGGTCTGGATGAACTTGCCCTTATCTACCTGGCTACGATCCAAGCCATTGCTGTAAGGCATTTTAAGTGCATAAAAGAAGAAATGAGTTGGTCGTGTGTGTGGCAGAGTGATCATTACCTTCAGCTAACCAGATTTCTAATAATACATGAATTCACTTAATGGACTTCTTAAAGGAGCAAGATGTTGTTTATCCGTGTTGGTGACTATTCCCAACTGTGGGAGAATCGACAGACAGAAAATGTTTCCCTAAAAAGTCTTTTCCATGAGGCATTCTGTAAATGGAGCTTTGTCCTCTGGTGCAGATGTGAGGAAGGAGCTGATAGTCCATGGAGCAGTGTTACACCATCGGCTGTCTAGAGGGAAGCTGAGGGGGGGGGAAAGGCTTTGGCAATGGTACAAAGGACCCTGAGCTCCCCTAAAAGCCTTAGCTTCAGATTGTTCCTAAATCCATGGATTTCCCCTGCTTGTCTGGTGGATGAGGCAGAGCTCTGTGTCACAGTGAGCAGGAGGGTCTGAGATTCAGTTAGCAGCTCCCAGACCCAACAGAGCAGATCTTCCTCCTCGTGTCCCTGCTCCAAGGAGAGCAGCTGCTTCCCGTGGCAGTCCCAGCCTGCATCCGAGTGGATGTATGGAGCAGGCAGGGAGGCTCTGAAATGTCCCTGATGTTTCCAAACACTCAGATGGGGAATTTTATTGGAATACTTTTCTTTCTGCCCTGATTTTCTCTCAGGATTTCCAGTTTGCAAGAAGTTCTGTTCTGAAGTGAAAACCTGGGTCACAGAAGTTGTTTGGAAAACCTGGCACAGGGTATTTTCCATGGGGCCTTTTGGTGACCAAAATCCACATTCCTTTGACGTCCTTTCTGTGATTTTTTTAAATTTATTTATTTTTTAAAAGTTTGCTGAACTTGAGGCGTTTTTTGCAAAACATTAACAGTTTGAGAAATTGGGAAGTTTTCCTGACAAAACTCTATTCAGTTGGAAAACTTCCAAACTCCTCTCCTGGTTAAACAACAACTTTGCTAGGCCGGGTCAGCCATCTGGGATGGAGAGGGCGGGCTGCTGTGAATTTACTGGGAATTGTCCATCTTATGTGTTAACCCTCCCTCTTCAGCAAATAAGAGGAACTTAACCCCAGCCTGGAATTCATTGTTGTGAGTTTTGAGCCTTTTTAAGATGAAAGTATCTTGGTTATACCTGATGCTTCAGCGTAATCCCACCATTGAAATAAGAATGCCTAGGAGAGGTTAAACAATGCCAGGGACTGATACTGCCCCTGAAAGGAACTTCCCAGTCTGGAACAGGTGCTCCCTGATTATATGCTGCTAATGAAGTGGAAACCTTCTCTGCTGGAAATCCTGGGAAAGTCACCTATTATCTCATTGTATGATACAGCTCAGATTTTATTGTAAAACACAAATACTGTGTTGAACACTAGATTCAGCAGCTGCATATCTTTTTGATACCTGATTGGGCTGATTTAATGTAAAAAGGCTGGCTGGTAGTTTTCATTGTAAGTTCAAGGAAATTAATTTTTCCTGAAGCGTTATTGAAACAGTAACTAAAAAGTAGACAGAGAACGTTGGTTTTGACTTGATATATTTACTAATTGCCAGTGTGACACCTAGGAAATTTAATTTTCCTCCCATGCTCCTTCACTCCCAATTTTAGCTTCACTTTTATTGAAAGAAACAGTTGTAGTAATCCTGCACCATTAGCTGCCTTCAATGGGTGCAAGATAAACTTTCAACCCAAGTAAAAATCTTGTACAAAGTGTAGGCCTGCCCACAGAATGTTAATCTCTAGTTTTCTTTTCAGCAGGAGACGCTTTTTTCTTTTTATTTAAAATTTGCATTTGAAGCCCCTCAATTTGCATTTTCTCCAATCCAGGATTAAATTAGTTCCCCCCCACCCACAGTGAAATAGGTCTGGCTTTAATTTAAATTGCTATGTGAATACAATTTTCCAGGCAGGTAAACACAAAATAATTTTCACAGCGTGTTCTTTCTCAGGGTCTTTGACGTGTGTATGTTGTGAGAGAAGTTGTTAATAAATTTGAATTTCAGAAGCAGTGAAAGAGAATCTCCTTTTAACCATTCACTGCAAAATGCGATGCAACAGTTGGACGGCTGAGAACATGACCAGGGCTGTAATTGTGGCCCATTCTGAGCAGACAGACTCCTTTTAAAGCAGTTTATTTTTCCATAATTAAAATTGTGGATTTGGAAATTAGCCCTCTGTGTCAATAGGGAAGCGATGGATTTAGTCAGCTGGGGTTGTGGCTGCTCAGGTTCCTCTTAACTGCTTGCCTAAAAATCAAAATATATTTGAAGGCCTGTCCAGAATAGTGCTGGTCATTCATCATGGATGTCTCCATCTGATGGAACATTGCTTGTTCAATTTTCAGCGGCTTTTATTTGAAGATGACTTTATTGCAGACATCTTAATGAACTTGCAGCATGACAGGAAGAAAACTTAAACATTAGTTTATGAAAAGTCTGACCAGGCTGTGTTTTGTGAGGAATTTACCTACAAAGAGTCAGCCTGGGCAACATTTTGCCTTGAATTTGACATTTTGTCAAGTCTGAGCTTCAAACTTAACTTCCAAGGTATTATAAAGAGCCGAGAGTTATTTTTGGTCAAATAGTTTGTCAAAGAAATGTGAAATATTCCTGAAAGAGAGAAATAGGGAGAAGGTTGTCTTCAGTGACGAGTTGGAGGCAAGCAAAGCAAACAAAAGGAGAAAAGCTATTTTTTTAAAATGGCAAAGCATTTGCTTTGATTGTTCTAATTTGAGTTTCTCAGAATTGAGACTGTAAATGAAAAGTTTAAAATATGCCTGCATTTGAGATGTTTCAATTAATCCAGGCATGAAACGGAACATTTTATTTTGTGTAGGGAAAAGGCCAAGAGAAATAGTTAAGCCAATACAGAATTCTTCAGGTTTTCTTTTTTGCTGAAAAGACAGAAAACATAGGGTTTTTTATTTGCTGTTCTTTTTTTGTTCTATTTTGCGATTTGGCTTCAGAATTGAAATCTCTTCACTGAGAGGGATTTTCAGATGCTGTTACACAAAGTAAATAGAAAGTTTCAGTGGGGATGTCTTTACATGTAGGTATAGTTCTGTTCCCATGGCTGCTTTCCTGTGCTCATCTGGCTTGTTTTTCTCGCCCTTTTTAAAGTTAGGAACAAGACATATTTTGGAAACCATGCAGGCTGCAGGACATGATATCAACACACTGTTCCTGTGTGGTGGGCTGAGCAAGAACCCTCTCTTTGTGCAGATGCATGCTGACATTACTGGTAAGTTTGGGGAAGTACAGGGAAAGGAGTGTAAACTGCTTTTATTTTAGGTGTCTAAGTACCTTGTCTTTGGAAAAATAAAGACTTTCTTTATACAGAACTGTATTTTGCTGCTTGGCCGAAAAACATGTAATGAAATGTTACTTTATGAGCTTCATCCTATTTGACTTGTGACGCTTTCTGCTCTTTCTGGGCATCGTATCCATTATACAGAACAATTCTTTCCTGAGTTGCTTCCATGTCTGTATCACTCATATGGTTTAGGGAACAATTTTGACACCTTTGCTCCTGCACAATGTTGTCTTTGGTTTTATAGAATTCCTGATGGGTAGAAGGAAGCTCCTAGATCTGTGTTTCACTGCGGTCTCAGGCCTACGTGGTATTTTTGGTCTCCCTTCAGCCTATGTGTGTTGGACATCTTAGCACACCTGTGAGTCAGTTGAATATACTTCAAAAAATGTGGAAAAAATAACAAAATTTAGTGTAAAGGACTTCAGAGAAACATTGAATGATGTGTGTTTTGGATATATTTCAAATTAAGACCAGTTGAGCTGTCATGAATAAAGTTTAAGGCTCAATTTTGGGGAATTTTGTCTGGAGATCTGACTTGCCCTGACATCAAACTACACTTCATAACCTTGATGCAGGAAGGAAGATGAAAACATGCCTTCTGTCCTTACCTGAGAGGAAAACAGAAATGGAGAAGCAAAAGGCATAATGCCTATTGACCTGAAAATTCCCTAAATATGTTGTAGTCAAAGTGAAAAAATGATGTTGTGAAGTCTGTGCCTTTCCTTATAGAACTCAGATGTTTTAGGTGAATTTCAGCTACGTGTGGAGTTGTGCTGCTGGTCTGTGATGTGTAAAAGAAAAGATCTGTGAAAAGGTATTCTGATTAAAATGTAATCACAAGTTCTTTGACTGTAACTAATGGCCAAGTACAATTCAGCACAAAAAGGCCTTTTTGCAGTCTGGAGTTCTCCCCCATTTGTAAAATCAGTGACTGACAAGAGATGTCAGAGTTCATCTCACTGAAATGCTCTTGGTTATGTTGAACTCATTAGAGCCTATCAGATAAAATAACTAACATTCCAGGATCAATCCCCCATTCTTTTCCGAAAAGAAAAAAATCTGAATATATTATTGTTAGCTGCAAATGCCCATGACTCAGCCATGCAGACATCCAATAGATAATTCCACAGGCCACTTAAAAAGTGTCTTGATCTTTTTGTTTGCCTGGTAAGAATTCCGTATTCATTCTGATGATGCGGGAAATGGGCAGTAAATTTTCGAGCACGCTGAAAATTGCTCACTGACGCCTGATGAACAGCCCTGGAGCTTTGAGCTTGAGCTTTAGATTTGCTGTTCCAGGTTGACCCAAGTACTGAGCTGTGATCCAGCTGAACTGGAGGAATGCTCAGGTGACAGGGCAAAGTTTGCATCATGTGACTGGATGCCTGTTGCAAGGAGGATTTACTTTGTGTCAGTAATTGCTGCTTAAGTTAATAATTTTATTCCTCATTTTGCAAAGCATGTATTTGCCTTTTCCTCTCTAGGAGTTGTTCATGGCTAACTTTAGGTTTTCCTCCAAATTCCAGCTCCTTCTAATCTTCCAGCTGGCTCTCAGGAGCAGCATTTTTTGGGGCATAATATAATGGAGACTATTCTCAGAAGGAATCCCTCCTTCCACCCCTGTGTTTGCATCATCATTCACTCAATGACATTATCTCATTAATGGAAATTCAGCCACATGCCAAATACTGTAGGAATACTAAATTTTTCGGCTTAGTGCAACTAGAAAAGTATTTAGACTCATGCTCTTGGTTTAGATGTTTCAGGAGAATTAATAAAGCAGGCTGGTTTTTATTTATCAGTATTTTTCCTCCTGTTTTTATACTGGTGAAACATGTCTCAGACACTCACACTTTGTGTGAACTGAAGGGAAAGTCTGTTCACGGTAGTACCCCTGGGTGATGAAACAATATTTTTTAATTCTGCTTCAGAATATATATTGTTTGTTTTTCCAGTGTTTTAATTTTGTTTTTGAGTATCTTGCACAATTTGGAAGGCAGGTTTTCCCTTATTATTTCATACATAACTTGAGAAAGTTTGCTACTCATATTTTCATGTCTTCCAGCAAAACCAGAATAGCTTTGTTGGCTATATATTTAAAACCAAACACAAACAGTCTTTTGTTTGTTTGTTGCAAAAGAAACAAAAAGGACACTGCCCTGTTTTCCCCTCCAGGTCAACTTTTAATGGGCACGTGGGTTTGGAGGGTGTGGGTAACAGGTTTATACCAGGCCCTCTGTGATAAATAGCCAGTGTCAAAGATCTGGGGAGGTTGGTTTTTGTATGCTTTGTGTTCTGCATTAATATTTGCTGAAATTGTTGTATTTAAATCCTGCATTTTTCCTGGAGCCTGGAACCACAGAGCAGAGTGATTTACATTAACCTACAGCAGAAAGTAGCGCTCAATGGAGTCATGAATAATGGTTTTCAAGCCCTTTTTGATTTCTTTTTTGCTTTAATTATTTGTGGTGCTGCTGGTGCAGTCCCGCTGTGTTCTCCCTAACAGACCTGGCTCTTTCCTGTGCAGGGAAGCCTGTGGTCCTGTCCAAAGAGGTGGAGTCTGTTTTGGTGGGTGCTGCTATTCTGGGAGCTTGTGCTTCTGGGGATTTTGCATCTATACAGGTATGATATACCTGATTTTACTTGTATTTTTTTTTGAGTTTTAACGTGTTTTACACTTTGACTTTTGGCACCACACACAGGCTTTAATCCAAGGGGAAAAGTCTGTACCTTCTGCACAGCCCAACAAGAGCCAGCATCGCCTTCTCCCCAACCTCTGTTTAACTCCACATTTAGGTGTATTGAGGATTCATTTGTCTTTTCACTGTAGGGACATGCATGGAAGCTGCTGTCTATGAAGTTGGGCCATATAATTTTACAGACAAAACAGGGCATTTGGCAAGGCTCTGATTCTGCAGGAAGGTCATGCTTTCATTTCAGTTGTATTTGTCCCACTTTCCTTCCTTCATATTGAGGAGTGTTAAACATAAGAAGCAGCGTAGCACTATTTATGCAGTAAAAAATAGTACACCTGTAGCTCTTGTCTTGCCCACAGTGAATGCAGAGTTAATAGTGAGGATGGAATCTCATGTTTATTCATGTTAATTCAATCCATTAGCAGTTGCAAAAGTAGCAGTAAGGCTTTTAATTTCAGACGATCAGCCAAAGCATGACTTAGCTGCATTTATATAAACAACAGTGGTTTACAGAAACCTGAGGAAGGGTCTGAATTCCCCAGATCATGCCTGTTTTCCCACCTGGCAGTCCCACTAGTATGAGACATCTCCTCTCTTCATGCTGCACAAGGACATCAAACAACACACTGCATTCAGTTGGACAAACTTATTTATCAGTATGGTCTCTTGTGCGTTTAATACATTTTTCTTTATAACATCAGGCACAGATACTTGTAGATGAAATTCTGCACAAAAGCTTATCTGGATATATTTTCTGAATAGGGAGTTCAGCTTCTTGACCTTGTTAAATTGATGCAATTCCACTGGAATCAATAAACAGCTCAACATAAGCTGAGGAGCTGGGCTGTGCTTGGCATTTCTCCAAATGGGAATATTCTACAGTGCTATGTAGGTTAGCAGGAAGAGCAGTTTCCTTTCATAAGAATTTTTCCATTAAAATGAATCCCATTGCAACAAATATATAGTGCAATCTATAAATATGTATAATATCTGTATGTAATAGTTCTAATGCTTGTTAGAAGAACTTGTTTTGATAAATGTAATTTCAGTAGCAACTTTTAGTGACAGGACTTTATATTTATTTCTTGCTCTTCTGTTAATCTTTTGCCTTCAAATACATATTTCATTCCAAGTCTGCCATCTTTTCCATTACTATGCAATAGCTGAACATCTCGAAACTGATTTTATCCAGTTTGTTTTAATCAACATTAGAAAAATCTAATGCTGTGAAGTTTTCTGTGATATGTTCGTATATGTTTTTGGTGTATTCACTTACTTTTAGTTTTTAACCTTGCCCTTATATACAAAAATATTTCAGAAGCATATCCAATAATGTCGGAACAGATACATATATCTTATACATACATTAATATATGTCAGTGTTCATAACACACCCCTTCAGATGTCTTTTTCAGTGAAACTGAATCCCTTAAACCAGCCATGTCACAGACTTTTTAACTGCAATATGTTAGATTACATAAAAACATTTTTAAAAGAATTTAGCTACATGGGATAAAGAAATGAGAAACCAAATAAATTTATTTTAGAGGCAGAGAAGTGTAAGTGCGTATCTAGCATTGCAGTTCAGTAACATATCTTTCATTTATTTTTGTAACACACGTTCCAAAACAACCCTTTCTTAGAGGTGCTGTTGCAAACATTCAGCATGGTTGTAGACTTTGAAAATAATAGATGTTATTACCTCTCCTCTAATAGACGGTTTGTGCTTAATTGCTGTCTTTTCCAAAGCTCTTTGGTTGCCCAGTCTAATAGTAAAGGAGAAAATTGTGGGTTTTTTTCAATAAGCTCTCTCCTGATGTCTATGGTGTTTTGAAGGGGATTTTTACTGTAGCTTTCCCAGTCACTGGTCACATTTCTCAGAATGATTTTTGGACATTTCCACTCAATGTCAAGATCAAAATGCTTAAAAGCTCTCTGGTTTTTATGGGTTGGCTGTTCTCCATTTTCTAAAACTCAAGCCTTTTTAGGACAGCTTGGAAGTAGCACCCAAAGCCAGGATCCCTCAAAATCACTTCTGATAATCTTAGTCCAGCTCTACCATGCCCTGCTGACTGAAGCACTGGCTGCTGAACAAACAGCGAGTCCCACTAGTGATGCTGAACCTGATGCTTTGGGGATGAAATGTGCACCGTGAGCTGACCTGCTCATCGTGACTGGAACACTAAAGAGCTTTTCCTTTGATGTCCCTAAATAAGTTTATTCTCACAAAGAAACAAGCACTGATGTACCTCCCATCTCTTTTCCCTTTCCGTACCACAGCAGCAACGGTTCACAGGACGCAGCATTTTATTCTAATTCTTAATTTTCATATATTTTTCTTCGTATTTTGAGAGATTTGGGTAAAGGTTTTCATGCTTTCTGCTGACCACAGCTGTATTACTATCAAAATTCTCAATATACTGAGCTTTTACAAAGAAGCATTGGAAATGAAGGTCGTTGCAAAATTTGTGACCATATAGGTTAATTTGCAAGCTCCTAGTGTGGATTTAAAAGTTCAAGCCCCTTGAAGCTGCAATTTCATCTTTAGGTAATTCAATCAAGGGAAGATTTATAACCTCCATCTCTCAGGCCTGGTCACCATATGTTGTTGCTTCAAAGAACACTGACTTCCCTATTTTCCTCTTCATTTACTCTCCCTGCATTTTTCTCCTCTGTGGTAAAACAATTGGTCTATCCAAAAAGAAAAAAGAACATGCAATGTGGTGAGCTCTTCCCTATTTCATGTCTCTGTTGTTTAGTTTCTAGAAACTCAGGAAAGAGGAGAAAGAAACCGAATTTCTTCTTGGTTCATCTTTTAATTTGTCCAAATGCTGCACCCTTTTTCTGTGAGTGGTTTTGTGGTGCCCGTGAGCTCTAACACAGCCTGGCTGTGTCCCAGCAGACAGTGCTGTGTAAAATTCTGTGACATAAAGGTTTTTGAAATACGGACTCTATTTTGGGGATTTGGATTTTTGAAATATGCTGCATTGAATGAAATAACCCTCACATTGCTGCTTAGATGGGTCAATTTATTGCTTCTGGCCATTCCTTTCATGCTGAGCAGCAGGATCCTGGTTTTCTATGGGATTGTTTCTATAGTAAAAATATAGTTTCCGGTTTAGCAAGCCAGCAATTCCTTCTCAGAGAAAATGTTCAATAAATAAATGTCAAAGTTTCCAGTATATCCTCGTTACTCTGCCTCACTCGTTCATAATTGAAAATGGGAAGAAGGTGCTGTTTGACTTGGCAGTTATCCAGCTCTTTTTTTTTGAATAGCCCAATCTTTGGGACAAAGCTGTACACGAGGGAACGGGATTATTGCCTTATAAAACCCTGCAGCCCACTGACTATTCCTTAATTGGATATTAAAGCAATTAATAAAATTACCTGTATGAAACCAGATTACCAGATTTATTATGGATATTTTGCATTCATGTGGGACATTGTTACTGGCCAGTGTGGGAGAGAAGAAACTCTGATTTTCTATAATGCATTGGGTTGGTACCTCTCTATAATCAGCTTTCTGTGATCGTTTTTGGTGTCAAACATTGAGCTAGAATTGAAAGTCCTCATGATTACAAGATTTTTCAGATACAAATTGACTTTTAAGGGAGGTTTAATCTTTTCTTTGTTAGTTTTCGTTGTTGTGCAAGTTGCTGGTATATTCTGCAAAAGGATAGGAAAAAGTTTTTTTATTATTTTTATCAAGCAGATTGGAGGTGTCTAAAAATGAGCTGGATTCTATAGAAAGAGCTATTAGGTAATTATGTAATGTGGATTAGGTGAATTATTTAGCAGCAGTAACAGTTGAGCAGGTGAAGTACCCCCTGGGCACAACCTGCATCCCTGGAAGGAGCAGTAGGAGCTGTGTGGATCAGGATCTCCTGGCTGCTGTGTCCATAGCTCTGGACCATATTGCAGGTGGGGGTTGAAGTTACAGTGTTGCAGGGGAATTGATTGACTGACAACTCCCCTAAAGCAGCTCAGAAGAGTTTTATTTGTACACCGCAGGGTTTTGCTTAATTTAATGGACATCTCCTCTCAGTTGTCTCAGGATGTTGTTGGGTGGTACAGCATAAAATCAAGCATCAAACAATCAAACAACAAACCCCACAGATAACACAGGTTTTATAAAGATCAGCCAGGAAGAACATCTGATACACAACTTACTTGCCTTTTAACAATTAAAATGTTGCAGACTGTTATGAATGTGAAGAAGTTCCTTGGTACAACAGTTAGTCCACAACCTTGGTAATGGACCAACTGGCAATGGGGAATAGACAGCATTTCATAAGGACACCCATAAATAGTACTGGGACATATTCAACACTTCTGCTGACAGAACTGGAGGGGATTAGGCCATTTCCATTTCTGGATCAGGCAGCTTCTGGCATAATTTTGTTCCATTTATTTCAATGGATGTACTTCAGTTGATGGTCTGATCCTCTATTCCTCTTCCAAAGCATTACCTGTCAGGTCATGGATTGAAATTATTACAAGCCTCTTGTTGATTTCCATATTTTCAAAAGGAAGAACCGAGTAAAAGATCAGGGAGGGAATAGTTTTTTCCTTAGAAATGGTAATAACTTGGGAAATCAAAAGAGGAAATAAAATGACTTCTCCCTGTTGAGTTAGGGAATGTTGCCTTCTCTCATTAAAAATTGAAAGCACTCTTGTTTTTGAGCAGGGTGAATTAGTAATTAAGTGCTGTAATCAACTTGTGTAAACATAATATTGAAGGAGAACAGTAAATTAATCATTTCGTTGGCTTGCCTTCCCCAATTAATCCACCTTTTAGTAAAGGCCTTCCTGCTGTGTTGGGATGGGTTTTTTCTCCTCTTCCCTTAATCAGAGGAGTTATGAAAGGCAGAGGAAGGAGATGGTGGTTCTTAGGCACCATGATGTACACAGAGTGTCCTAAGGTGCTGTGATCTTCCCTTGCTTTTCTTCAAAAACTCCAAATCTAGGCACGTAGAGTTTGAGCCCAAGGTTTAGTGGAGACAAAAGTGGAGTGGTTTTCCAGAAAAAAACCAAAACCAACCAAACAAAAAACCTTAAAAAAGCCCAAAAAAACTCTTGCTTTCCTAAGTAGTGTGTTGTCTGGTATGGCCTCTTCGTCTAAGTGATTTTGAGAACCAAACTGTTTTCCATGTAAGATGTTGGATGGCTGTGGAGAACATTTACAGCTCACCAGGCCTGACTCAAGGCAGAGACTCGGCAGTAGCAGAACTCCATCCCTTTACCTCTTTCCTTGGTGTTTTGACACTGAAATACGTCTTTTCTTAATTGAAAGTGGGTTTTTTTTCCTTGTGTAATAAAGTTTGATTCAGTATGGCATGCATGAAACCACCAGGATACTGGCAATGCCTCTGGCTTTTGTATAGAGTCAGCTGCCTTCTTACCAGAAATCTTTAGAGAAATATAGATGAGGGAGAAAAATGAAAAGGCAGTGATTTGATGGCCACTGTCCAGTTCCTTGTGGCCTAGAGTTTATGGTACAAAGAGTGCTTTTTTAGTTAGCATATTTTGGCCTTACTGTCAGAAGTCTTTGCAGTGAGGGTAAAAAGCAGATGAATCACAACTACTCTTTTGCCCTACGGTTGATCCTTCTGTATTAAAGCTGAGAAATATAAATACTGGTTTGTCTCTGGCAAGCACAGAGTGAGCTTTCAATCAGTTTGAGAGTGTGATTTTTTTTTTTCACTTTTCAAACCACAATAAATATATAGAAACCTTTCTACTTTCTTTCAGCTGACTCCAGTGGACAGTATTTCCATGTGGTTGGAGATCCTCTCCTGGTGGGAATTAAATCACACACAAGCACTACCACTTAGAGTCATACAGCTGAGATGTGGCTGCAGCTGATCACACGGTGCTTTCACAAAAGTGCTTAGAAAAGTACCCTCTGTCTTGTTGCTGTTTACTGACATGTGATACTGGTTGACATCTGTTGCCCTTCTCATTTGAGGTCTGTTTGCTTTACTAACTTTAACATTTCCACATTGCTGTGCTGCTGAAGTGCAGATACACAAATCTCCTTGCAGTCCCCAAGGTCTTTTTATGAGAAGCAGAGCTGCCACCATTTGATATCGTCCTGCTGGCTGCCTTTTATATTGAAGTGGAGAGAAATAATTGTGTTGCTGCGAAATGTTCTTGGTGGAGTGCAGTGTCTAGTGCTATATGTTGTCATACATTTGATGTATGATCAGATCAGTACATGCTGTACAGTAGTGTTTAGTTCATTGTCACAGTGCATGATTTATGGTCGGTTTATATCACTTGAAATTATTACAGGTAAAAACTTGTCTAAGAAAATGTCAAAGTTTGTCACAGCAGGTCATATAGCTACTGAAATGACAGATGATCTTAGTCCATAATCCTAGTGCAGAATTCTGAGTTAATGTAAATCAGCATTGCTCCAGGATTTCAGAGGAGTGACCCCAGTTTACTCCAGTGCCCTGATCCAGTCAAGCACTCAGGTACCTCATCTGACTCTAGGCAAGAAGCTCAACTGAAGATAACAGGACTGCCCATGTGCTGAAATACTTTACTGGATCAGAGCCCAAAAAGGAATCTGACACAGCTCACTGGAGATGACACATCTTGAAATGATAAAGGTGATTAGAGCTCTTGCAATTGGTTTGTGTTGTTACACCTTCAGGAACAAGCTGTGGATGCCACAAGTTGTGGATGCTATGTAGTAGGATATAAAGGTGTTGTCTTTTGTTAAGTGGTGTGCTTTTGTGGAAACCCAGAATGCCTGTATTTTAAATGTCATCCAGTTCACAAATGTTCAGATTTGGAATTTCTCAGTAACTGTTTAATGACGAGGAAAGGCAGCTGCAGTGGGTCAGTATAATGTGTGGGCTATAACAGGACTGCCCATTTACATGAGCTGAGTATTTGTTCAATCTGAGGAGGTAACAACCTCAGAAAGCCAGTGCTTAGAGATGGGGCCATATTATTTTTCTGAAAGTAGGTGGTTTAATTAAAATGAAATCAAACATGGCCTTTCCTTTGGGCGCTGGCAGAAGGAGACAGGCCTCTGTGTGTCAGGACATCAGTGTGACTTACGTGGTTATTAATTCTGGCTGAGACTGGTGATAAAGGTTTTACTGCCTATTTCTCACATTTACAAGGATGGACTAAAAGGTAATGAAGACCTCTCAGAGGGAAGCGTGATGAAAGAAACCTGTTTAATCTCTGTCTTTGTGCTGAAGGTGTAGCTGGCTTTGTGCATTGGCACAGAACTTCACCTGAGTTCTGGATCTTGCAGGCACACCCCAATTACTGTATTAGAAACAACCACATGTGTGTCAATATAATCTGCTCAGTCTGTGGGATTAACACTTACATTGTCATGTCTTTTAGCTTTTTAAAAACTCACATCAGCTGATGTTGGCAAAGAATAAGATGTAGTGTTTTGTTAATCTGCAGAAGTTGAGACTCTTACTAAACCAGTGGTATTCTTCTCATCTGTCAGTAAGCCCAAGACCTGGCAAGCAGGAGAAAAAATGCTGCCTAGAATAGTTCAGGTTCTGGTGCTGTGTATTTTTATAACAAACCATGAAATGACCACGGTGGAGTTTGTCTAAGGAGATGTACAATTAGTTGATTTTTTTTTTCAAGAAGAAAAGCTTGTAGCAGTTTAATAATATCACAACTTACAGATTTTCCAGCTTGCTGACCTTGTCTTTTCTTGAGGAAAACCATAAATATGAGGAAACCATAAATGTGTCTTTATAGTAGATAGTTACTTTCTTTAAAATGTACTGTGATCCTTCTCCTTTCTATTTTAAGGACAGATTTTACCCACGTACTCAGAGACACGGCTGAAGTCATTCGGACCTTGGACTCCCCTTCTGTCCAGGCCATTTAAGCAGGGAAAAGTGTTATAGCAATATTTTATAGGCAGGATGAGTACAAAGGAGGATACCATGGATCCTTTGTAACTGTCAGTAACCAAGAAGGTCCTTTTCAGAGCATGTCTTGCTTAAATGATGTTTGGGATGTCAAATGAGTTACAGTCTCACTGCCCTCATCTCTTCAGTAGCTGAGCAGAACAACCTTCAAGTTATACACTGGAGAATTGGAAACTCAATCTGGCTACATTGTGAGATTAATTTTCCATCTGGGATTTGCACTCTTGCAATGTCAGCGCAGGGACCAGACTGTTCCGTGGTGAAGCACGGGCGTGTGGAGTCACAGCACTGTCTGAAATGCTGGAGGGTTCTTCACAATAAAGTTTCTGAAGGACATTATGGTCACTTAGTCGTGGGATTTGATGCCAGTAACTCAAACCACTAGAGCACACTTTTTCCACGCTATATTTGAAAAAGTTTTATGTTTTACATATACTAGATTGTCCTTTCTCCTAAAGATGTCTAAAGAGTTTTGTTCCTCAAAATTCATCCTATCTGTATAGTTAAAAAAGGCTGTTTACCATCTAGTTTCCAATGCATTTCATTTTGTTATGGTTAACAGTAAAGACATTTTCCTTTATTCCCTTTCATATAATCATGGATCTGAAATGGTGAAGGAGATATGGCATAACATTATTAGTTTTATTAGAAGGCAGTTACTTTGTTAGCATATTGGCTTTCCTCAGAATTGGAATCCAATTCTCATTTTCCTTTCTCTGTTCTGTCGTATGTTCTTGTTTCCTTGGTTTCTTAGATTAGACGTACAGCAACCATTCCCAGCCCCTTCTTTCTTATTTTGAAACAACTTTTCACACCTCCTGTATGTAAATATTTCTGAGGCACAGCTTGAAACTGGACAATGAGATGTAGAGAGAATCCATATGAAATTCCTTCATGACTCTGTTTTGTTTTTATTGGGGCAAGTGTCCGTGTAAGGAGTAGCAAAACCATAATTGTCACTCTGAGGGAAGTATAGGCAGAAAGGCTGACCACCAAGTGGGCACAGAAAAGCCTAAGTTGCAAGTTTTTGCCCAAAAGATATTCCTCCAGATGAGGGTTGAAAAACACTGGAAGAACACAAATAAGGAGAACCGCTGTGCTCATTTCTTGCTGTGCCTTATAAACATGTATGAGCAGCAAAAGCGAGTTGGGTTGTCATCTTAAGAATGATTTATAGGATATGTACTCAATGTGTAGCACTCCTGGGGCTGCATTCCCCTGAGCATTACTAACCCTCAGTACATAAATACATCCTGACCCATGTGGGGCCTGTTTCTGTGAGCCCCTGCTGCCTTCTGCACAGCCTCCTGATGGTCCTTTACCAGGTAGAAGTCCTAGGGAGCAGTGTGGGTGTGGAAGCTCTGTTCTTGTTTGGGCAAGGAACAGAGTAAAGTGATGTGCCAATGCCGCTCCTTGCTAAGCACACCGGGGTGCTTGGATCCTACCATGTCACTTCTGGAGCTTGGGAAGCACAGGGGACCCTCAAGGGAGAACAGTCTGGAAAGTAAACCAACTTCTAATCAATATTTTTTCCTTTGGAGAGTCTCTGCATGATAAGAATATGTGGAGAGAGCTCTACTCCAGAGCCCAGCCTCTCCCTCCCAACACCATGGGTTGGGTGATCATAACATGTCACATTTGGAAGGTTTCTTCATTGCCCAGCCCTGTAGCACAGAACCGACTTAGACACCTTGGATACATTCAGCAAAACATTGCTGAGTCTAGTACCCTTGTGTCAGACTCCTTTTGCTTTCAAAATGTCTGGTAGGACTTGATTTTTGCCTAATTTTCCCAGATGTGTGTCTTTGTATCTGTTGCTGTGAAATCACACGTTGCTGTTAACTTGAAGAAACTCAGGCATTGAGTCCTGTATCTTTAGACAGAGGGAAGCAGTTTGGGTATCTTTCAGCAGATAAACGGGATATGTATTAGGCTCTAGGTTGGAAGCTGGCACGCACTTTAGGTGTAGGAGGTGAGTAATGGCCCTAAAGATGCTAAGTTGTATAAAAACCTTCTGATAAATGGGGTCTTTTCGTGATGAGCTATCCTCACGTTCCTGGACTGGTTGGCATAAAAGCTTTGAATATACAAGCACATTACTCATTTTTTACTGGTCATAGTTGTAAGGTTGTTTAATTTTGCAATAGTCCCATCTAAGGGATGATTCTTGCATTGCATGAAGGGGAGACTAAGCAAGATCCACGTTTTTATTTGCTTTGTATAACTTTGCCCCTGTAGATATTCAGCACACGTGCCATAAGACACAAAATGCCAAACTTGGGGCTCACTGGACATGGAAGTTCCACGCATCCCAAAAGGGAACCGGGCATGGAAAGAGAATAAAAGAAAGAAGATTGGTTGGAGGAGGATGCGGCTTTTCTCTTTTGGCACTAAATCCCAGATATTTCCACCATCTCCCTCTCCCTGCTCCTGCTCTGATGTTGTTTATTCTTTCCTCTTGTATTCTTGCCTGCTTGTCTGTGCTTCTCTTTTGTTTAATAATTTGGTTTTTTCTTCTTTTATCAACTGTTGATTTCTCTTCTCTTCTCTTCTCTTCTCTTCTCTTCTCTTCTCTTCTCTTCTCTTCTCTTCTCTTCTCTTCTCTTCTCTTCTCTTCTCTTCTCTTCTCTTCTCTTCTCTTCTCTTCTCTCTTCTCTTTTCTCTTCCATTTTCTTCCTCTTCTTTTGTTCTCTCTCTCTTTTCCAACTCTTTCCACATCTCAGACCCTTACCCCTGTCCTTACGTAATAAAATGCAAGGGTGAAGGGATGGTTTGTGCTGATCCCTCACCTCTGGTCCCCTCTCGGGGCTTTCAGACCTCAGTAAAGCCTGGTGGCATGTCCTCTGCTTTATGGGTACAGCATATCCCCACATTTCCAGCCCTGATTGGGCTGTGCCAGTGTTCTTGGACTGGAAGAGGAGAGATTTATGATGGCACTGATCACAGAGCTAAAATAAACTGCCCTCCCTCAGCCAGAGGAATATGAGTTTGTAAATGCCAGCTTTTTATACACAAAATGAAGGGCACAGGCTGAGGGAGCCAGCTGCCTGGGGTAGCTGTGCAGGGTCTGAAAATGGCAAGTCTCTAAAAGCAAAGAGCCAGAAGAAGTCATTTATATTAAAACAAACTCTGTCATGAGTCATTTGACTTCTTTTTCTCTTACACACATAGTTTATGTCTCAGGCCTTCTAAGGCCTGAGTAACATCTGATACTCCTTAGGCTGAGCCGGCTCTAATAGGAGTGGGATCCTGCTTCCACTTATATTTGCCACTTAGAACTCTATTTAATTTGAGTCTTGTGTTTACAGGCTGTAACTATTACTTATTTGTCATTTTTATGGTAATAAAAAGATTGTTTGTCTGCGATTCAGTCCCAGCCATGCTGTTGAATAGGTCTGTGTCCTCAGCAGCAGCAGACAAAAAGTGGCCCAAGCAGGGCTTTTACTTTTTGCCTCATTCATTTTTCTCCTGTGGCTCCAGCTGAGCAGGTCAGCAGGCAAGAGAGGGGATGCAGGTCCTTGCCATCCCTCCCAACCACTGTCTCAGTCTAATGATACCAGCAGAGCATCACTCCACATTTCAGATGCTGTTTGCAGTGAGCTGCAAGTGATTTTCCTTCCCTTTTCCTTTAAAAGAACCAACCCCAAAATGAACACTCTTTGAAAAATACAGCTTTGCCTCTTTTACAATTTTTATTTTATTTTTCATCCTCTCCCTTTGTCTCCTCCCTTTTCCTCCCAGGTTTTTGTTTAAATATTTTTACCAGGTGCTTCAGGTGTGTAAAAAATAGTTAATTGCAGCTATAAAATATGAAAGGTCTATGAATTCTTCAGGTCTTGTTCCCTGCTTGTGCCAAAGCCTATGGAGATCTGAAAAGGGAAAATGAAACACAGCCAAAGGGAAAAAAAGCTTTATCCCAATTCAGGGCTTACAGGGAGAGGATTCAAACCCCTCATCCAGCTTCCTTGGTCGAGGATAACCCTCAGGCCTGCTGCTAAAAGTGGCTGTACCTTAATTAAGAGCATGACTCTTGTTCCCTCTAGTGGCTAATTACACAGCATCTCCCTCACACTAGCATGTCATTCCCCTGCCTTTCCACTTCCCTGCCCAGTTTTCTTCCCATCCACAGTTTTTTGATGTGTTTTGTAACTGTCTCAATTTCCCGAATGATGGCATTTGCCATTCTTTGGATTGTGACTTCAGAAAGCAAGGAACCCTCCTATGGATAGGTGCTACCTTATATCTGCAACACAGCAGTAGGATTTCGGGGTGGAGAGGTTTTTGCCCATATTCCACCCATGCTGTATTTTTTATAGCATTCGTAGTAAGGGTTAAGGAAGAAGGGATTTTCCTGGTTTATCAGCATCCCTGTTCCTATTGTAACTCCTTGAGTATGAACAGATATGGATGCCCAGAACTGTTAGACACCTCAGATCACAGGCTTGTTTAATGTCCTGGAGATAAGGACTGAATTGCCTGGCTTTCCAGATCAAACAAATACCATGTAAAATGTAGTGTAGTATTTCTTAGTGACACAGGAAAAAAAATCTGTGTTTGACTAAGTAGTTCTCATTAACAGCCTGGTAATGGGAGACGCTCTGTGCTAGTTCAAATCTAACATAAACTACTGCAGCTTCAAGTTATTCTGAGTTTACTTCAATATAAATAAAAGCAGAATTTGGCAATGAGAAAACAATATGTTACTGAACTGGAGAGTCAGAGTAGGTACTTTTTATTCACAATTCAAATACTGATTCTTCCTGTGTCTTTGGGCAAGTTGTTTAACTTTGTTCTTCATCCGTCTGATTTGTGAAGCAGATTTAGTGATGTTTAAGTACCTCAGAGGTGGGGTTTATAGTTACACTAAAGGTGATAGAATGAAAAGTGCAAGGAAAACCTATGATAATGTTAATGGTGTTGCTCTGGGGGATTAAAATAAATCAGAATGGAAAGCCTGGAGACTGACAACACTGTTACACATAATTGGGATAGCTTTTGACTTCAAATCTCACTTCATAACTGCAGTTTTATTATTTGTGATAATTTACATGGCTATGTATATAATATGAAAGATGGCCTATGTAGTATAGCATGGCTACAACTCTGATTTTTATGTCAATTTTTAGTATCTTCAGCATTCAGGACTTTTAAAGGTTGTGTTGTACATCTGCACCGAAATGCTCAATGTGAAAAATGCACTTTATATGCAGAATTCTTGCTTTTTGAAAATATTTGGGCAGGAATCATTGACCACATCCTTTAAAGCACAAATTTACCCATGGTTTTTGTTGGCAATTCCTTAGGAACAACAAAGGCTAGTTCCAGAGCAGCATTTTCATTCCTAGGCCTCTAGTTTTAGACATCTAATGCCTTGTCCAGCACGTAACTGAGGGACTAGGTGCTCTTTTTTGCTCAAGTATGGAGCCTTCTGAGCTGCAGTTATAGACATTTCTGGAATCTTCTGAAAATCAGTTGTTATCCTTTTTTGACTGCAGTGGGACCAGGATTACCAGAACCAACAGATGCATCTTGCTTTGCTGAGCATTCTCCAATTTGCATCTGAAATTTGTTTGTGACAGGCCAGTAACCCGAGGAGTGTAATGTAAAACATTCAGCAGGATAAGACCTCCTTGTTAGAACTGTATCCTTCTTCTTGTATGTCTGGGTTATATTCTTTTAAATTAAGTAACTAAGTTGTAGAATGACCCACATTCCTTCTGTTCCTGTGAGAATGAAATGACTGACAGCTTTCCAGTTCCACATGGTCCTGCTCTTTGTTGGGAGAGGAGGGGGCAGAATGGGATCCTACCAAATTTTTGACATATTATATATAAAGATTGTTGAGGATGAGAAAATGGCTTCTTATCAAAGGTTGTTGTATCCAGTCTAATCCTATATAGATCTTCACTAATTATTCCAATACCAATAACCAAGCCAGAGCAGAACAATAGATAAGTGTTTTTAGAAAGGTGTACTGTAAAATTAAGACTTTCATGAGATAAAAGTAATTTAGTATATTTCCCCCCACTCTAGACTTGTCACAGGCGAAGAAATACCTTTGAACAAAAACTAGCTTTTTTTTTTTTTTTTTAGATTTGCTCCATTAAGCAATTTCCAAGGTACGGAATTGCTGCTAATGGAAAAGCGAAACAAATCTGGGATTTTGAGCTAGTGGAGTATTCGTGCAAGTGATTAGGCTGTACAAAAGGAGCATTCATCTTGAAATGACAGATAAGTGCTAAGGACAGGATTGAAAACTGTAAATATGTTAGCACTTAAAGCGAGAGCACAGCTCCAGCGCTTGTGAGACTCATCAGCTGCTGTAAACAATATGGATCTTTGAGATGATCTCTGCCGAGATCTCAGCACATTGGATAATGATGGAGTTGTTCATTTTTGCTTCTCCTGTTTTGGTTTTTTTTGCTTTCAGAAAGTACTTTCTGCAAAGAATAAGCCCATGATGGTGCCAGCACACACTTACCTCTCTCCAGGAGCAGAGGCTGCAGAGTCCCTGTGGGGAACAAAGCACAACCCACGGAGCCAGGCTCTGCCCTTCCTGATTTATGCACGGGTGTGGAACAGTATGTGCAGCTGCACTGCAACTTTCCTTGCAGGGCTGTGCCTCTACCCACGGCTGGGAAAGGCTCTTTGAGGTCACCCAGCCTCAGTTCACAGTTAGGACACTTCAAGTGCGATTTTAAAAGGCAAGTGTTCAGGTGGTGGCGGCAGCTTCCCTTATGGAGCTCTGCGAAGGGTTAACTGTGACTGGGCTGTAACAATGGAGGGTTTCATGTTGTGAAAGCTGCATACAAGAGAAATTAATTTGAAACCAATAAATCCCCTTTGCAAAGGACACTGTAAAAAGCTGGCATACCGTGATAGCTCCAAACACTCACTGACCTCGCTGAGGTTCTGTTCGGTGACCTACCAGTGAAAAGCTCCATGAGCCGTTTGAGTCTCTGCTATTCATCTCTTTTCCCAGCTTGCTGTCTTTAAATAAAAGGACAGATCCTCAGCAGCAGGAATTGGCTCAATTCGTAGGATCAGCTGAATTGTGAAGCACAAAGTGTTTTTTATTCAGTTGTGTCCCACATTGGCCAGGTTTTCCTCCTGAGTGTTTGATACTAATCTAGTGGTGTTATTGATTGTCATGGAATACGGGAGAAACTGAGGTGCAGAAGGCTTGTATGACTTGTCCAGGGTTAAAATTTGGGAGCCAGTTAATTCAGCTGCCTTCCTTACAGTCACAGAAGTTGTGCTGGGAAGAGCTTTCCCCCATAAGCACTTCAGGAGCGGTGGAATTTCTCACTGAAGTGACTGAAAGGGCAAGGTTTGCTTGGAAACAGGAGCCACAGGGTGCAGCTCACTGGGGCTTCTTAAGAACTGGGAAATAGGATGGGACAACAAAATAAAAGTAGGAATGGTGAGTGGCTGCGTGTTGTGAGAACATCCCTCTGGAAGGATTCTATGCTGTTCCCTGGCAGTGCTGGGTGGCAGTTTGGATTTGCTCATTAAGAGAGGTTTTACAATATTACCGTCATCAAAGGCTCTTCTATGGCTCTGAGGCAGCTGGGGATTTATAGCTCTTGGTTTTGGTTTTGTGTAGAAAAATGTCAGATAGCCAGAGTGGTGATAAGAGTAACTTGACATTTATCAGCAAGAATAGTTTATTCCAAATTAATTTGTTCAAGTTGGTGCCTACAGGTTTTCTGTGCAGTGAATGTGATTGCAGTGCACTGACAGGTTTGCATATAAAGAGGCTCCTGCTGACAGAGAAGTTTTAATTATAAAGAAAACTGTGTTTACCATTTCCCAATGGTCTCCAAGAGATACAAGCCAAAGTTTTTAGGTGCAAGGGGAGCGGAACACCCATTCTGATGTGGCTGTTACAGTTTCTCATATAAATCTCCCTGAATTCAGTGTCCACAGAATCCCACAGGTCAGGCTGGGAGTCTCCTTTGCTGCTGTCAGAGCACATTTGGCAACAGACTGGCCATCCCATCTGTCAGACCAGGCTTCCCAGGTGTTTAAGGAATCAAGAGCTTCCTGAAATTGTTTAGCAATATGTATCCAGCATTTAAAATGCTTTTTTAGAAACAGCACTCTTCTTAGAGGACAGTTCTAGTGGCAGAAGAGCAAATGAGAGCAGTAGCTTCTCATCCCTGGCTGCCTCTGATTTCTAGCACTGAAGAAGAAAGGATGTTCAGTTTTTAACAGAAAAAAAATCATCAGCTGATCGTAGAATCATAGAATGGTTTGGGTTGGAAGAGACCTTTAAAGGTCATCTAGTCCAACCCCCTGCAATGATGAGTGTGCCTTGCTTCAGCTTCACTCAGTTTAGTCACTTGTAGCCTCTAATTTGGGAAAGAAAAATACTTTCTGGAGCAGTTTGCTACAAAAGGTTGCTGACCCCTTGTCTGAAGCAATCATGGCAAGGAAAGCAAATGCCTTGTGCCATGGACAGCTTCCTTCTCTGGGCTGTGCTTCACAATAAAATACCAGTTTTCTCTTAAATTAAACTTTAATTTTTTTGTTGGACATAGGGTATCTGTAAGGTTCCGAGAAAAGCTTTCTTCATATTTTAATGAAGTTTTACCCACTGTTTAACATCTCAACTTTTGGTATACAGTAGTGAAAGACTTTTTTTCTAAAGGTCTCTCATTTTTTTATGAGCCCCTGTCCAGGGTAATTTCCCAAATGCAGTCCAGATTGGGCAACATTTAAACATATTTCTGAGGTACAGTTTTTTTAATAAAAAACAACACATCAAATTAACTAGATAAAAAATAACCCCAAATCAAGACTCACATCAGGGGTTTCCCTCATTAACCTCAAGTAGACACTGGAGCATGGCAAAGAGTATTTTTGAAAGATGAGGGAAAAAGGAAAGTCTCCTCAGCTAGTGCTGGAAACAGGGAAAAAATAATTAGAGTGAAATGTTGCAAATAATTTTGATTTTGTGATGGAGTAACCCTAAAGCAAAGTATAGGCAGAAGTTGGTTTTATGACAAAATCCCAGCTAGATACCCAAAAAATGCTCAAACCCACTGAGTGGGGAAATGAACAGAGAGACGGATTAATTAGATCGAAAAAATGTTTTGACAGTGTAAGTGAACATATGGAAAGAATTGAGAGAACCCGATCCAGGTCCCCATGTGTAAATGATGCCTTAGCCATAGCTCATAAAGCAAATACAGATGCAAAAAAAAAAAAAGGAAAAAAAGCCCTTTTCCTATCCCCTCCCCCCGGTAAATCCCAATCCATTGCCAGATGGCAAATAAAAGTTTGAACTCGGTGACTAAAGGTGAGGAAAGCTGTATGTTCAGTGTGAACGTGGAAAGAAATCAGCTGAATAAATCTGAATTTTGCACCCTGAAGGAAGTGGTGCAGTTCAACTAAATATTGTGTCAAGTCACAGCCAGGCATCGGGATACCCTGTGTGGATGCTTGGTCCTCAGCTTCTCTGTTTTATCCTTCCCTGTCTAAACCAAGGAATCACAGAATGGTTTAGGCAGGGACACCTTTCACTAGACCAGGTTGCTCCAAGCCCCATCCACCCTGGTCTTGGACACTTCCAGGGACAGGACACCCTGTGCCAGGCTCTCACCACCCTTACATGGGAAAACTGCTTTGTGTCCAGCTCATTTGTTTTGTTGTGCATGTGTGTGGAATCACACACCCACCCTGCCTGCCCCAAAGGTTTTACCATCTAAAACTGAGAGTAAAAGCATTGGGACAGGTGCTGTAAGCAGAGGCTGTAAGGAGGAGGGAGCCAGAGAAGTAAAACAACTTGTTGCAGGTTGTGCAGAGGAGCAGCGTGCCAGGATTAGTTTAATCCATCTGCAGAAACTGGGAGAAGGCTATTTTAGCAGTGCCCTGCACTGGGAGCTGATGGAGGAATCTCGTGACTCCCAGGTGAGCCTGTGTCCTGTTAAACACAGCTGCCTGTCAGCATAACATTGCCAAGCCTAAAAAGTGGGTTAAATCGATATATTTTGATGTGGTTTATACAGACAAACCTCAGTCTACTCTGACAGCTATGCTGTGTGTGGTTAACAAATTTATTCCACCTCAGAAGGGGGTGAGGGAAATGGGCTGTCTGTGCCAGGTGGTGCTGGAGTCAGGAGCCTGTGCCAGCTGTGGCATTGCCACCCACAGCGTGGGACCAGCGAGGAGGCCCCAGGATCTCCACACACGGACACTGGGGAGTGAACACTCACTTCGTGGATAAGCTGTACAAGCTCATGTCAGGGTAAGAACAGCTAAACCCTGCCCCAGCCTGCTTGGATGTTGCCCCCAGACTGTTGATTCATGGCACCCCGTGCCAGCAATCTGTGAGGCTGAAACAGGAGCTGAACACTTGGGCTCTTTCCCTAGCCTGGGTAAGCTGAAACCCCTGCTAAGCCATCAAGTTGGCATCCAGGCAGCTTTGGGCACTGAGAGGTGCCAGCAACAGAGCCCTCACAAAGCAAACTGCTTAATTATTTGATAGTCAAAGGCAACTTGGGGGAGTGCAGAGTCAAATCAACAACTAACCAACCTATATTTAGTAGCAGTGTGGTTGGAGCTTAGACCCAAAGATAGTTTCCAGCTGATAGATGATGTGGCAATCATAGCTGACCCTCGTCCCATTCTAAATTTGGGCTGTGGAATAAGTCATTAATATCATTACTGGCACAGCCAGGCCACCCACGGCAGCTGCCCTGCCTCTGCTGCTCCTCTTAGGGCTGTGCCCGTGGCTGCCCAGCCTGGCTGGAGCTCTGTGGGACACTCTGACCACAGCCTGTACTGACACCCTGTAGCCACTGAGGCACAGTCAGTGCTCTGGAGGTAGAAGTGGTGCTGTGACCTCACCTGCAGTTGTCTCTGCTCTCAGGAGCTCTCTTCCATTTGTCCTTGTCCCCGATGCTAAGGAGTGAAAACTGTGCTCTGGCGGTACAGGACAGGTCGAGTGATCTGTGCTTTAGTGAGATGTGGAGGGTGCAGTAGGGTGAGAGGTCCATGTACCACCCGCAGTGCAAAATTAGGGACAAAGCAAACCGGGGAAACAGGGCACAGCCCACTTCAGAGAGAGAAATTACTGAAAAATCACTGAAAATTAAAAGAGGAAATTACATGTCTCAAATAACTCAGGGAATTTGTGGAAACTTTATGGATCCTGATTCAGTGTGTGAATCAGAAAACCACTTTGTCTCAGTACTGAGGATCCATCCAGTTGGCCTCTGTCAACTCAGGTTGGATGGTTGAAAGGTAGAATAATGTTGGGCTTCTTCTAAGCTACCTGCCTGATTCCCTTCTACAACAGTAACAGTTTTCAAAAAACTAATGTATAAATTATTCCTCTAAGATGGGCCAGTGCTGTTACTGAACATATGGATAGTGAGATTCAAAAAGCCAGTGACTTTTCCTGAAAGGCGAACTCAAGGCCTGAGCTGGTGTCCTGCTTGCTGGACCTCCATCCTTCCATCCCCTTCTCCCTCCTCCTCTGCAGTCTCACGTACAGAGACACAGACAGACAGAAACACTTTTTCGCTCTGAGGTTTGATATGGACCCAGAAATCAGTGTTGGATCAGAGTAAAAGGAAAATACAAGCTTGTGTGAAATTTTCCACCTTTTCACTAAATGAATCAAAGCCAAATTTTCACACTTTGGTCTTAGGTGTAAAATTTTTGCTCAGCTCTAATATTTATCCATAATGTGTTTTGAAACTTGGCTCTCTCCATTCAGAATACCACAGAGAATTGAGTTACAGATTCTGGGCTTTGTGCACGCTGCCAAGATCTGCCCCTATAACTCAAACAAATTTAAGGGGGGTGGGGGGGAAACCACTAGAAAAATATTGTATATGGTCTATCACATGCTTTCTTCATGCAGTCATATACCACTAAAAAGTAATGTTCTGCTAGGCCTGTGTTACAGAAATACATCCATGTAACTCCTGTAAGCATAGATAAGATGGATTTTGCATCTCCAGGCTATGGAACAATCAATAAGTAAAAACTTATAAAGAAATAGCAGCCTTACTTAAAATTCTTAGAAAAATTTAAAAGTGTTTCTTGAACATAAGCATTTCAAGAAATCTGTTTATTCCTCTCAAGTCCAAATATATCTGTGACTGGACTTCTTAAAATGATGCTAAAGAGCATCTGTTAGTCTGAGCTTATGTGTGTGGAATAGAGATGAGTGAGAGGGAGGTTCTTCACTGGCAAAGAAGTGTTAAAATTATTATATATAACATTATTTATTGTATTTGTTGTGAGGACTAGAAGTGTAAAGAAAGTCTGTTAGTTTGAAGCTTGTTGCACCTGCTGGATCCTCAAATCAGCACAGATCTGGTGGGAAGAATGTTTCTGCATTTCAGCCAGTTGTGAATAGGGCAACTTTGACATTATTTTTCTCTGCTGCTGGATCTGTGACAGGAAAGCTGTACAGAAACACTGGACAGTCGAGACTGGCCTGAGTGGAGCATCGTGTCCCCACACTTTGGTGCTTTGCTGTACATGCAGCCAAGGTGCTTTCAGCCACTGAAATTGTACAGGAAAGCTTTAAATGATATGTGTTTTTTAATTGTTAATAACTACACCAGCTAGAAGTCCAAACATTTCTTGGGATTATTGAAATGACTTAAGTGGGAAGAACACATCTGGGAAATTGCATTTGTGCTGGAAATATCTGTCTAACTTTGGATACAATTTTAAAGTACCTAAATAAAGGAACCCCCCAGTTTCTGAAAGGGACTGATGTTCCCAGCTCATTCATTTCAATGGGATTTTATTACTTCACTTCGTTAGCCAAGACTGACATCCCTAAATCTGACTTCTCATTTAAGGGCCTACATCCCATTTATTTTCAGTACTTCTCAGTCCTTGAGTCACTACTGAAAACCAGACTTGGGGACTATTCACAAGAGGGCTGATTTTCCATGGCTCCCTCTGTAGTCCCAAGGAAAATGGGCTCTTCTTGTAGGATGGGCAGGATGATTTTGAGTGCTCTGAGGCAGCTCTTGGAGGATCCCACGGCATAGGGAATTAGAGAAAACTAGGCTCCCAGTCTGAAGCTATTCCTTGTGTGGTCCTCCTGTGCGCTCCCATGCCAGGCTGATGGGCTTGTCCTGGTACCTCCTGGTATGATCGAGTAATTTGCTGCACTGTGGCCACACAGGGTTAAAAACCTTTCCCTTGCCATTATTGAAGGGACAACAGTTGAAATATCCAGCTTTTAGTTGCTGTGTCAAAGTAGGCTCTCCACAGGAGACAAGATTTTCCCTGGTTTCCAGCAGGGATTCCCTCAGAGATTCACTGCCTGTTGAGGCTCTCCCTTGAACTCTTCAACTTATCCCCTGCCCCAGATGGTGCCGGAGAGCCACCAGGACCAAGTGGATCTGAATGATCTTCCCAGCAGCAAAATGGCACCTTGTTCTGTAGTCTTGGTGGCCTTGGAGAGTTTGGTTCCCTGGGCCTGTTCCTTCTGTCCCGGCAGGGTAACCCTGTTGGACTGACTCTCTCCATGGAGAGCAGAGTGTTTACTGCCTTGTATCTGTCTCAGCGTTGACACTCCAACAAAAGGTTAGAAATCATGAATGCATCCCTTTATTCCTGCTCCACAGTGCCTCTCTTTTTTTCTGTGTAAACCCTTCACTTGCCTCTTGCCCAGCCTTTAGAAATGATGATCAAATGCGAACTTTCAGGGGTTATTTATAGCATAGCCTTTATGGAAAGAGAGAAAAGAAATGATTAAAAAGCAATTTTACAAAATATTTTGTTTTAAGAGAGAATTCATTGTGTTTTAAATCACTATATTCATTGTGCTGTCTAGACTGGCAAACAAAGAAGATAGAGCGTCATTCAAATTAAGATTGTGAAATTCTTGGTGACTGGAATTATGGATTTGGATGTCAACCCTCCAACAAACTATTTCTGAACAGCAGTATTATCACTTTGCTATATTTAAGGCTTTGTTGGAGACAGAGCAGTGCACAAGGTTGATTCGATTCAGTAATGCAATTCTAATGTTCCTTTGTTTCCCATTTCATTATAAATTCATATTTTCAATGTTCTGTTCCTCTTTGTCCCCAGAAAATTGTTGAAAAGGCTCTCCTCTGGGAGTAAAGTTTTTTGTTCAAACTAACAATGACCAAACTGACTTTAAAACACAGAAAAACACACAACTGAAATGTGAATTAAGCGAAGGAATTCATTTAGGATATTTTGAGCAACATAGAATGGGTGAGTTGTTGAAAATTGCTGGCTGTGTATTTTCTTGACATGTTAATTCCACATAACCGTGGTGGTTGCTGTGAGACTGTAATACTGTGAATTCTCAAAGATCTGGGTATTTTCTGTAGATTTAAAAACACAAAAGTATTTTAGCAGGTAAACTGGAAACACTGCTTGGGCACCTTCCTCCTTAGCTCAAGGTGGATGGATGAGGGGACCAGGCCCTGTTTCCTATTAGATCAGGCCTTGAGGGACCAGTTTTCCTTTAGGGACCTCTCCATGGGAGTGGTAACACCATCTGCTGCCCGACAGAGGATGGGGAATCTGTACACAGGGGTTTCAGGGTTGGGGAGACCTCACAGGGAGTGTGGGAAGCTCTCAGCAGCCTTGTGGAGACTTGGTTTCACCCTCTGAAGACTCTACAAAGCACTTGGTCTGGAACCTGGGCCCCAGCAGGGCAGTGGAGGCACAGGTGGGGAGGGGGGACGTGTGGAGGGACCCTGAGCCGGGTGGGATTGCCGTGCAGAGCCGGGATGCCCTCAGCCTCCCATGCCTGGGGGAGCCTGTGCTCTCCTGGACCAGCCCAGGAGGCCTGGGGTTTGATGAGTAACAGCGCAAAAATAAAACCTGTGTGGAGATGGGTTTATCTCCAAGCTGGCTGACTGCCCAAAGCAGCAGCAAGGCTTGTGCTGTGCTGGAAGGTGTAAGAGGCCCCAGAGCAAAGCACAACACAAGTGTGTGGGCACTCATGTCAAAGGCAGGACATATCCTGGGAATGGTGCTGTTTGTGTCCTGGTCTCTTAATGCTGTCCAGGCAGGTCTGAGTGTGCAGGGAGCAGGGAATGGCAAAGTCCATCCCCCCTTTTCAATTTGCTTGGATGTTTAGACCCTTTGTATATCTTGGTTTTATTTCCATTCAGCAAGGTGACTCTTCCATTAGTGAGAGAAAGGGCTGCAAGGGCTTTGCCTTTGCCTTACATTTTCTGTGAGATACAATGGAACAGCAGTATCCGCTGTAACAGAGGGAATTGGCTTTTACTTGTAGGTTTTTCTTCAATGTCTTCATTCATTTTTTTTTGGTATCTCGAAATCCAGCTGGCCATGTAATGGAGTTGTAAGAGGCTGACTTGTAAACAGGGACAACGCTTGAGCATTGTCAGCATAACCTGTTAAAGGACAGGGAATAAAATGCGTGTTTCTCTTACTGGGAAGGATATCAACCTTTCCATGCCAGTATTTTAATCTGGCGGGTGTGCAGAGTCTCAGTGCCAGCAGGCTCACATGTCCCATGGAAAGGAACACACTATCTCGCTGGAAGTGTTATTTCAAGGGTGTTTCTTGGGGAATCAAAGTACAATCAACCTCTGCACACAGGAAGGAGAATGGGCATATGAGAGCACAGAAATATTCCCTGCTAGTTTATCAGCAGCCCTAGCAGAGTAAAATCCTGACTGCACACACTGGCAGTGCTTTTTACTTCGGTAGAGCCACGATTTCATCCGGTATCGACTCTCTGAAGTTGACAGAAGTAGAAAGTAGGTGTTCCATGTTCTAGAGGAACATTTGGACTGGCAGGATGAAAGGACACTCCCGGAACATGCCAGGTAATACTGCAGGTTCAGTCAGGCAGAGCTTATCCTTGGAGCCTCCCTGCCTGCCCTGGGCTGTGACACTGTGCTCACATTGCTCATCTACTTGTAAAGTTCTAGGAAATCCTTGGCTGTGAAGTGCTGGGTTAGTGGAAAGCGCAGATTTCACTACAGCAGATATTACAGCCTGTAAAATCATCCAACTCTTCTAAAAATGCAGCTGGGTGTAGCAGTTGGGTGGAAGGTTCCAGCAGCAGCACAGACTGCCTGTTCTCCAGGGTCATCCTGATTCTTAGGCACTACATTAGAGCAGTTTCAGGGTCATGCTTAGAAAATATGAACACTGATTTAGTTACACACTGATTCCCGAATCCTGATATTTAATGCTTTTAACATTCTCCCATCTAAAAGCTATTGCTTTGATGCTCCTTGTGAAATCACCGAGTGCCTGCTGCCACTGCCGTATCCTGAGAGCTGGGTCCCCTGTGAGTTTCAGTGATTAGTGTCTCATTCCAGGAGGATTGTTCAGGAGAATCCACGGAAAATCACAATCTCACAGAGATCAGGAGAGGAACCAAATTACTCATTTCTCTCCCTTTCACACGTGACTGTCCCAAACTCCTTCTCGAGGGGGTTCTGCAAAATCGGACTTTGTTTTGGCCAAAGGCAGAGCAGAATCAGAGTTTGCATCTTACAGAGTGTGAGGGAAGTTGTGGGCTCCAGAACAGACCTTTTCAGGTTACCTTTAGCTTCTGGAGCACCCTCCAGTCCCCTCTTGCTGCACGGAACCGATACTTTCAGAATAGGATTAAGGGATCTGATGTACAGCATCATTTTATTTGAGAAACTCCCCTCTGGGGACACAGTGTTTAACATTTCCTTTGGTTACTGTAAATAATAAAAGATAAGTCTGTTCCGCCTGGGACTCCCAGTGAGAAAGAGGAACAGATTTTGGTGATGAGGGGTCTGCAGCGCTTTGTTCTCATGACTACTATATAATGGGATTGAACATATTTGCTGCCATCTGGCCCGTGCAGTCGAAACAAAATACATCACTAATGTTCCGATTGGTTTTGAAACATCTTGTTCTCGTCAAAAAGTATTTTAAACCAAAACAGGCTTTTCCCTGTTTGTGTTTGTCTGTTCCTAGGAGGCCATGGCAAAAATGGGGAAAATTGGGAGAGTTGTGCAGCCCAACCACGAGCACAAAAGGTAATGCTGGGATTGTTGTGTTCCCCTGGCAGAGTTCAGGGAGGATGAAGTTGGGGTCTGGAGATGAAGTTGGGGTGTGTCTCTTTATATCCCTGTTCGAGTACAGTAGTGTTGAGCATCCAGATTTTTTAGGTGTCAGAGTACATAATATTTTTAAGATTGTTTACATTATATTTTTAAGGGTTATTTCTATTCTTTTAAGTTTTAATTATTTCTGTTATATTTTTAAGGATTATATTATATTTTAAGCGTTATTTATGTTGAATTTTTAAGGACTATAATATATTTTAAGGGTTATTTATATTTTTAAGGATTCCATAGTCCATGGGCGGCGGCGCGCGGGCTCCCCCTGGCGGCGGGAGCGGGTCAGAGCGCCCCGGAACCGGGCGGGGGGACACGGGGGACACGGGGGTCCCCTCGCCACAGGACACACACGGAGGGGCTGGAGCGTGTCCAGGGAAGGGAGCGGAGCGGGGGAAGGGTCTGGAGCACCAGGAGCAGCTGAGGGAGCTGGGGGGGCTCAGGCTGGAGAAGAGGAGGCTGATGGGGGGACCTTCCAGCTCTCTGCAACTCCCTGACAGGAGGGTGGAGCCGGTGGGAGTCAGGCTCTGCTCCCAGGGAACAAGGGACAGGACAAGGGGAAACGGCCTCAAGTTGCACCAGGGGAGACTTAGATTGATATGAGGGAAAATTCCTTCATGGAAAGTGTTGTCCAGGCCTGGCACAGCTGCCCAGGGCAGTGGTGGGTGCCCCATCCCTGCAGATATTTAAAGAACATGTGGGTGTGGCACTTGGGGACATGGGTTATTGGTGGCCTTGGCAGTGGTGGGGGAACAGTTGGACTTGGAGGGCTTTTCCAACCTGAATGATTCTGTGGAGCCCCAGCGTCTCCCCACTCCCATGGCAGAGAACTCTGGGGAAAAGCTCTCTGAGAAGCAAAGCTGGCTGTAGGGAAAAGGTGTAATTACAGTTTGAAATCATTCGTTTGGGTGGAAACTGTTCTTGGGCAGCGCACAGGGAGGGCTCTGATCCCAGCAGAAGCTGTAATTAGGGAAGAGTCAAAGTTTCTTTGATGTTGAGGGAAGGCAGTAAACGTGTGTATTACAGGGGATTTAGATCTTCAAATCTCGGGCTTTGTTGAAATTAACTTCCTTACACAGATTTTATGACAAGAAGTATGAAGTATTTTTGAAGCTTGTGGAACATCAGAGGGAGTATCGCTCCATCATGAACAGCTTGTGATCCAGAGGGATGTAGTCTGGGAACAGCAGGGATAATGAATTTCCAGGCACGTGTGATGCGGGTAATTTCTTCTTACTGTACTGTCCACATTAAAAATATACTTTTATCATTTAAAGTATACTTTTTAATTTTTAATGAGAAATAAAATGAACTCACTTCACTGTGAAGCATTGGGTATTTCCTGTCAATAATCCCTGCACCCCAGGGACAAGGAATATTCATCTGTTCCAGTCAAAAAACACAAGATAATCATCTGCAGGTACGCCAGTGCTGGTATTTGGACTGGCAGGAACAGCGTAAGGAACAACGTGACTCACTCTGATGGACTTGAGTCCACAAACTCAATGTTCATGTAGGTGGACTCCATCTTATACCCTTAGCTTGAGAGAAATTTCTTCTTTAGCATTGGCATAGGCTGCAATTCCTAGTTAAATGCAAACAGAAGTCACACAATAACAAAATTGGACTTGGAATATTTGGAAAATAATAGTTTCTGCGGGTTTTTTTTTATGTTCATAGTCAGCCCTGAAAAACATCTGGTAATTTTTTTAAAGAAACAATGCACTTCCTGCCTTGTAGTTCATGGAAAAGCAATTGTTGCCATTTCCAAAGTACCCATTGTTAGGAGAAACAGCTTTACAAGTTCAGGGACATAATTAAAGACAATGAAAGTTGATGGGAATAAAATGAAGAAACATCACAACACAAAGAGTAAAACAAGCAAGAAAACAACTGAGACACGGTGGTGTGTCAGAGCTTACAGCTCAAGGGCATGATAAAATATGGCAGCTGGGAATACAGAGAGGGGAAAAGCAGTTGGAGACCAGTGTGTTGTAAACAACAAATATTCATAAATTTTAATGTATCTATTTCAATACACAATTAATGTGTAAAAATGAAGTCTACAGACTCCAAATGGATAGCAAATGTACAGATTATACAGGGACAGATGTGCAGGGTTGGCTGGCACTGTACCAGCACTTCTACTCTTTGCAGCTCAACACAAACACACACACAAACAACTTCAGCAAAGTTTCCATAAACTTCCTGCTTTTTATATTATTATCATCAAACTGGCCTTGATTTCTCTGGCTGAAATGGTACCAAGCTTACTGATCAGGATGAGTGTATGGAGTTTAGAAAGGAAACAGTCACACTGGCTTGGTGTAAAATGTAGATGCACAAAGTTCAAGGAATCTCTGTACCTTGCGTGGGCTTGTACAAAACAGTTACACAGAGGTTTGTTCACATTTCCTACATGGCTTTTTAATGCTTTTCTCCCCTTGTAATACTTGTAGTTTATAGCTGCATTTTTGTTGCAGGCCAGTGTTACTACCAGTTTCACATTTTGCATTTTAAAATCTGACTGTTCCATTGCAGAGCTGTAAGAAATCTGTATCCCAGTGTCTGGGAAATCAGCTGTGATAACACAAACACTGGTACAGGATTTTGCAGTGAGACTATCTGTCCATCCTTTTGTTATACAAGACCTAGCAAATTGTACAGCTTGTCAAGTTCTCACATTAAAATTTAATTCAAACTGAGCCAAGAAGTAAAATATTAAAGCTCAGGAGTTCTAGCACTCTTCAGCTGCAGGTCAATGGGCATTTTAATGTTAAGGTCTATTTGTGGCTTTAGGTAGTTTCAATTCAGGCTCTTTGGATGAAGTTACAGAAAAATACAGCATGAGAGAGTTTAGCAAGTGCACAGTGTAAAACTGGCCTCTGAGGCTTCACACTGAGTCACTTGGCACTGCCAAGCACTGCTGGGTCCTGCTCCAGCCTGTGTCACCAGCAGAGGGACAAATCCATCACACGTGTCCCCAGTCCAAGAGAAGCCCATTCACTGCTTAGTGAAGTTTGCCCAAAGGCCCCAGCTGGAGCCAGTCAGGCCCAGGCCTTGCCACCTTCACCCATTAGGTGCAATTTGCTGACAGATGTTTATCATGCAACTTAAAAAAAGGGGAACCACCATTTCATCAACTGCTCCAAGTATCCTGCAGAGAGGCCCAGGCTTCACATCAAATGCAGAAGACAAGGATATGATGGTTATAAAGGAGCAACAGCAACTCTGAGGAAAAAATCCATGAGACAACCCTAGGTGAAGATTCTTCACAAGGCAAGAGTCAGGATCAGCAGCATGTCATACAGGTAATCTGCAACCTGAGTATTCACGTGACATAGATTATTTTGCATCCTGATGCTTGCAGTGTTTCAGTTCAATGTGTCTCTAAGATTTTCAGATTCAAATCTCTCAAATGAAGAATCTTTCTGTGCTGTTCAGTTGTTGTGCAGTATCTTGGAAAAGAAAGTATTAGGCCCAATACTGAATCCTTTTGGGAACTGGGTCTTAATGGCTGCACTGGTGCGTGCCTGGATTGAGAATTTGGCATCGAGGGTAGGCTGTGAGTGCTTGGAAATGAGGCCTCGAGTCTCGCCCTGCTTTGGACAGGAACTGTAGGACTAAGTGATTGTTTCTCTTCATTAATGCTGTTGTGTTGGATTAAAAATTAACGTTCCTCTCCACAGGGCTGTAGGTTAAAACAGACTCCACAGTTCTTTCAGGCTCCTTCCCAGGATGTGACAGGAGAGGAAGGATGTGCTTTGGTGATATCTTACACCCTGTCAGGAACAGGCCTTGCTTGTACCTTCTGTGAAAATGAACACAGTTCTTTACTTTCTTTTTAATACAAGGTTTTACTTTGCAAAGTGGCTGTGCAAAAATGGAACCTTTGCTCTCCTACACTGGTATGTACAGAGATACACAGACCAACCAAAGGAGGGTTTCCTTTCTGCAGTTTCTTTCCCTGTAGATAGCACCTTATTCTTGAAGCTCCCTGGATTGTGTTTGAAGCCCCTTAGGAATACAGGTACCCTGAGGACAGAAGCATTGCTCCTACATCAAGGAGCTGTCCAGAACCAATGTGGCTTTCAGGGTTTCGAGGGCTAGTTGTCCCAGATAAACCAGCAGGCACTGCCAAGGAGCAGATGTACCTCTGGAAAATCCAGTTGCCACATCCTTTCCAATTCCTCTTACCCAGACAACTGCTGATTTCCAAGTACAACATAGAGAGGTCTCAGGAAAGAGGGCAGACTGTGAGGGCAGGAAGATAAGGCTGCATGTGCAGTGACAGCAGTGGGTGACACACACTAATGTCAGTGCTGGCACCGACAGCAAAAACAGCAAAGCACAAACAGCATCTGATCAGAAGCAGCACAGCTGGACTTGCAGCTCCCAGGGCAGTGAGCAGTGTGACAGCTCAGCGGAAACAAAACCTCTCAACAATTACACTGATCAAACCTGACAAGGACCCCAGTGCAAACAGCAGCACAGCACTGAGCTGCCATTGGGATGGAATTGTTCTGTTGAACTGAACAATTACCTTTGTTCTTCAAAATAACCAGGAAGTAGTTTTTTGTAAGCTGTGTGGTGATGAGAAGTCTCCAGGAGCCCTCAGTGCAGGGTTTCTGCACCCAGAGTTACTTTGTCTGCTGTCACTGGAAAGGGGAACATGGGATAAACCATGCCTGAAATCCAGTATAACAATGTCCCTGATGCCATCAGTTACATCATGTGTACAAGGACTGGGGATGTTAAATTTGGCCCAAAGGTATTTTTATAAACCTTGTTCGGACTTCTGCTTTTTACTCATTTTTGTTCAAGTGCAGGGTTTTCCTTTGTGCCTGTTGTGTTTTGTTTGCACGCACAGACCAGTTGTTTGGGCCCATGGCTGTGTTTATCCCTAAATCCCCATCCAGTCTGTATAAGCCCAGTTTGGCACCCAGCTTCCAGCATCTCCTTGAGCTTTTGCATTTGCCAGCCATCACACCTGACTTCAGGAACTGCATTGCCCCACTGGATCCAGATCCTGTCTGGAGATCCAGTGGCTGCACTGCTGTGTCTGTGCTTCATCCCAGTGAGCTGGACAGGGCACTGATGGGTCCCAGAGTTCTCCAAGGCCTTTCACAAAAGAACCCTGTGGAAATAAAGATTTGTTGCACGTGGAATCCTTTGTTTGGTAGAAGAAAGGAAGGACTCCTCTGAAGTTGACCTATTTGTGCTTTGGTGCATTTTTCATAAAATAGACAAAATCCTGTTTTAATCCAGCCCACTCCACAACCTTCTGAGGGAGCCTGTAGGTTTCTCTAAAATACCTCTGTGGTTATTGTTAATTAGAAAAAAATAATATTACTCAAGGATCGCTTTTCAGTTGAACTTCCTGAACATATGGTTCAAACTGAAGCTGAAAAGGAAAACTTCAGGACAAACTGTATGAATTACTACTAATAATAAAATCAGACATTTTTTATAAGTCCACATTAATCTTCTTTAAAAGCTCTGGGTTGACCACATTTTTTAAATAAAACTTTTACCGGAGCGGAATTTATTAAGAGAGCTCAGCGTTGCCTTAGCTCTGATCCATGGGGCATCAAGAGAAGTTTTATTGCTGATTTCAGTCACAGCAGACTTAGATCTACACTGAATGGTTTTGATAAGCCCAATGTAAAGTTTTATTGGTTTAAGACATGAAAAACAGACATGTTACAGAGAGCACTTCTACTCTATAAACACAGCCATAACATGTATAATGCTTGGCAAGGAGTCAGTGCTTTGGAGTGTAAATAATGGTGTGTGGAGGAAAGTAAAGCCTGGCTAAACATATACAACTAACAAAAACAATATAGACCAAACTTGTACATGGTACTTCTCCTCTGCAGATCTCAAAATTAAATACAAATAGTCTGTAGCATTAGGTCATACTCACAGATGGGAAAGGGAAAATTAACCAGACCAGGAAAGAGGAAAATTGATGCTCTTTGTTGTTATGTCTGTCCTTGTACTTGAAACTGTAACTACTGTGGCATTATTTGAAACACATTTTGAGGCCGTGTGCTCATTGTTTGTCCTGGAAGAGTTCTATTCAAAGCCTTCTTTTCCTGTATGTTATAAAATAGTGTAAGAAAAACATGAAACAACATGAAGTATTACATGGTGTCTCTCCTGAGGTGTCCTGGCTGTTGGTGATCCACTGATGCATCGTGGTCTCAGAGGATGGTGATGCTGGCAACGGTGACAAGGGGCTCTGCTGTGCGAGCATCATTTCAATCCAGGGAAAAAGCACACTTCCTAAAGATAAAAATGTGTTTTTATTGCACTAGCATTGCACCTTGTTCTTCCTTGTAAATATAACTTGCACTTGCACTAAGGTTGTGGTTCTGGCTCCAGTGGTGCAGAATGTGGGCCTTAAAAATCCTGAAATCCCCTTTATAAATGGAATTATGAACGTAACTCCCTCCACTATTCTATGCTTCATCCTTGTATTCACTTGGAATAACTACTGAAATGCTGTAATCCCAAGCATATGGCTCAGAGCCTCAGAGAAGGCATTTAGCAGACACGTTTATCCAGAGAATTATGGTTTTACATAGATTACCAGTGGCTGGAGATGCTCTGGGGAAGGACAGGAGCCCACATCAGCGGCAGCCTCGACAGAAGGCCCCTCTAAATCTGATCTGTCCCTTTCCTGTTAAACAGATCCTGGGCTGGAATAAACACTGAGCATGTAATGAGATGTCTTTGAACATTTTACCCCTATATGACCACACAGATTTACTTAAAAAGCAGTAAACAGATTAAAAAAGGCTCTATACATGGCTAGAAACTAACTTACTGAATTGTTTAATATGGAACTTCCGTGATTTTGTTTGTTTAGAAGACTTTCACAGGGTTGCAAAGCAATGTAATTATGCCTGGATCACTTTTGCTTTATTTTAGGCAGAACCAGAACTAAGACTGGTGTGTCTTACTTCTGATTTTCACCAATATAAATTAGTTTTCTGGAACAGCTGGATTTTTATGCTGATGATTAAAAAAGACAAGCTGTCTTCTGAGAAGTGAGTTCATGCTTTCTTTCGCAGTTACAAATGTGTGATTATTGGACTGTTGATTTTTATAATAAGTTGGGGGTTTTTTGCATAGTTGAATACAAATTTTGTCATTTTCTGGCCCATTTTACCTGTTCCACAAATTTGTATTGTAATTTAACAGTATCCTATTACTTCTTGTCATCCTAAGACTTCTTGGGCATTTCAAAAGTGGCACCTTGTAACGTGAAAGCAATGAGCAAATAAAAATTTGCTGGGGCAGCTGGAGTCCCTGTGATTACTGGGTTGCCAAATTTGGAGTGATTCCTGGAAGAGTAGCAGTAACAGAGTCTTCAATAAATTAGTAATTTGATTGACATATTCAGTTCATTAATAATAATTTACTATGGTTAGCAGAACATGACAGAAGAACAGATGCCACAGATAACTAATTGTTACTGTTTTCCCCCCCTCCTTTTGATTCCGAAAAAAATCCCGGTATGAAG